>ML994636.1:407187-800468 GCA_010093925.1 Zopfia rhizophila CBS 207.26
ATTTCAATTCAGTGTAGGAGCCAATTTCAATTCAGTGTAGGAGCCAATTTCAATTCAGTGTAGGAGCCAATTTCAATTCAGTGTAGGAGCCAATTCCAATTCAATGTAAAAAGGAGAAAGTAAATAGAGCTTATATAGTATTTTATTATTTTGTATAGTAAATTAGTAGTAGCTAGTAATTTAAAACTGTAGTTTGAAATGTACGTACTACGTGTAAAAAGTGAACTAGATATGGGATATGTAATATGCTTAGCGTTAAATTTACAAAATACGCGTAATAGACAAATCATGCAAATATTGCAAATGATGATAAAAGCTTTAGAGGATACAATCGCGCATTTTGTAGCATCTTGTAAGACGGTGTTGCGTTTGGCGGCTTGATGCCGCTTTGAAGTCGAGACCATGAGCTACAGGGCGGGATGCGCAAAATGCGCAAATGGCAGCCAACTGCTGCTAAGTGCTGTAAAAATGCCACCAATTTTTTTCCTGACGCTTGCTTTTAGTTCATTACTTGAAATCATTGAGGCTTCCAAAGTTAAGACGACTTCTCCTGCTTTCGATGCCTTGAGATGGCTGAAAAAGGCGATGCATAAGGCGATGCATAAGAAGTAGGTTTATTATAATGGTGATCGCTTCTGCGGACCGAAGCTCTTTGCTGAATTAGAGATGTGTTAGGAAGGATTAGGCAATAGGGTTATGTAAGCATTCTTGGCGCGCTAGCACCTTACAGACAGCTCCCCTCTTGCCTCGCTTCCTGAAGATAGACACAATACACACACTTTACAAACACTCCTTTGGTCTCTCGGTCCTACTATCTGGCCCGTCCTTACATCCTCTGTAACGTCTACAGGCTCTGGGGGTCCCATGAACCAGTCAACCCGGAGCAGGCCGACTGGGGCTTCTGATTCTCACACAGCCTGTTCTGTACAATCAAAATGCAGTTTATATAGCAATTTTTATGGCAGGTTCATATTTTATCATTGAGCCTATGATTACTGTTGAGCTAGGAGGCCGGTGCTAGGCACGGTTTTTTTTTTTTTTTTTGGAACAAAAACTCAGTATGAGCCGGAAGGGGCCGAGTAGGATTTGGGTGGGTTGATACGGCATGTGATTTATCATCAATTGTGTCCCATTTTTCCGTCAGACGGGTGTATAGGCATCTAATTTGTCAGCAGTTTCTGACAGTTACCGCAAACGTTCAAGTCGTCCACGATCTCGGATGAACTAATCACCAACTCCAACTCCTTCGCCTCTTATTTTACGATATGTTGTTCAAAACCCGAGTAATAAGAGCTTCGCAACTCGTCCGAACGAGTCTTATTCGCATCTCATGGCTACTCCACACTTCTTCTGGCTCCCCTCCAAGCCTTCATCATGCACTCCTCCTTCATGGCCACGGTTCTCGCTGTCCTCCTCTCGGGAGTCAATCCCACTCTCGCCAACCCACAAACGCCGACCGTAACCATCGATGCAGGCGTAATTGTAGGCACGACAACATCTCTTCCTAGGGCTGCAACAAGCGTCAACCAGTTCCTCGGTGTACCCTTTGGGGCGCCGCCGAAACGATTCTCCACGCCCCAGAAGCCTCAGTCATGGTCGCAGCCGCTGAATACCACGGCGCTGAAGCCTGCGTGTATCCAGCAATTCAAATGTGGGCTTTATACATTGTTTGGTGAAAAGCTCCGAGACTAATTCGACTTAGACCCAGAAGCATATCGTAACGTCACGCAGGAAATCTTCAATACCCCGGCTCCGGAAGAAAGCGAGGATTGCCTATACCTGAACGTACTCGCCCCTGCTGCTCCAGCTTCAGGAAAGGGACGAGCGGTCCTGTTCTGGATCTACGGAGGAGCCCTGCAGTTTGGGCATGGAGGACATTACGCTTACGACGGCTCGGCCTTTGCAGCACACGAGGATGTCATTGTCGTCACCATCAACTACCGCACAAATGGTAGGCATTCCCGGAGACTTTCATTGCTTCCAAGCTGACTACATCACAGTCTTCGGCTTTCCAAGCTCCCCAGAGCTGCCTCTTCAGGGCCGCAACCTAGGCTTCCTCGACCAGCGGCTCGCTTTGGACTGGGTTCAGCGCAATATCCACGCTTTCGGGGGAGATGCAGCCAAAGTCACCATCTTTGGTGAATCTGCGGGCTCCTGGTCTGTCGATGCACTGCTCACTAGCTTTCCAAAAGCTTCTCATCCTCCTTTCCGCGCGGCGATTATGCAGAGCGGACAAATCAGCTACCGAGGAAACCCATCGCCTGGAAAGCTTTGGCCCGACGCCACGCCGGCCTGGTACACCCTGGCCGCAGCATTGAATTGTACCGACCACCAGAGTAACTTGACCTGCATCAGCGAGGCCCCTACCGCAACCATCAAGGACATCATCGAACGTCAGTATCTCTCTTTTACTCCGGCTTACGACAATGTGACACTTAACGCCAATGCAGCACATGCCCGTACCTCTGGCAATATTGCCAACATTCCTATCCTGAGTGGGACGGACGCGCAGGAGGAACGCTTCATTATCCTTGGCCAGAACAACGTCTCGGCGTATCTGAACGGCGTGATTGGGGACCAACCACCGGAAGTGAGGGCGGCCATCAAGGCGGCCTATCCTGTCGGGGGCAGCGAATTCCCTACGGCTTTTGATGCCATTGCTCAGATGGAGACTGAAGTTTCCTTCCACTGCGTATGATTTTGCTGTCCTGTCCCTTTTTATACGATAATTTCACTGACTATAGGAAAATCTAGGGCGCAGCCCTTCTTGCGAATGATACTGCCACAGCTGGAATCCCATCCTGGAGGTACTACGTACGCAACCCTTCCCTCTCAATTCTCTGCTTCATTCCAATCCGCTAACAGGTCTCCAGTTCAACGCCTCCTTTCCCAATACCCAGACTTTCCCGGGCGAAGGAGTCTACCACTCCTCTGAGATTTATATCGTCTTCGGGACTTATCCTGCGGTCAACGTCACTGCTCAGGAGTACGCACTACACAACTATATGCGGAGTGTCTGGGCGCAGTTTGCAAAGGGTCCCAATGCAGGCCCTGGGTGGAATGCTGTGGGTACGGGTTCGAGTTACTTTGGAGGAGCTGCTGACCTCGACGTTGGCCTAATTGGATCTGATGGTGGCAGTGGAGTGAAGGTTATCCGGCAGAGCGATGTGGACTCTAGGTGCGGACTTTGGGCCCCGATTCTCAAGCGAACATTTTAAGTCTAAGGATGTTGGTGTACGCTCCTGGTGAGGTTTCGCTAATGTTGATACGACGTCAACAAACCGGTCCGTGAAAGGTAGAAGTGGGGTAATTCTCTTGGCAATGGTATTCTTCAGCTTAACTACCTGCTTGTACTTATCTATTATTCAACAAACTAGTCTACTGCTCCTTTACGCCGCTTTACACTCCGACGCCACTCGAGACGTCCGGATAATGCCAAGCCCGTCTATCTGGAAGAAACTCACCAGTTCAAGACAAAAAGAACAGCATTCTACTGAGCTCAAATCGGCGTTCGAATGCAAGTAATCTCTGTGCCAGATATGTTTCAACCTGAGCCCTACCAACGCGAGTCGCCATGTAACACCGCTGGTCGGGTGCTTGAAGGAAAATTGTGTAGGATGTGGTGTGCTCCGTGACGCTATCTCGCCATATAATAACTTGCTCAGTCCTCAGAGCAAGTTCGTCTTCGTTCAAAGAGATAGGTGCTTTATGAGCGAGTGCACTGGAGTGAAAGTCATGGCCAACCTGCTGCTCTATCGATGAACTATCTAGGGCTTATATACAAAAAAGAGCTTACATGGATGGTTACAAATTGGTGGAGGAGCTGACGACTGCAATCGTAAGTTACTGAGGCTGTGCAGCCACAGCTCCCGGTGACATACTTAGCACTCTATCTGTACGGCAGTTCTGAAGTGGCGCCTATTGAACTCCAAATATGCACGAGTTCTGGTGGTATGTTGCATTCCAATACTATGATCTTCAGAGACCCATGATCTTAGGAGACTTTGCAAAGCTTTCAATGAGAGGCTATAATCATATATCTGGTGACACCGGCTCGTCAGAAGCTCTATACTGGGTAAAGAAACAAATCTCAGCATGTGATACGCTTCCAAGGCATGAACGCCGTCGTACTTCCTCAGTCAAACCGCGACTCCCAACTCGGGTCTTGGAAATCCCTAGCTCCAGGCAGGTCAAGTTGCGAACCACTCACGACGACGAATGCGCTCAGCACATCTGCCCAAGCCATTGCGGGGGAACGTACCGGCCCACCACAACAACTACATCAAATATCGAAGAGTACCAAAAGAAAATTCCATGGGATAAGCTCCCCAAGACGTTCCAAGACGCTATTCTCCTCACCAGCATGCTTGGACAGACATACCTCTGGATTGACTCGCTCTGCATCGTACAAGACGATATCAGGAATTGGAGGCCTGAAGGAAGTAAAATGGCCGACACGTACGAAAACGCCTTCCTTACTATCTCCGCGACCGCATCAAGCGACTCATCCGTCGGCTTGTTCTCCAAATCAGCAGTAAGATACCTATCACGAGCCCTTTCCTTTCGCAAAAGCGAGCGAAAAGTGTTCGTTCGAGAGTCGCTAGTCCACTCACCATATTATGGAGATCACAAGGATAAGTATAATGCGCTCCCGCTTATAACCCGCGGATAGTGCTTGCAGGAACTCCTTCTCTCGCCGCGCGTCGTGAACTTCTCTGTTGATGAGGTGCTTTGGGAATGTAGGGCATCTTGTGACTGCGAGTGCTCGCTCGTGCAAACTGATCCTTGGGATCCGTTCCACATGGCTGAGCTCGATTTCTCCTCCTCCTCCCCATCGTCACATGGACTGGCAAAAAATCGTCTCCGAATATAGTACTCGGAGGCTTACCTTTGAGAAGGACAGTTTTCCCGCTTTATAAGAGCTGGCGAAGTGTTTTGCGAGAACGAGGAAGAGGCAGGGATGTGCCTACCTCGCCGGGCTATGGAGGACACGCTTGAGGATTTACTCTGGCGCGCGGAATTTGGTGTAGGAAGGAGAAGGCCGCGAGATTGGCGTGCGCCGTCTTGGTCCTGGGCTTCTGTGCTGGGGAAAGTGTGTTGGTGGAATTTGCAACTGGATGAGTATGTGCGTCAGCGTGTGAAGCCAGTTGCCCATGTTTCAGCGACCACGATACAGCTTTTTCCCATCTGACGCACAGGCCTACCTGACGAACGCCAACCGAGAGGTCGCCCGCACAAAACCCAGATTTTCAACATAATCCTAAAATTGTCAAAATGCAACCAATTGAGGCCGCGCTGGAGTCATTGAAGTCGCTGAAACCTGGAGAATCTCCTAATTATACTACGACAGCCAAAAAATTTGGCCGCAATCGATCAACACTCTCCAAACGCCACCGACGTGTGCAGCGTACCAAGGCCGAACAATATGAAAATCAGCGCTATTTGACTGAGGAACAATCGAGAACCCTCATCGCCTACATAAATAAGCTTACTGCTAGAGGTTTACCGCCTTTAAACAGATGTTATACAACTTTGCAAAGAAGATTCGCCACGCCGAGAAGAGATCTGGGAATAACTGGCTAGAGCGCTAGAGAAAACGCTATACTAAGAAATTATGTACGTTTACGCTCCTAAGATTAATAGAGAACGTAAGGCCGCCAACTCAGCATTTAAATATACTCTGTTTTTTTTAAAGTTATGCAAAAAAAAACTAAAAATATAAAATAAAAGCTAAGAATATATATATAATATAAATAAAAAAAAGGTTTTTGTTTAATATACTTTAGAAAAGCAATATTTCTTTGTATTCAAAAACATGATAATATGAAAAAGTAGCTATGTAATAATATACAAATAGTTATAAAAAACTAAAAGCCTTAATAGTAAGTTAATAAGTTAGAAAAAAAGTATTAGGTACTTTATATAGTTAATAGTTAATAAAAAAACTAAATAAAATACTTAATAAAATAGTATAGTAAGATTATAAACATAAGTTAAAAGTATAATATTACTAGAGTTAAAAACACTAGTTAAAAATAGTTAAAAATAAGTGTTAAAAACTAGATTAGTAAAAAACTTCATACAAAAAAGTAAATAATATATATAAAAGTTATATAGAAAATTTAAGAAAATTTACTTTAATTAAATAAATTTTGCATATAAATTAAAGAAATAGTTTTTAGTTAAAGCTATTATAAGTAATTACTTAATAAGTTTAAATAAAAGTTAATTAACTAATAATATTAAGAAAAAAATTATATAAAAACATTTTCTTTTAATTATTAAGTGTAATTTTTTGTAGTTACTTTAAAGTACTTTTTATACTTTTTTATTTTTATTTAATAAGAATATTTTACTTTATTTTATAACTTGTTTTAACTTTACTATATTTTTAAAACTTATTATACCTAAGTTTTTTTATTACTAAATATAGTTAAACTTTAGTAAATAACTTATAGTAGTTTTTATTTATAATTTAATATTACTAAATTTAATAAAATTTTATTAGTATAACTATAAATAAAAAAGTTGAAAATTACTAGTAAATTTTTTAAACTATACTACTTTTTTATTAATATGTATTTATTTAGTTATTAAAGTATATTTTTATACTTTAATTAGTTTATTAATAAAAAAAAGTACTAATTAGTTTAATATAGTAGTAACTATATTATTAATATTTAATACTTTATAAAATTTATATTTTAAAACTAAATTTATAAAAAAGCTAGTATTAATTAAAATATATTTTTAGTAAAAATTTTACAAAACGTATTACTTATACAAATTCTTATATAAATATAGTTTTTTAATTATTTTAAGTAAAATTTAATTAAATTAAAGTTAAGGCTTTTAATTATATAATTAATTATATATACATTAAATTTTAGTATTATAAGTAATATATTAAAACTAATTTTTTAGTTTTTATAAAGGCTATTATCTTTTTTTATTTAATAATTATATTATAAAATTTGAAATTTAATTGATTTACCTATTAATTTATATAATTAGTAATTTTTTTTACTTAATATACTAATAGCTTCTACTTTTTTTTTAAAGTAAAAAAACTTAAAATCTTTAGTAATATGTCTTTAGATTTATAGCTAAGTATACTTTTCTATATTAATATTAAGTAAGTAGCTAAATTACTAAAACTTTTTAATTTTATTAATAAATAGAAACTTAACGTTAAAGTATAATAGATAAGCAGGTACCTTATTTTTAAGTTAAGAAAAAATTTTTTTTTTTTAAGTTACTTAAATTATAAAATAATAAAATATTTTAAAACTCTTTTTAGTATTACTATTTATTAAAACTTTTATAGCCTTAATTTCTATACTTAAGTTTAAATTTTTTTAGTTTATAACTATGCTTTTAAGTTAGTTTTCTTTTTTTTTTTTAAGTTTTATAAAAACTACTTAAGTTTTAGAAACTAGCTTTTTACATTACTTTTTATTTTTATTATTTTTAGTTATAAGCTTAACTTTTATAATTTTTTTTAAATAACTTTTATTTTTTTACTATACATGTAGCAGGAGCTTTTTTTATTATATATAAAATAACTATAAAACTAAAGTTAAGAATACTTTTTAAACTAAAATTTTTTAATATTAAAGTTATACTTTTCTTTTTTTAAATTTATGTTTAGTATATGTTTTATTACTTACTAACTAAAGTAAGTATTTTATTAAAGTAAATAATATATTAAAAGTTAAAAGTTAAATTATTATCTTTAATATTCTTATTTAAATTATAATTTAATGCCTACTTATATTAATTTTTCTTTAATTAAGCTTAGTTTTATAGTCTTATTTTTAATATATATAGTTTTACTTATACATAACAGTTTAAAGAGTTTTTATACTAAATTTAAGTAATTTTTTAAAAATTGTATTTTTAATAAGCTATTTTGCTTTTATTTTATAATACTTATAATTTTAGTTAATATTTTAAGTAATTTTGTTTTTAACTTTATTTATAAGCTTTTTATATTACTTATAATAAATCTTATTTTTATAAACATACTTATTTATAATTAAAAGGTTTAAATTTTTTATATACTACTTATAGTACTTTATTACTTAAAAAATAGTATTTTAAAATATATTTAAATACTTTATAACAATATTTTATTTATACTTTCTAAAAATAACTATTAAATAATTAATTACTAAATTGTGAAAATTACTAAATTATAAGTATATTTTTTAGTGTTACAAATATTACATTAAATTTTTTAAGTATAAAATAAGTTTTTTTTATTATATTTTAGTAATTTACAAGTACTATAGTAATAAATAGCTAAAGTTAAAGTTTTTTATATTATATTACTACTTTTACTTATAGTAGTTTATATAAAGTTTTAAAAATATTATAATAGTTTAATATTTTTACTAACTATAATTTTTTTAAGTAATATATTTAACTTTAATATTATGCTTTTTAATTTACTTAGTATTATTAGTTTATAATTTTTCAATTTATTTACTTAAAATAGAAACTTTTTATAAAACTGTTTTAACTATTTTTTTTAATTATAAGTAAAATAAATTAATACTTAAGCTAATATTATTATACTTTAATTACTATTTACTACCTTTTTACTTATTATACTATTTTAAGAGTGTTTAATACTAAATTAACTAAGAAAAACTAAAAAAACTAGTAAAGATATTAAAAGTTTAAATTTACTTAGTTTAGTAAAAACCTTTTTTTAAATTAAATAAAAAAAATATTTATAGCTTTAAAAGTATTTTTAATATTATTATTATTAAAAGCTATTAGTTAAAGCTTTATATAAATATAAAAAAGTTTATTATTTATAACATAATTCTAACTATTATAAATTAAGTCTTAAATATTATTATAGGAGCTTTTTTTTATAAAGCTAAATATTATAATATTTAAAAACTAAAAAATATACAAAAAATAGCTAGATAGCTATAGTAGAATAATATTATACTTTTTAGTATAATATTTAAAACGCTTAGTATAATAACTACTATATTTATTTATAATAAGTAATTGTTTTACTTTTATTGTATTTTAAGTATTTAATTTAAACACATTTTTAAGCTATATAAAACTTAGCTAATTATTTATCTAGTTTATTTTACTAATAGTAACTATTTATTTTTTTGAAACACCTATATTTGCATTAATTTAAATGTTTTAGAATATCTTACCTTTATATATAACTCTAGTAGGAATATAACATTTAGCTAAGTTAATATACTTAATTACTGTAACCTAGTTACAATCGCTAAACTAAATATAATACTTTGTGCTATTCCAAGTAGTAACAACTTTAGCAGATCTAATGTTACCTTTTTTGAAGCTAATCTCGTCTATATTATAGATATTGTTATCCTAGATTCCATGCTTATTTACCATGTTCTTTAGGAACCTAAAATACTCTTAAATCACCTCAAGATCCTCTTGTTTCGCTTGCTAATAGTCGTACTTCTTTGACTATACTATTTACACCCCCAGATTGCGCTCAATATACCGCTGGAACCAATTCTTGCCTACTAGCTTCTTTTTCTTTAATAGTAGTATCATATTAGTAGTGTCTTCTACCATCTATTTACAAGGTGGAAAACCACGAGAGGCAAGATCAAGAATCCATTCTGTTAATAAGGCTTCTTCGTTATAATCAAGATTGTGGCCGTTTACAAGGGTATCTGCTCAATATGCGCTTCCATTCATACAACGTTTGAGGGTATTGTAGTTCACGCAATAAATACGCGACGCCTGGTACGCATTCGGAATTTGGCCCTTTTGCAACACGTTAATAGCTAAAAGGAGCCGCCCTTCCCTTTATTAAGCAGTATTAAGGCGTTTTGGAGGCATGGCGTTGATGCAGAAAGAGTGTTTTGAATTTTGGTGATGGCTTGGCATGCGCTCACGATTCGGTGATTTTCACGATTCGGTGATTAACTACGTTACCACACGTAAAAGCGCGTTCAACTGCTGACAGCTCGCGCCTATTAGTCTTAGATCTTTTTGGATGGACTCCTTTGTATTCCCGTTGTTTTTAGTGAGTTATTTTACCTATATTGGCTTGTTTTTTGGGGGTGTAGTTATGGCTGCAAACGGTAGAGTTGATCAAGTTTCGGATGTTTAGTAGGTAGGGCCTGTGGGTCTCGGAATATGCCTCAATTAATACGAGCTCCTTTGTAGTCGGGCTGTCATATAATTCCACACTCACATGGGCTCTGACATCTCAATCAGTGTCTTTCAGCGGAGATCCTCCTCCTCCTCGAAAGATCCTGACCTTCTGCTTCCTTCCAATAAGCTGTAGCCATCGAACTTTGCCGAAATCCACCTGCAACCAAGAACCGACCGAGCCCCATTCCCAGCCTTGTTTCAGCTGAATAAAAAAAATGTGGCTACTTAGTACAGAAAACCGCGAGCTTGAAGAATTCGGAGACAACAAGATCCCACTGTACGCGATTCTTTCACATACGTGGGGGGACGATGAAATTACCTTCCAGGATGTCGAACGTCGTAATGCAGATAAAAAGGCAGGATATGAAAAGGTTAGAAAGACTTGCTCCACTGCCGCGGCGCACGGATTCAAATATGTTTGGATCGACACATGTTGCATCTGGGAATGTCACCCGTACTGACAATGCCCTACAAAAGTGGGTGCATTTGCCGCCAGAAATGATGGGCTGTGGAGACCCAAACTTAGTTTAGGCGTACCATGCGGATGCTTACTCAGCTTTTCTTTTCTATAAAAATCCTGTTAGCTCTTTCTAATCCCTGCTAAGCTAGGCGGAGCTAGTGTCCGGAGCGTCCAGGATACCCCTAAGTTATAGTTAGAGGTGGCTTTCGAAATATATTCAGGAGTAAGTAGGGGCTCAAGGGGACTAAGCCTAAAGGTTAAGGAGGAAAATATGGTGTAGTGTGTTAAAGGGTAGTAGCTAGGCAGTAGGTCTCGGGAAGCGCTAGCGGCAGGTTTTTCTTCTAATTAAGAGTTGGAGGCGGGTATCTATCTATCATTAACATAAGTTTAGTAGATATCAATTAAGTCATAGTTTTTATTTTATTTACTACCAAATAGCCTTTAAGTAATAAAGAAATATCCTTTGATCTTGTTCCTAAATGGCTGCATCTAGCCTTCGTCCGACTACGGGTCGAAACAAACCATTCCCAACTCCACCACACTATAATTTAGTAGGGTAGTATAATTCCAGCACCTTTCCGTATGCAGAGAGAATTGACTAATAGGGTTATAATTTTTATATATTTTTCTCATTATAATTAAGAATTCAGTGCAGCAAAAGGTGGAAATTAAGTACTGTTACCGTAAATTGAGCTTGTTGAGCGGCTGAGAGACTGAACAAGATTGCATTAAGGACCTGAGAATCTAGAGGGCAAGTAGAGTCTATATACAGCAAAGAATTGCCAAGCCGGCTAATAGTATGTCCGACCAGGAGGTCGCTCTCACGGCAACAAGTACTATTAATTATAAATGTCCTAAACACATGGGGTAGGCCTTAAGATCTTAATTGGTGTAAGTACCTTCGGCACGGTAGGTTTTTCGTTACATGGGGAAGGAGGTTATAGGAAAGTCATTTAATCTATGAGCGGAAGGTCGCGAAAAGCCATGATTGCAAGTTGCATGTTCATCGCCTACTATGCCCACGAAATTGCACGCTCGATTCCCGAGATCTATGACCTCATCAATGTCTCCAGGGGAGAATTGAGCTCGATGTTCCCTATAGTCATGGAACTATCGAAGCGCAACGGGCCGAAGCCGCCCAATGCAGGTCTTAATCTTAATCTGTCCACTATTAACAAGCAAACTACAGTAGCACAGCCTATCCTTCGCGCTTGCAACAAGCTGCGCGTCTCATTACAAGTCGTCATGATGGCTGAATAAGTTGCTTAAAAGGTCGCTGATCGCGGTGTTGCTGGAGGTCGCTAGCTGACGTCCGTTGCCGGTGCTTGCCTATACCTTGTCATGCAACTTATGGGTCAAGCAAGGTCGCTCAAAGAGATTACAGTGGTGGTCAAAGCGAGCGAAACTACGCTTAGGAAAGTCTACAAGCAACTTCATGGCTCGATTGATGAGTTGATCGGGGAGGAGTAGTTGCAATGGGGAGGTGATGTGGCTCGTATACCACCAGCTCGATGTAGAGGGTGGAATTTTAGATGAAAGGTTGTTGTTAACATGTTGCGCAGCGGGAAATAATGGAAACATCTTTGTGGCGATCATGGGTAGTTGAATAGAAGGTGGTGCCGACATTGAGGTGCCACATTGACATGTGGCCAACGTTCTTGCAGTAACGCCGCATCATCCTTACTAACAAGCTCAATTACGGAGAACCCTATTCGCAATTCGTTCTACCGTTAATGTTCGGGCAGGAACAGAAGTGGATTATCGCTCTCAAGAGGCTGTATTTAGAATTTCCAGACTATTGATGGTATGTGAATGGTATGATATAATGTCATGCCCGTAGAAGCTGTATTAAATAGCATATTCATTACCTTTTAATACCCCTCCCGTCATTTGCTATGCATATCCTTGGAAAAAATTAATTCCATGATACAGAATTCTAAGCAACTTATATTCTAGGTGAAGGCTTATGGTGCTGTCATTCTGACGGGACGCAGGGAAAAGATGTAGCAGCAACCTCATGAATTGAAAACTATGGATGGCTATCCTACTTAAATAATGATAGAGGGATCGACAGGAGCGCTCAGTATACAAGCAATGGTGCTACCTGAGAGGCCAGCACTCGGTTAGTCATTGCTCGCTTAATTCAGGAAACCACGCACCGCCTCATGTTGCTCCTCTCACGCCTCAGACATCTTAAGACAATCATAAAACCCGAGAGTTCTATTTTTCATTTGGAATTGCCCTTGATTTTATTCATTCTGCTGTTTGTCGGGACGCAGCAAGTTGTGGCACATGTACGAACGAACGCCGTCGAAACGCCCCCGAGCATGGGTCCACGCCGTTGGACGGGGCTCCCTCTCTACATCCGATCATGCAGGACCTGACTGAGCCTGACAGTCCTGTTTGTCACAAGTGTCGTAATCTTGACTTGATCAATTTGTTCGCATTTGACGTACCTCAATATGTATGGAAGCAATGGAGCAAGCCTACATATACGAGGCAGGTCGCTGTCGTACGTCCGGGCTATCGACGTCAATCACATCAAATCACCAGGCAATTGCCCAACATGTCGCCTTCTCCTACAAACTAGTGATCTGAACTCGAAAGATCTAGCCAAGCGCGGCACTTGGGAGCACCCGTACGCGCTCAAGGCAGCGCCAGAAATTGCCTTCTTCCGGGTCAGTACAGTATGGACGGCATGAGAATTGAATACAGGGACTTGTAGTTGTCGGAAGCATCGTCACCGGTGGTGTGGGTCGATTGTTATGAGAAAGATTTTCGCAGAGCGTCACATAAGGATTTTCGCCACGATGCGGGAGCGTACTTGTTGCCGGCTGAAGGGGCGCCTGATGTGTTCCTTGGCTGTGCTGTTGGTGGTACGGTTGACTAGAATTACGTTCGATCGTGGGTTGCTTCCTGCGACAAGTACCACAGTAACGCTGGATGTCAGTCTTTTATGCCAGATCCGGGGTTGCCATTGAGCTTCATAGACTGCGAGTCTCGATCCGTTGTCCACGCTAATGCATCGGCGCCATATACCACTCTCAGTTACGTTTCGGGCGCCTCATCGACCAATGCCGAGCTGCCCGATTACACGCTTCCGGATCCGCTACCATGGGTAATAGAAGATGCCATCGAAGTCACCAAGAGCCTGGGATGCACATATCTCTGGGTTGACCGCTACTGTATTCCTCAGAAAACACAGTCGTCAAACAGAAGCTGATTGGCCAGATGGGGCATATCTACGCGACATCACGGCTCACGATCATCGCCGCTGCTGGGAAAGGTCCATCTCATGGCCTCCCAGGGGTCCGCAAAGCCTCTCGACAAGTTGTCCCACCGAGAGTACTAGCCAGTCAATCTTTTGCTCCGGTCTCTAACTCTTACAGAAAAGAAATCCTCTCCTCGAAATGGAACACTCGCGGGTGGACCTTCCGAGAAGAACGACTTCTCTAACTAAAAGCTGGTCTTCACAGACTCTCAGGTCTACTTCGAGTGCAAAGCTATGCACTGCGTCGAATCCTTACGCACGCCTCCGGTCGTCCTTCGCCGCCTTAAAATGTATACGTCCGGCCTTCCAAAACCTTCATACAATCTGGACCCAGTCTTCCCAAGTCCACTTCATCAACGCGTCTTTCTTTCTCTACCCCACAAAGAACCTCTGTGGCCGTCCATTGTCGCTTTCAACACGCGCCAGCTGAGCTACCTGTCCGATGCACTCGACGCATTTCGCGGCATCCTCGATCAATTCGCAACAGCCTTCCCCCACCCTGCATATCTGTGGACACACCATCGAGCCCAGGCTGTCTCATGTCGACTCTGTATAAAGCATCACCTGGACGCCTCCAGCAAGCTCAGAGCGCCGTAAGGGGTTTCCGTCGTGGTCGTGGGTTGGTTGGCGCTGGAGAATTGATGAAGGAACATTCCTGCCGAAATTCAAATCTCACGCGAGCTTATATAGTACGCTTTCGGTCGATTATAAGCTAGAGGTTGGGGTCAGAGGCGAGGAATCTAGGTTGCCGTGGGTTGAGTCAAAAGCAGAGATCATTGAGCTATCGAACGGGCCACAGGCTCCGAATCTAACCCTCCACATCATCAAGGCCTGGGTATTCGAAACTACGATGCAGCTCACATCCTCCAACACAGAAGAGAAACCAGCCTGGGATTTTGGCGTCCCAAGTCTATCACAACGCAAGGGCCTCTGGGTATGGATTGGACTAGATTGCACTGACTGGCGTCGTAAGTTTTCGCGCCACAAAATTACAGCACTCGTCACATACTTCGGAATCTGCCGGAGTGGGGTATGGGACGACGCAAACAAGATATATATTGTGGAAGGTCTTGTGCTATCCAGGATTGAATCGAATACCGAAGTTGTGTATGAACGTTGCGGGTCTTTTTGGATTCAGGTGCAGATAGATACAGAGACGTACGCACGGCATTTGGCGTCTAGAGGACTGCATCAGGTGGTCGAGACAGCTAAGGAGATGTAGTTGCCGCTAGAATGGCAGAATGTTATGCTATATTAACGGTTACAGTGGCTTTCAACGAGACAACTGTGCCAAATGAAGCTTGGACGAGAAAATCCGTGTAATGGTCTTAATGACGTAGTGAACACATACTATGCGCCGATGCAATTGCACGCAAAAGATTTACGCAACTCACCACTACTTCTGAAATAGTTCAGTAGCTACTGGTACCAACTAAATTCGTCAAAGGCAATGAGTACAGCTTCCAAAAGACCTACTCAATCACAGCCCTCGCCATCCATTTCCGCCTGTTCAAGCCCATTATCTCAGTACATCACAACCGCAAGCCTCCTGTTCTTACTCGCAACATCCGGCACTCCGGTCCCACCAACAATATACGCCCTTTGCTACCCCACAACCCGATCCAAATACTCAATCGCCGCCTGATTCGGCTCACCCATCCAATTTCCCATCGTCGTATCCGTCGCCCGCTCCCCATTCGGCTTATTCCTGATCGCCGCCTCCGGCGCCCCCGACACAACATCCTCCGTAAACCCGTTCATCACAATTTTTCCATCCGTCGACGCAATCGTCGCCGCGACATCGCAGCCCTGCTGTAAACTAATGTCGCCGTGCACGCCGTGGTCGTCGGACGCTTCGAGCTGAAACTCGACCCAGGTGCAGGGGAGCTCGGTGCCGCGTTGCAGGCGGCCTTTGAATGTGTTGAGGAGGCTGACGAATTGGGTTTCGTTGGGTTGCAGTTTGATGGATGTCAAGGGGTGGTCGAAGTTAGCGCCCGCAGTGCCGTTGCCGTTCCAGTAGTTGTCGTATAAGAAAGTATTCGTTTTCATTCTGGGAGGCTAAGGTGAGCTGGATGCCGGGGCCTTGGCCGTCGGATGTGGAGGCTAAGGTGATTTGGGGTTCAGTGGGGCCTGCGGAGGTGGTCATCACTGCGGCGGGGGAAGCATTTCTATGAGAAGAGGAAGAATAAGCGAGTGTATTATATGAGGCTATTCTACGTTAGGCTTACTGCGGCGTGCAATCATCATCATTGTAGCAAATAAGAATGTCGGTGCTACCTTGGGCAGCAGAGCTCTGTTCAAGTCATTAGCGACTCCATCAGTGAGGTCATATAATAGAAACTTTACCTGCGCATTATCATTAGCGTTCCCTGGACTGCCATTCCAAGCGCCCACACCAATATACGTCCCCCCATCACAAAGCTCCTCACAAAGTTCTCAAGCTGCGGAAAGTCCTTGGGAGCATCAATCCTCAGAACCTTCCCATCGTTCACATGCACGCACTGCGTCAGCCCATCCTTCGTCTCCTGCGACGCATTCCACCACGCAGCATTCAAGTTCTGCATGAACCTCGGATCGCCCTTGCGAGTCTAGTCCTTGCCGACTTGCTGGATGATAAGGTTGCCGCCAGCACCTCAGATGTTGCTCAGGTCGACGAAGTCGTTGCCGCCGAAGCCGTTCTTGGTGATCTCGGCTTGTTCGCCAATGACGCCGTCGTGGATGGCAATGATGGCGCCGGAAGTGCCGTCGGGCGCGTTGATGGTCGCTTCTGAGTGGGGTCCGACGACGATGTGTTGGTTGTTGTTCCAGCCGTGGACTTGGAAGAGTTGGTCGTGGTTGGACATGTTGCGGATGAAGATTGTGTGCGACATTTTGAATGGTATATGAGTGAACGAAAGATATACTAGAGAACGCGAGTTTGAAATACCATGTTGTGAGGATAGGAATATTCGCTTGAAGAGGAGAAGAAGACTTGTTTGATTCTGAATGTCAACAACACCTCGAAGACCACCGCGACTTAAACTACGTGGCTATGCACATGTAATTCCTGCGGTTTTACGTCTTATTACTTTTATCAAGCGACAATTCAATCAAGATGTCAACGTCTTCAAATACGATGGAGAACGAGGACTAGGCGTCGAATTCTCAAACTTTTACCGCGACCAAGGAATCAAGCTTGAACTTCAAGCGCCAGACATTGAGCAACAAAATGGCGCAGCAGAGCGAGCTGGAAAATCGATTCTTAAAAGAGCACGCTCCTTACGAGAAGAAGCTAATCTCCCTAAGACACTCAGCAACAAGTGTGTAAAGTATGCGGCAACAATTCTTAATATTACGCCAACAGAATCTCTTGGCTGGAAGACACCTTATGAAATGGCGTACGGTCGTAAACCACCAATCATGCATCTTGCACCCTTTGGCTGCAAAGTATTTACACCAAATAAAGATATCAAACAGAGTGAGAAACTTCGTTCGCGCGTTCTCATAGGCCACCTAGTCAGCTTCGACTCAACGGACATTTATCGAGTATGGTTACCAGCAAAATCTCACGTTATCCGTGTAAGAGATGTCATTCTCAAGCCGAATTCGTTTTACGAGCCCTAGGAGGCTTATGCAGAAGGAGAGCGTGTTGAAGAGATTATCAAAATTCTTACTATGCCTGAAAAGTCCCTACACACACACTCTGACGCTGCGACGAATCGAATCGACAATGTAGACGAATCAGACGAATCTGACAAATCTGATAAATCTGACGAATCTGACGACGAATCAGACGACCTAGCATCGTCTTCATCAAACTCAGCTTCTCAAGGAATATCTACTCAAGAACCAAACCACGCTGAGAATACATTAGAAAAAGATTTAGACGAATTGCTACAGCTTCCAACACCAACAGTAAGCGAAGATTTAATCGAAAATTCGTCAATATCAGAGCAATCTAGACCCAGCTCACCGGAACCGTACATCCCTAGCAGAACCTACAACAATGCGCCAAAAAAGGATGAGGTTACAGGCTCTCATACAATCAATTCAAGACTTCGTTCCGGTGCAACTCGTCAAGTTTTGGCAACATATGTCACCTCATTTGCCACTGGATTCTTACCAAATGTCTCATCGAAACTCAATGCAGAATTGCCAAAATTTCGACTACACAGGGATCAACTCTCTCTGCCACTAAAATCCTGGAAGGATCTTGCGACACATCCATTTGGAAAAGACTTTATTAAGGCTGCTAGTCTTGAAATCGAAAGCATGATATGTATGGGCTATTTTATTAAAACTACTCTTGCTAAGGCTGGCAAAAACGTAGAGATTCTCCCTCTCATGTGGGTGTTTTCCTACAAATTTGATAAAGACAGCTATCTCTTAAAATTCAAGGCTCGACTATGCGTACGCGGTGACCTTTAGATAATCTAAGGAGATACCTATACTGTGATAATGGCCGCTCGTCTATTTCGCGCACTTATAGCAATTACTACTGCTTTTAACCTTGACATGTACTAATATAACGCACTAAACGCTTTTCTTAATGTAAAAATGAATCGTAAAGTGTACTATTAAGCACTACAAGGCTTTCCAGAGCTTAAAGAACTTCTCTTATTACTTAAAGCTTTATATAGGCTGAAAGAAGCACTACTGCTTTAGTATAATAAACTAAAGGCTATACTCTTAGAGCTAGACTTAAAGCAAATTCCAGATACACTCTACTTATTTTCTAATAAAGATTTAATTGTCTTCTTCTATATTAATGATATTGTTATCCTGGCGTTTAAGCACAAGCGTGAGTAGGTTAAAGCATTTAAATATAAGCTTCTCAGCTGCTATAAAATTCACTATCTAGAAGAATTACGCTAGTTCCTAGGAATTCGAATCGTATAAGAACGATTTAGTAAAAAGATTTAGCTTTGCCTGGACAGCTTTATCAACAAAATTACAAATAAATTCAATATTAAATTATTTATATAATAATACCTGACTGCGCTACTGGTAATAGAAGTACTGACTATATTAATAAAAAATTCCCCTCCCTCTAAAATAAAGTTCTATCAACAGCTTGTGGGCTCTTTAGCCTATATTACTACTTTTATAAGACTAGACGTTACTTAAGCATATTTGACGTTAGTAAGGTACCTCTAGAATCCTGGATAAGCGCACATTACTGCTGCATTATATTACTAGCGTTACCTTACTAGAACCTAGTACTACGCTATTAAAGCTTCTGCTGAAGAGCAGCGCCAGGATTTATACTACTCAGTACCTAAAGACCTAGGAGAACTGATTTTCTTTGGAGCAACTAATGCAGCATTTATTGATCAACCAGACACGCGAAAAAGCTCACAAGGATTCATCTTCAAACTTTTTAGCTTGCCTATCGACTGGAAATCGACAGTTCAACGTACAGTCACAAAATCGACGACACAAGCTAAATTACTTGCCCTTTCAACCGCTGGCTCTGAGATGCAGTGGTGGGTGAGATTCTTTAAGAATCTAGGCTTTGACCCTGAGATAAAGCCAACTATTTGGTGCGACAACCTTCAAACGGTACAAATAGTCACTAAAGAGACAGCCAGGCTACAGACAAAGCTCAAGCATGTCGACACACACCAAATGTGGGTAAGGCGGGAAGTCCAGGAGGGTCAACTTGCCGTCAAATAGGTACCCACAGGCAAGATGCCAGCAGACGGATTGACGAAAAGTCTATCTCGGCAGAAACATGAAACTTTTATGAAGCAATTAGGCCTAGTCAACCTCACTGAGAGACTGCGCACTTCAGCAACTGCCAACAACGACAATGGCTTCTCAGTATTTGATTTCGTTTAACTTCAAATTGGCTTCATTTTTATGCCTATCTCAGCTTTCTCTTTGTACGTTCAAGCTGGGGGGGTGTGTAACCGAGCAACGCCACTGATTCCCCTTTTTTGTCGACCCCACTGTCGATCGTTACAATGCTTACAAATCCTCCTTCTAGTACATTCCACTCATTATTTATATATAGGATAGCTCTACTCAGTTGTCAATCAATAGAGTTCTCTCCATCTTCTTGCGTCCCTCGAAGGTTGCTCGGTGACACCTTGCAAGTTAGAGGTCAAAGTTACTTTCACTATTATTTTATGGATCTAAAATGGTGTTTACCACTACAGAGTCGTCCTTTGATTCCTACTCATACTTTCCTTTATTTTCCTCGGCTAATAAATATATTACGTGACCAGAATGTAGATGGTAGCGATATGAAAAGGATTTGGCATTGCATGCCTCAACATGTGCCAATCGATAATCAAAACCTTCATATTTCTTGAGTTTGTTTTTCTAAAGATAGAAATAACGATCCAAGGTTCTTAGTGTTACTGCCAGTGCCTTGTTTTCGCCCCTCGCACTCTCAACCTCCTAATAAAATTTCCCCTATTGTCGGTGGTGCTAGATTCAGATGTTAATACTAGTGATAATCATGTAAGTTGTGCATACCTATACGGTGGCGGCATATCGGAACCCAGAAGATAATCAACGTCTTCAAGACTAACCTGAATATCCCCGTACCCCAGTGGCGAGTTAGATGGTAATGTCAGATAAGCCAGTATTTCGCGGGATATGTTACGGGCTCCTTCTCTTGCTGTATTTCGGAGGCCATTTGCTCGCACCTCCGAATGGGAGAACTTAACGATAATAAACCTCATATTTTCTTTACTTTCAAGTGAATACTTGGAAAGTGAGGAGGCGGGAGTCGGTATGTATAGAGATATGTAAATGCTGATCTTACTAAATGCATTGCGAATGGCGTTCTATCTCACGTAATTTATCCTGTGAGTGGCCGGAAAGCAGGCACCGTTATAGTTATAGAGAATTGCTAAAATGGTAGTAGCCATGTGATCGAACCTTTGTGGAAATTCAAAAAGCCCTACGGGCCTAGTTCTGGGTTCTGATGAGGTGAAATGAAAAGAAGGCGGGAGTTGGACAACGAAAATAGCCCAAAAATTTTTTTTTAAAAAAAAAGGAAAAGGAGTGAGGCTATACTATTCTTAGTGAAGGGGACGGAAATTGGTCACGCTTTCTTATTCTAAAGGCGATTATTCGAGAAGCCACAGCGTATAAAGGTTCCCGGTTTTGGGAACCCACTCCGTCCCACCTAGCGTTCGGCCGGGCACCCTGACTTGGCAAAAGTAGGAAGCAGCCAATGGTAGCTTGTGGCGTATTTCATCCCGGGGTGGGAAATAGTCCTTTCTATTTCCAACACTATATATATAAATTGGGTTATCCAAAGATGATCCATCTGACTTGAGAAAGCTGTTTTCTTACCGAAACTTGGAGGTAGAGGCTAGGATTGATAACAACTCCGACTGACTAATCAGCTTTAGCTGCCTCCTTCCCGCCCCTTGAACTTCATTCATAATATCGCAGTTTCTACATACGCGAGCTCACGAAGATATCGAGCTCGCTAATAGTAGCTAACTAATAAAGGAAACGTAACCATGTCTGTGACACCCCTATTAACACAAAGTAAGGCGGGCCAGAAACATAATGGAAAAGTAAGAAAGAAAAGTGAAGAGGAACTAAAAAGCGAAAATTATCGACGGCAAATGAAGACCCTTATCAAGAAAATGAACAGGATGGCGACGCTCTTCGGTGCAGACATTTCCATGCACGCACGCCGAAAAAGTAAACAAGAAATCTACACGTCCTACGAGGACTTATCACGGCCTGCCGGGATAAAAGATATCGCCGTAAGTCTGAGAACAGCCCTTCCTCTTCTTCATTTCGCTGATCCTGCCAAGGCCAACTGCTATCCACTACCAGTTATAATGACACCTGCAAGTCTTAGAATGGACATGGCGAAAAGCAAGAAGAAAAGGTGGTAGGCGAAAGATAGTCTTTTAAGGTTCCAGCAGAATCATAGCTTAAGAGCCAATAAATTTCAATTACGAATTTGAACTAAAGAAGTGAACGTGTCGCAGTCTTCGTAAACCCTAGATAAGAGAATGATGTGACAAGTAGAAGCTTCCAGTGGAAAAATTCTGATAAGGACCGATATAATAGATGGCTGGGTCGTGACTAGCACCTGACAGGTCTTGTTCTACCCTCTTAAAGTGTGATCGTAAAGGGTGGGGGGTTGTGAAAAGAGTATGTGGCTAAGACAAGACAGTCATGACGAGAAGGGGATAAATCATGTTGAAAATATAGTCCAGCGTTGCGCTAATTATAATAGGCGAACCTGGAAATGCTATGTTCGGCTACAAATTTAGTACGAAGGATGAACAGGAGAGTAACTTAAACAAACATGAAAACTCGGCCTGTTCTAAACTAAAAGCCTTACATACTTGGTCTAACTAGTAGAGAGATCTATCCGTCGCGCCTGCGGAAAATATCATGGTTGTGTTTGCGTGCAGCATGATTCATGAGGCGCGAACGGCTACGCAAAACCATGCTAGGTTTTTGACAATCTGGATCAAGACAACATATTAGGTCGTCCGGCTTGTAAAGATTAAGGTACAGCTCAACGTGATCACGGGTTTTATATATGCTACGATAGTGGCGAAGCCAGACTTCGTAAGGTTCCTTTAAACTGTAGAAGCGGAAAACACACTGCGTCTTTGCACAGCTCTAAGGAAATTGTGGAGGCTTTAGTGCTTCCTGGCCGTCCTAAATCCGTTAGACTTCCCAAGTGTAATCTAGCCTTAGTCGCCGTAGAGCCTCCCGTCTTTAGCACAGTACGAGTATTACATTAGTAGTCTAAATTTAGTACTTAAGCTTGGCTTGGTTACTAAGGTTAAAAGAACTTCTGTAGATAAGGTCAGCAACTAGTTTCCCTTCCTTTAGATAGTGCTCCACCTTCTTAGGCTTCTAGTCAGCCTTATTTAGGTCGAGACGTAATAAGTTAAGCTGTCTATTTATCTCTATTGTGTTAATAGTGTTAAAAAACCGCCGTTAAGTAGATGTAGTAGCTTCTTTAAGTAACTTCGCTTTTGCGGAACGAAGATTGTTATTAGCTTTCTTGTACATTTAATACATTTTCGTCCCTTCTACTTCTACTTTCGTAATAGTTTCAAACTCTTCGCGAACGTCGTGAGACAACTAATCTCCTAACTTTTAGAGATGTACAATCTTAGAATTTACCTTAAGGGCATCGATTTCGCTAGAATATGTTGCAAAAGCAAGGCACAAGGCTCTCAAGTCTCAAGGTTGAATGAAGTGTTGATTGAATGATGTTACCGTAAATTGAGCTTGATGAGCGGCTGAGAGACTGAACAAGATTGCATTAAGGACCTCAGAATTTAGAGGGCGAGCAGAGGCTATATACAGCTGAGAAGTGCCAAGCCGGCTGATAGTATGTCCGACTAGGAGGTCGCTCTCACGGCAACACACCCCCTCAGATTCGAACGTAGTTTGAAGCTGTCCTGGCCCCCGGGTCCTTTCTCGATTGAGTAGTACATGATAGTCTCCATGAGTAGTAGTGTCTTGGCTCTGTGCGGCTAGATTGACGTTTTGTGGTGGTAATTCGGCGCTGTACGGCCATTGCTCCCAGCACTGTACGGCCAGGGTAGTGTCTGCCTTGGCACTGTGCGGCCATGGCTTGCTTCTCTAGCTCTGTGCGGCTTGGAGAGGTGGAATCTAGGCTCTCTGTAAAGAGGCCTTCTCTGCTCTGTGCGGCGGAGATCGATTCCTGATTAGGAAGCTGTCGATGGAGAGAGGAGGCATCCCTCGCTCTTTTTCGCCATCGGTCTTTCAGCTGCCAACCATGTAGTGTATGAGGGCTACCATGTAAGCCCATGTGTACTGGCAAGATGAGGCTGCCATATAAGCCCCGTGTGTACTGGCTAAGATTGCTTGATAGGCAGTTTTATGAAGCCTGATCAATAAGATGTTGTATGTCTGTGAGCCGTAAGAGCTTTATCCAGTGTTCATGTCGTTATCAAGGGAGGATCTTTATAAGTCCATCTGCTGGCTAATTGTTTGTCGGCAGCCATTATACAGCAATAGAGTCTTTTTATACTTCTTGCTGTAGCCAGTTCTGGTGTACGTCGACGTGCTTGAGCTGCGTTTTCAATTTTGGCGCTTCAGCTATAAGAAGCCTAACAGTTTGCTTGTTATCACAGAATAGCAGGTACTAATTGCCAGGATAGAAGCCAATCTCAGAAAAGGTTCTCCACCACCAGATTAGATCTGTAGCAGCAGACGAGACGGCTAGCAATTCAGACTCAGTAGTAGACTTAGTGACGCAGCGCTGCAGGTTCAATTTCCAGTCAATAGGTCCTCCGAATAGAAAGAAGATAAAGTCTTATAAGCTCTTTCGTGTAGCCTTGTCGTCGGCAAATAAAGCATCAGATACGCCATAAAAGACAGGTGCTTCCTCATCCTCTATGTGGATTTCTGCTGCTAAAACCTCTATATTGTACTTAATTGCTAGCGACTTTGTATTAATTAGGTATCCTAGTGCTTGTAGTGCCGCTTTGAGGTGTCTATCAGAGGGATTTATAAGAAACTCAGCAAGCTTAGAATGAGTTTTAGCGACATCTGGCCTAGTAGCGTTAGCGACATATCCAATAGAACCTACTATCTGTGCGTAGTAGTTGAGTCGAGCATGATTCATTAGCTCGTTTATAGCTAGCAGCTCCTCCATTAGCAAAGGTGTTGCTGGTGTTTTCCAGCCATTAGCAGAAGCGAATTTAGCAGCTATTTTGTCGATGTAGCTGTCTTGGCAGAGCCAGATTTTGGCGTTTTCTCGATCACGAATTACCCGGATTCCACAGAAAAGCGATAGGTCTCCTAGGGCGCGTATCTGATAGCGTTTGAGAAGCTTTCGTTCGAAATTATCGAGATGCTGCTGATAAGCAGGCCTTGCCAAAACGACTATATCATCCACATAGAAGAAGACCATGAGTTTGCCGTCGGTGTATAGACAGCTGACGTCAGGAACAGCACGAAGGCCTAGTTCTTCTAGAGTTTTCGTAAGCTCTTGATACCACAGCAAAGGCGACGTTTTCAGGCCATATAGAGCTCGCTGTAGCTTCCACACGTAGCCTTCTTATTCGAATCCATCAGGCGGATAGCAGTAGACTATTTCTAGCAGCTTCGCATTAGTGAAAGCATTTACTGCGTCGTACTGTCAAATCTCTAGGTTGAAAGCAGCAGCAATAGCCATCAGAGCTCTAAAGGTTCGAATCGCTAGGGTTGCTGCGTAGGTCTCTTCTTCTGTAGACTGTAGGTCTCCTCGTACGCACAGGCGAGCCTTGTACTTAATAAGAAAGCCATCTAAATCGAACTTATATTTGAATACCCAGATTAATGGCAAGATTTGATTGCCAGCGACGTTTGATTTCAAAATTCTGGCAAATGCTCCTTGCCGTCGTAATGTGTCGATCTCCCGTCGCATTCCGCCTCTAAAGCCATATTGATGAGCATGCTTGGCTAATTCATGAAGCGTCTTTGGCTCTGGAGGTAATTCATCTCGATAAAGCCGTTTTGCATGGATGCGTGACGAGGATGCGCAAAAGCTGCTCCAGTAGCTTGTAAAGGCGCTGGCGGAGACAGTAGTAGTACAGTATGCTTATTTTAGCTTTTTCACTCGTTTTGATCCTTCAGGAAGGATGTAGGCAGCGCTAGGATCAGCTGCTATAGCTTCTCAATTTGGAGCAGTGTTTCCTCTTGCTCTTTTCCTGGATGGCTGACAAGAACTTTCGCTTGTTGCGCTTACTGGCATGGCAAGGCTTGTTGGTGGCGTAGACAGAGGCTCTGGAGATTGAGCAGTATTAGTACTAGTAACTGAGTCGCCTTCTAGTGTAACTGAAGAGTCGCCTTCTTGAATAGATTGCTCTTACTCAATAGTAGATTCGGCGTACGGCAAGAACTCGTTTTCTGAATCTTCTTCTTCTGCTGGGTCCTCTTCAGTGTCTGGCCAGGTGATTCCTAGTACAGTGTCTGACAGGCGTTCAAGGATTATGTAGACCTCTGTACTGTCTCCAGGATCATAGAAAGCCTCGTCTTTAAAGGTAACATCTCGAGATCGTACGACTTTGTTTTTGCTAGGTATCCAGATGCGATAGATGTTCGTAGAGTCGTAGCCTACTAGGTGGCCAACCAGCGCGCGTTCAGTGAGCTTGTCTCCTCTAGCAATCTTTGTACGTAGTACATAAGCTCTACAGCCAAAGACATGCATGTAAGCGATTAATGGCTTGCGCTTGTATGCTATTTCGAATGGCGTTTTCCAGCCTAGCAAGCGTGTTGGCGTACGATTAAGAATGTAGCCTGCTGTAATGTATGCTTCTGGTGCTAGTAACAAAGGAAGATTTGCTGCCGCTAGCATGGCTCTAGTTTTCTCAATTAGAGATCTTCCTAAGCGTTCTGCTGCTCCATTTTGTTCGACTATATAGGGCGCTCAGAGCTCTAGCGTAATTCCTTATTCTTTGCAGAAAAATTGTATAGAGTCGTTAGAGTCGTCTTTTAAGCCAAAGCCTTGCTTAGCGTTAGAGAGAAAGAATGTAACAGTACAGCCGTAGCGTCTTTTAATTAGCTTATCAAGTTTTCGGATGATGCCAAGCAGTGTTGTTTTGTCTTTGTGAAGAATCATAAACACGAAGTTCATCTTTAAGAATAGATCAAATCCATGTAGCATGAATTGATGGCGATTGTAACTAGGTACGTCAAGCTTAATAAGATCGATCACGATTCTTTCAAAGAGTTTACCAGTTACTAGTTCGTGTCCGAGTCTTCTTGAAACAATTTTATAAGCTTTCGTGGTAGAGTAATAATGGCAATCTATTATTGCTGGCGCTGCTTCCTTGCTTAGCACTTTTACACCTATCACGTTCTAATATAATCACTTGATGGCTTCATCTCCTGCATGTGCTAGTAGGCGATGAAAATAGCGCTTTCCAGCAGCGATTAGCGTTCTTGAGATTTGGCTAATTCTTGGGCGAGTGGCAGATGAGGCAAAGATTGCTGCTTAAGTTGTAATCGTTTGATTAGGCCGTGTTTGCTATAGAGGCTGCTGATGATGCATTAGTACCTAGTGTCCGCCATATTATGATAGCTTGACTACCGCTGTAGTTACTATACGACTTTGGTTTGTAAATCAATAGAGTATATTTCGACCTGAATCGAAATAGATGCCATTAAAAGCTAATCGCGACAGTGAGATGATGTTAGTGAAGAAGCTAGGAATGTAGGCAACGCCATGCAGCGTCGTAGTAGCAGGTCCTTCTAGCGTCTCTAGATTGATTATTACCTCGCCATATGCCTTAATTTGCTGATAAGAACCTCCAGCCATCAAATAGTCGTCTTCGGAAGCAGCATGCGTAAATGTAAAATCGTTAGCATTATTGCAGACATGAGTGTCGGCTGCTGGATCAAGAATGAAGCAATGCTACAGCAGATAACTGCCTGTCTCCATAGAAAACGCTGTAGGAGGCGTACAGATTGCAAATGCAGAAGGCGATTTTAGCGTTTCAATAGGATGTTTTGAATCGAGATTAATGCTGTAAGTAGTTCTAGCCTTAGAGGGTGCTGGCGACGAGGATTTCTACTCTGCACGTCACTTCTTCTCTCTTTCTCAAATCTTCTTAACGATACTTTTAAGCCTCTTGCTAGCTTTGATTTTACCTTTTACTAGTTCACTAATTTCTGGATTATAGTCAAAATTCTTGTTACGTGCATCAGGATTAACATAGCCATATTGCCCCCATAGATAGACCTCTTGCTCACAGAGATACTCTGATCCCTTTAGTGTGCTGGCATTAGGTGATCAAGCTCGCTTACGGGAGTTTACTTACTTCTCTTCTCCTAAAGTGGCTGCAGCAAATGCGCTGTTATTAACTAAGGCAGTGGTTAACGTGTGTGTAGTGCAGTAATAGCTAATAAAATCGGCTAGTACAGTAGAAAATTACAGGTCAGATGGGACCTTAGAGTTTTCATTAATTTCTTTTTGTCGGATCTGGATAGCCAACGTGGCAGCATAAGCGGGCTCAACTAGTTTAATAGCACGAATCAGGTCTTTATGTGCGTGAAAACCAGTAATAATTGGTAGCTTAGCAGCAGCAGCTCATAGATAGGCTACCTTATAGTCTGTTGCCCATTTGTCGATGTTAGCTCGGCGTGCATTAAAAGGTCTGATAGCTCGGTATTCACTCTCGATTTGCAGCTCTCTGTCGGCATTTATCGGGCAGAACATTTCTTTAAGTTTGACTAGCTCCTTGTGCGTTGTCTTGCAGTCTTCCAGTAGCAGTAGATTTTCCTTCACAATGTGGGTTGAAATGTATTTGTCGATTTCCTTGAAGGTATCTTTCTGGCGTTGGTATTTCTTTTCTTTCCTAGAGTAATTTCAGTTAGCGGTTGCCCAGGCTATCTGCCGTTCGCTCGGAATCGTAGCTTCATTGCTGTCTGGGCTGCCAAAAGCATTAGGATGGGGTTCTATAGGCGGGTCTAGCTTTTTAATTTCAGTGTTGGATTTGCTGGGATCAATGTAATCCCACACATCCCCGTTAGTAGCGATTCTTTTGACGATGATGATCCATAGTTCCTAGTTAGCTAATGAGGTAAGAAAAGGTTCTGAGCGCTCCAGGTTAGTAGGAGGCATGGTTGTTACGATTAGATAGAGGCCAGAGAGCCAGATAGATAGATTATTAGGTTAAATATGTGGTGGGTAGGTAGTAGTAGGTTAAACAGCACAAGCCGGGCTTATAACTGTTACCATAAATTGAGCTTAATAAGCGGCTGAGAGACTGAACAAGATTGCATTAAGGACCTCAGAATTTAGAGGGCGAGCAGAGGCTATATACAGCTGAGAAGTGCTAAGCCGGCTGATAGTATGTCCGACTAGGAGGTCACTCTCACGGTAATAAATGATGTTCTCTAGCTATGAAAGCAGGCAGGTATATCTCTCTGTCTGCTGACTAATAGTGATTATGTGATACCGTGCTATTACATGATCGCGTACAGAGTCATCCCTTCGTATCCTGCTCTGGGGCATATCCGTAACAGAATAGGCTTTATTAAGGCACGTAAGTTAACGTAATAACTTATGTACGTAACTACCTTATAGAGTGCATCGTTTAAAGAGTAGCTAATAAGGGCAGCTTATGCATTACATTACACTCTTTTATTAATATATACTTAATAAATGTAGGCATCTCTATGGCCTATAACCTACTAAAGTTAGAACTAAGTTATAACAGCTAGCTAACACTTAGTATTAATACTTAAACAAGTACTTTATTTGTAAAATTATGTACTTTTAACTACTTTTACTACTTATTATTTAATAATATAAGTAGTTAGAATTTAAATAAACTTTACAACAAAACCTAAGTATTAGAAATAATAAAACAAAGTATAATAACATAAAAGTGTTTTATATAATGTTTTAATACTTATAGTTATATAGTTAATATAATAAAAAATTTAAGTTTTTAACTTTTTTTACTTTTACTTAAAATCTAACTAATAATATAAAATAAAAACCTAAGTATAATAAATATTTTCTATTAATATTATTTTAAAGTTAAATGTGTTATTAAGTATTATAATAATAATTATAAAAAAACTTATTAACTTTAATAACTTAAATACAAGTTGTTATAAAACTTTTTATTATTTTAGTTATTTTTTAGTATTTTTGTATACTTTAAAGTTACTTTTATTATAATAATATTTTACTTTTTTTAAAATTTAATAGAATTAAAAGTATTATGTTTTTATATTAAAATATTTTAATTTTCTTTTTATTTAAGTTTATTTTAGTAATATTAGTATTACTATTAAACTTATTTTTTTAGCTAACATAGTGTTTTTTTTGGTTAGTTATAGTATATATTTAAAAAAAGTATTTAAAAAATAAGTTATAACTATTATTATTTATTTAAATATATAAAAGTATTTTGAACTTAGTAATAATAGATTATAAAGTAAACATTATTAATATTAATTTTTAGCTTTTTTTGTATACTAGTATTAAGCTTATGCTATTAAGTTAAGTACTTATTAATATACTATTTTAACTTAGTATTACTTTTTAATAAAAGGAAATAAACTCTTATATTACTAACTTTTTTTATTACATTAATGTGTAGGCCATAACTAATTTTTAGTATAGTATATACTAAACTCTTTAGTATTTGTATACACTACTTTTTTCTGTATATAAAAATGCACGTTTAGTATTTACTTAAAAAACGTTATTATATTTTCTTTAGTTAATTACATAAGAAAAGCCAGCCTGTTTTACTAAGACAAATAGTGTCTAGGCATAGAGTTAGCCATTTACCTACTATAGTAGATATAACAAATTAGTTTCCTACTGTGTTTTATTCGCTATTACTTTTTATACATTCTTCTTTGTGAAGTCAGCATGATCCTTTTTAACTATACCTTTCTTAATGAGTTGTTTTTAATGTTGTTAGTAATGCTTAGCAAAATGCTGCACGGCTTCTCTTCTTTCACTTGTTAAAATGCTGATCGCTTCTTATATTGAATCTCTTCTAAGATATTTTAAATTATGTGAGGTTACAGGCTGTCATCAAAAGAGAAAGCTCGGTGCGGAGGCGGTCTTGTAGGAGTAAAGAGAGGTCCGGCTAGTTAAGGGAGTCAGTTAAATGAAAGCTTAAACTAGTGAAGAGGTTACTAACGGATTTAGAGAGCGCGCCGGTAAGACGACAAACTCAATATTGTCTAAAATACGCTCGTCGCACCGTCTGCCCTAACAGACGGCGATCGCGGAAGCCAGGTATGGCTATTAAGCAATAGAAGAGGCATGGCTTCAGTGAGCAACGCTAGGAGTGCCATTATATTCTTGAGGTCTGCTGTTTCTTGAGGGAGAGAAGGGAACGGTTTTTGAGACCCTCGATTTCTATTTTCCAGGACGGCAGGGGTGTGAATCCTGCGCTAACAGGGATCCTAGTGCAAGCTGTGGCCAGGGTTATTCTTGGCATCAAGGGAAAAGTCCCTCCTAAAGCGGCGTGCAAAACTTCCAGATTCCGCAGCGGATTTCCCGTCAACTGCATTGAGGCGTAATCTTTTGAAGGTGTTGTGCCCCAGCTACATTAAGGGTGAAGTCTGAAGAAGGACTAAATCCCGGGTTTAGTTTGTGTTGTATGTCTTGTATGACGCTAAAATGTAGCAGAAGGCCAAGGAATTCAGGGCGCACGACATGGGCTGACTACGCAATGATTAACCCATGTTGGACCGTGAATTCGAGATATATGTCTCACCTTTGACAACAACATCTCCCGGTCCGTCCATGAGTTCATCGGAAGCGAGTCTCTCCTCGAAAATTTCTGGTGGACCTGGCGTCATTACCCTAAGTAACTTGAGATACATTTAGAGGCGACGAGTAGGGAGCTAACAGAAGAGGTCCTTTAGATTTTTGCGTACTTTCTCTCGTATTACTTCATGGAAACTTTAGGTGCAGACGTTAGTTTGATCCATAGAAAAATCACTTTTTTAATTTGCTCCATATTTGTGAAAAGCGTGTCGCGACTACTCTCCTAACCATATGAAATTAGAACAGCGTAGAAGCGTGAAGAGTTTCGCGTATCAAGTTGGCCGTACAGTCGCATGAACTCTGTTGGCTTCTGTGGTAGATGTTCGAGAACATCTTTTCGCAGCTGCTTCAGCGCTTTTGGAATTCGTTTATATCATCTACACCGGGAGCTCTTTTGTACGTTAGATTCACAGCAGATCCCAACGAATTGACAACAGAGTCAAGTTTCCTCAAATACGTTAATTGGACATCGTTTTCCTGACGATAAACCACCTTGAAGCCCTGATAAGCTGGCAGCTGAAGGTAGTATTCTAGGGAGTCCTTTAGGGAGAACTTAGAACTGAATGCAATTATGGATGTGAAGTATGTGTTCTCGAGTAGTAGACAGGTGATCTTGTGAATGTGACGCGTGCTTATCTTGAAGAATGGGGAGGTGAACCAATGGTATGAGCGCCAGGAACCATCTTCACTGGGTAGGTGTTGTATTCCTTTGGTGGAAACCTAAGAGTACGAATTCTGGGGTTTTTAATGGGAAGATCCTCGAGTATTGATTTGGGGGCAGCGGGGCTGATATACAGATTAGCGTTGGCTTCATACAACTCTCTTCTATACTTTTTGATGCTTTCATTTATGTCTTCCTTCCGACCGGACGCAGGGTAAAGATGTAGCAACCTCATGAATTGAAAACTATGGATGGCTATCCTACTTAAATATGTGCTTTGTAAATAAGAATAGGGGGATCGACAGGAGACGATCGACAGGAGAAGATCGACAGGAGAAGATCGTCAGGAGAGGATCAACAGGAGGGTCATCAGGAGGATCAACAGGAGAACTTAGTATACAAGCAATGGAGTTACCTGAGAGGCCAGCACTCGGCTACATTCCTCCGAGTTTGGAAGAAGTATACTTCTAAGGACCAGCATCAGTTTTGGTGTTATAGGGCTGAACTCGTGATAGGATGTCCACACAATGACCTTGTACTCTCTGGTGTCCGGATTCAGTGTGGTATTGTTTGGTCCCTCGTGAACGTTGTAGTAGTTTTCCGTCAGAACAAACTCATCATTTGGATCGTTCGGTGTACGCAAGGCGGGAAAATACCATTCCGTATGCATTATAAACCACCTAGCATCATCAGGGTATATTTCGGCTAACAACCTTTTCTGTCATTTCCCTTTCAAGTCCATCTTCAGCTCTAGAATGGTCTTGATGCTTCTGAACCACACATCAACGGGATTTTGGTATTCTTTCTCTTGCATGTGTTTCTTGAAACAGTCCTTATCGTCCTCATTATGATTACCAGACTCGTCACCATGAAAGCTTCCATGGAAGCCCTGTCCCCAGCATTTCATGAGGAAGACAAATTTGCGCAGTATGCCTCTTTCATTGCGCAAGATTGAGATGCCACTTTTCCCAGATTCCAACGCCTTTCTGATGCCAGCTATGATTACGCTAACCCAAGACTCGAGTTTGCCAATTTCTTTCTCTAGATAATAATAGTCAGAAATGTTTGAAATGTCACGACACATATCCATAAATCCAAAGGTGCGTTTGACCGGTGACTCGGAGAATTGTGGTACCTCATTCTTGAAGTCGATGATGTTTAGTACTGGATCGCCTGGGTAGAAATTGGTCTTCTTGTTCTTCTTTCCGCGTCCTGGCGCAGACTTGGAGCCACATGGTGAAAAAGAATATTTATGAGAAAAGTTCTCCAGAATGAATTGCGGTATGAAATGATGGTATTCTGGTTGGGAACCTTGGAGTGAGGCCATGATGAATGGGCAATAAAGTTGGCCTTGAGGATGAATGTAGGAACGTTATATTTCTTACTAAAGAGTAATTCGATAAAGCTCTTGCCTTGCCTGCCCCCAAAGGATCCCGATGAAGAGAATGGCGACGATGGCGTATATGTTCAGGAGACAGTCGAGAAGCTGCTGCATTCCTGGAGACAATCCATTTCTCCTTTCGAAAGCATAGAGGGCGGTCAAGGTATCGATCCGGATTCGGCCAGGCGTAAAAAAGAACTGAAGACGCAGGGATGATAAATTTGGGAAAGCCACGAGAACGAACTCAATTAAGTTGATGGCGTGTCCAGCAGAGCTTCAGCAACAACTTCTCAACGATATAAACCCAGCGATCGCCCGGTCCGGGAAAGAGGGCGCGGTCCATCGCGAACTGCTCCTAGGCCACGGGGCTAGAGCACGATGCCTACGAGGAGATCGCAACAAGTAACGTCATCCCAATCACGTCAACTGTCTAGGGCCAGAACGGACAGCGCGACTTGGTCTTGCTCCCCACGAACATCCTCTCCAGGGAGGAAGGCTGGAGATGGAGCCAACATCGATTATAGACCCAGCCCCAACATGTCTTATCAGATAACGGATCTCACGTTTTGTCCTGTCCCGAACGGCTCGCCGATTGTGACAGCAACTGTCCTTTGCAGCGAATCGAAATTGTCTCCCAACCCGATAGCCTTAGATCGCAAGCTACCCGGTGGAAAAGGCAAAGTGTTGGCAAAACCGCGATAGGCAACCTTGCTACCATGCGCCAAGCGTAGGCAGAACTCAAGGCACCACCGCCACAACGGCAACGTGAGTCATCAAGGATTCGTACTATCGTTACTGCCTAATCGATTATTATGTATTTAATCAGTCATTACCTTCAGTATTGTAGGAATCAATGCAATCATTTCCTTTGAAGACAATATTTATGAGAACTTCATGCTGCCAAATATAACCTCCATGACAAAGTCATCCGCATGACCCAACTATCGCCGGATTCATGGATGCTACTGGGTTTCCGATATGACAATGGTACGTTAGGCCCATGTACGTATGGAAGCTTGACGCTGCTCGATACGGACCGGATGAGCAGTCCCCCCAATGATGCTATCGGTCACGACACTGACCACTCGGAGGACGACAGGAATGAAGAGGACGAGAATGGAGAGGAAGGCACAGGCGAATATAACCCTCATACTGCCAGAGTGATCATGGATTCAGCAGAGACGATATGCGCTTCCGCCAACGAACGCATAAACCGTGGTTGGGCTCGGACGAACAGCGGTTACTTGCGTATAAAGATAGGATGGATATGCAGTGGAAGGACATATTTAAACGCTTCCCAGGTCGGGCACCTGCCGCAATACGGACGCGCTGGCACATGCAGCATGGGAAATAATCCGTCATTACGATAACATCCATATACATATGCCATCCTATCCCTTCCTAAGCAGGTAATCTATTCTCTCTCATCTTTTCTTCGGGTGTCATCTGTGAACGCCGCTCTGTTTCAGCGACAAACTCCACTAAGTCCCTCAGGATTTCATGCCCCTCACTGATGGCGCTTATAGGGCTCGTAGGAGACTCCGATCTTCGGCGATTTTTGCAAGGTTTCGGTGGCATGCTCATCGTGTAACGACTGCAGCATTGACGGCCATCTTTCTCGTTGCTCCCTTATCTATCCTGTCGCACCAGTCATCGAAAGATATCCAGCTTGCTGTTGTCTCAGTTTGCATTCTCATTTTGTCCCTTCTCGTGTCGCTATTTTTGAAGGTATCTAGCTTTGAGATGATGGCAATATCCGCTGCTTATGCGGCAATTCGGCAAGATATGTAAGCACCGTAGAGAGAGTGTGAGGGCTGACAGGCTATAGGACCTCACAAGCCCTCCATGCCTTCCTCTCATGCAACATTGAATAACCGCCACGGAAAGCGCTCCTCGACTTTATTCTTGCTTACCGATATGGAGCGCGCCAGTTCTGCTTTTCCCCCGCTTACCCACACGCCGAAGCTCGAGATCGAAGAAGGCAAAGCTTACCCTATCGATGACAACGAACGACTTCCGTACCAGCTCCTGAGAAACCTCGGTCATGGGCATAGTGGCAATGTGGAAGAGGTGAAAGATATCAATACTGGGCGAGTTTTCGCGCGGAAGATAATTCGCATACCAAGAGGACGAAGTGGGGAGGATAGGAAGAAGATATTCGATAACGAGATTAAAATCATACGCAGCCTCACCGGTCATCACCATGTAATACAAGTATTTGCGACCTATGTGTCCAAATACGAGGTCGGCTTAATACTATATCCTGTCGCAGACGAAGGGGACCTCGAACGTTTCCTGGAATCTGTTTCTCAATCCCTACCTGACTGCGAGTCTCCGGGTATCAGCGACACCGATAAGGCTAAAGTAGATATACTCAAACGGTCTTTTGGATGTTTGGCCAGTGGGCTCGAGTTCATGCATCAGCGGAAAATCCGCCATAAAGACGTCAAGCCGCGGAATATTCTCGTTCATCAAGGTTCTGTTATCTATACTGACTTTGGATATTCCTTGGATTCTAGTCTAGAAGGCCACAGTACCACAACCGGACAACCAGATTTTCTTACCCGGAGATACTCAGCACCCGAAGTTGTTGATTTCATGCCACGGAATTCCCGCTCGGATGTGTTCTCGCTTGGCTGCGTATTCCTTGACGTACTCTCTACTCTCACGAAGGTTTTGGACATCGACTCAGACCAGTGCTATTATGAACGTATGAGTAGCATTCATACTCAGATGAGTGGTTCAAACATCCCAACGTCATTGGAATTTCTTGTAAAGATAATCACCTCAATGACATTAACAAACGCCGCGGAGCGTTCTACGGCTGCTGAAGTTGCTGGCAAACTCCGGGGGTATCCGGGCTTTTTATGCGATCGATGCCAACCACCACAGATTACTAAACTCCCATTACGGCGCCCGAGGGACATGATTGAGCCAGGTAATTCGAATAACACTAGTCAAGAGCCTGTTCCGGTAATTTGTACTGAAGCAACATCTGGCAGAGGACCTGACTTCGCACCGGATTTCTACCGAGCCCAGAATGATGCGGGCAATGCCAAACTAGAGACACCGGAGGAAATGCAGAGAAACGATTCCCTAGCACCACAGATATGGAAGCTTTATTCCAAAGCCAAAACCCAGCTCCCCAATGCGGAGCTCATGGAGAATCTGACCTGGCGAATGATGGCCATGAACATGAGGCGTGTAGCGCTCGATCGCAATAAAGGGTACGGAATACACCATGCTGCGACTGCTGACAGCTGCCCATCTGCGTGCGACTTGCAAAACTGATGCTGACAATTGTTCTTGCGCGTGCAGACAAGCCCAGGCTAGCGCCATGAACCCTCCTCCCATGGCTGCGGCGAGTGCGCGGCCTGCGCCGAGGACAGCACCGAGCGGAATTGCATAATTATAAAGGCGTTTTCACCACGAGTGGCATGTAAACGTGAAGGTTGGTGCAAAGAGCGCCAAGAGCTACGAGTTTTCCCGTCAGTGCGCACATCCCGTCACCGTGCACAGCTTAGTAAGGCTATCACCAACTCAAAGATGAAGCAATTCGCAACTATATAATTGTCAATTTGCCACAAAACTTGGAGTAATAAGGCAACCGGCGTTGGAGAATCAGTCTATCTCGATTATATAGTCCTTGAAGTGTGCGGGAAGCTTCCTAGCGCGCCCTGGGCGAGATGAAGGTGCATCCACCGCCAAAGGGGTATCTTCCACATGCATATCTAAAAGAGACTCTGTAATAGCAGCAATTGTAATAGATCTCTTCTTCCCCTTTCCTCGCGTCGACCTCGAGCCCTTTTTGAGTTGCTTCTTAGCCTCTCTGTCGTACAAAGCTTCCTCGCGCGCAAACATTTTAGCCTCGCGCTCGCGCTTCCTTTGCTCAACGGCGAGCTTTTCTTGCTCCTTGGCGAGGGCCTTAGGGCTTTTGTCCTCCTCCTTCTGTAGTTTTTCTTGAGGAGCTTCCTGTTCCCTCTTCGCTTGAAGGTCACGTGCTAACTGCACCTTATTTGGGCTAAGCCAAAGGCAATTACCTTCATCTACTGCTCGAAGCTCATAAAATAAGCCCTTCTTGCGTGCGTGCTTACGCTTCTCGGTTTTAAGGGCAATTTTAAGCCCGGTAACTTCCTGTTTCAGCAGGTTTTTCGCATCCGCGAGTTCCCACACTATCAATTAGAGCTGCTTCCCTTTCCGGCTAGCTCTTGAGGTTGTAGCGTCAAGAAGCTTTCGGATTTTCCTTGTATCCTTTGCTGGTAGATGCTTAATCAGTTCCTCTTTAAGTGGTGGGGTAGGTACTCAATCTTTTCGTTTTTTTTTGGGGAGTGGATTAAGAATAACCTCTGGGGCAAAAGGATGTAAGCTAATGCGTTTCTACATACTTAAAATGTTAACCTCTGTAAAAGCCTTGCTAAAGTCAACTTAATAGAACTTAAAAATGTCTCTTTTAGTAATTGCGATAAGTCCTTGCGTCTAGTAAGGTATTTGGTTACCTCCTAAAAAGCAGCGTAAGTAACAGTCCGGGATCCTGCCGGTTAAGCTCAAGACGAGTCTGATTGGGACGAATAGTGTAAGGACGAGACGACCGGACGCTTAATTATAAAGTCTTAATAGACTAATAGAAATAGATAAGCCTTTTTAGCAGGCTAAAAGCCCCTAACTAACCTATTTGAAACGTCGTATTAGTTGTGCATGTTTACTACTAGCTACCTCTAGTTACTATTAAGCCTTATTTAGGCCCATGCTACACTCCTTCCTATAATTATAATAGTCTTATTAATAGATTAACTACAACTAATTCTGGATGGACTACTACAAACTGTAAATTTAAGGACTATTAGAAGAATAAATTATTAAACAGTAGACTAGGTGGATAATTACACACGCTGTCTAAAAGTAATAATTTAATAATAAACAAAACACTTCTACATTAAAAGACTGAACTATATACTTAAAGTAAAAAGAAAAATAAGTATAGCAATTTAATAAATAATAGTCTAGTTAATAAAAGTCATATTAACATAAAATTTATAGCTATTAATAATTAGTAGATACTAGTTTCTTTTATATTATACTTTTACTTTTAAGTAATAATTAAATATTTTTATTAGCTATTTAAATTTAAAATTATTAACGTTTTTCACAAGCGAGTGAACCATACAAGCGAGTGAACCACTTTTGCCAAGAATTACCTTTTCTTTAATAACTTTACGAAAACTTAGTATTATTTAATAAAAATTTAAAATTAGCTTTTTAGATATTAAATACACCTAGTATTAAATTTTCATTATAATTGTCTTACGTAATTATAAGTTATTAAGCTTAGAATCTACACTACTTTAAAATAATGTTTAGCTATTTATATTTATAATATTACTTAATAATAAATTATAAAAACTTAAATACAAGGTATTAGCGCCTAAATCTATAATATATTAGAATTTCAAAGCTATAGTATTAGTAGTTTTTAAGATATTAAAAAGTGGGGGCTAAAATTTCTCCCTACTTAAAGATCTTAAAAACTTACTTATTTTATTACTTTAAAAACATAATATAGTCTAAATTATATATAAAATAGCTTAAGTTTAATATCTATAGTTTCTTATTTAATAGTTATTAAAATATTAATAGCTAAAAACTAAATTTTAAAAGAGTAAATTCTAAGCTTAATAATTTATAATTACGTAAGACTATTAGAATGCAAATTTAATACAAGGTGTATTTACTATCTAAAAAGCTAATTTTAAATTTTTATTAAATAATACTAAGTTTTCGTAAAGTTATTAAAGAAAAGGTAATTCTTGGCAAAAGTGGTTCACTTGCTTGTATGGTTCACTCACTTGTGAAAAACGTTATATAAAATTATAAAAAAAAAAATTAAGTAATTTTTTTTAAATATTAAAATATTAATAGTATTAAGTAGAAAATTTTCGTTTTTTAAGTTTTAATTTATGTAATACTTTTTAACTTTTTAAATATAATTATAATAGTTTTATTTTACTTCTTTTTAATATTTAATTGTTTAATTTATTGTAAAACTTTTATAAATACTTATAAACTTAAAAAAAGTTTACTATAATAATGTTTATAATACTATATTTTATAGTAAAAAGTATTATAAGTATAAAAACTAGAAAAAAGTATAAGATATAAAGAAATAAATTTTTAAAAAACAATATTATAATAGCAGTATTATATTAATGCTTTTTAGTTATTATTTAATTATATCTTATATCTTTATATATATATTTTAAACTTTTTACTTTTTAAAAAATAAGTTGTAACTTTATTTTGTATTATATATACTAGAAATTACCATACTATTATTAAATTTTATTATAATTTTAAAACTTTTACTATTTTATAAAATGGTAGTTTAAAATTTAAATATATTTTTTAGTTCTTAGTTTTATATTATTATAATTTTATATTATTATAGTAATTTCATACTATTATACTAATAGTATATATTAAGTATATAGTATTTATTTTATTAAACTTAGTAAACTTAAAAAAAAATTTTAAAATTTTTAATTATACTTTAATTTTATTTTAATAAGCTTAAAAACAAACTTATTAAAACAAATTTTTTTTATTTATTTATTTACTAATTTATTTACTTTAACCTTAACTTTATACTATAATATAACTAGTTAGATATTACTTATAAAATTACTTTATTATAGTAATAATACTACTTAATTAATATCTTTTTTTAAAGTCTATATAGTAATAAAATTAAGTAAGTAAATAAGTAAAAATATAATAATAAAGTTATTTTACTTATAAGTACTTAAAACTATTATATAACTATTAAGTAATTTCTTACTTATAACTATTTACTATTTATTAGTATAGTATTATAGGTTTATAAATAAATTAACTATATACTAATATTACAAAAAATACATTAAAAAATAGTAACATATATATATTAATATTTTTTATACAACTTATTTTAATAATATACTTATTTTGTTAAAAAAAAAAATACTACTAAAAGTATATATAATAAGTACTAAAATATTAGTAATAGTACTAGCTAGTATTTATTTATTTTAAGAAGTATATACATGTTTATAATAAGTTATTATAAAACTAAAATAGCTAATAAAAAAGTAGTATATATAAAGTTAGTATTATACTTTTAACTAGTTCTTATTAACGTAAAATAGTAAGAAAATAGTATATATAAAGTTAGTATTATATTTAAAATAAGTTCTTAATAATAAAAATATTATACTTAGTTAAATTAAGTTATATAGCTAGAAAATAGCTAAATAATAAGCATGCTTTTATACTTTTAAAAAATGTACTTAAAAAAACTAAAACTAGTTCTTTTTTTTTACTAGTTATAAAAAAACAAAGTAGTTAAAAAATAGTATAATAAAAAGTAAACAAGTTTTATTTTAAAAAAAAAAATAATTAACTTTTATGTAAAATTAATTTAATAAATATATATTTTTATTTTATTAAAATATAGTTTAATTTATTAAAAAAATTATTATATTATTTAAGTGTAAGCTAAAAATACTATAACTTTTATAAATATATATTAGTAGTTTTTTAAGTTAACTATTATTATTATATTTAAGCAAAAGGCTTTTAAACTAAAAAGCTAGCTAAATAGTTAGTATAACTAGTATATTCTTAAAATTAACGTTTAAGTTAATAGTTAAAATAACTAAAGTTAACTACTTTAAAATAAAGTTAATAAAAGTATATAAAGTTAAAGTATATATATAAACTAGTACTAAAGTACTAAAGTTAAATAAGTAAATAATTATATAACTTAAGTATACTTTAAGTAAACTAGCTATTATATTACTTTTCTTTTTTAAAAAAAGTTATTTCTAACTTTTATATTACTTATTTTTTTATTTAATGTAATTCTCTTATAAAAAAAAAATTTTTTAGCTAAATAATTTTTTTACTTTTTAAGTATATAGTTATTACTTTAATTACTATACTAGTTTTTTTTTAAAAAAAATAAACTTTATAAAAGTTATATACTTTATATAAAGTATTTATAAAGTTTTAAGTATTATACTAATAATTATTAAAGTTATATTTTTATTATATAATATAGTATTTTAGCTTACTTTATACAAGCTTTCTATTAAGAATATTAGTAATAATATACTTAAGTTAGCTTTTTACAATAATTAGTTTCATAAGTAATTTTATTTAACTTAGTAATAAGTTATTAATAGTTTTGTGTATATTATTTATATAAAAAACGTTGCTTATATTTATATAATTAAGTAGATTTAATATATAAAAGTACTTTTTTATAATAATAATAGTAAAAAATCTCTTTATTTAATAGTTTAATTTATTGCTTAGTTAGTTTATACTCTATTCTTTTAATATTATATAAATGCTGATACTAATACTAAAGTTTAGTACTTTTTATTACTTATTTATTTACTTAGCTTATTAGGCTTATGCCTTTTTTAAGTTGTACTTAGTAATTTTATAAGATATATTTAAGATATCACGCTTTTTTTAATAAACTACTAAGCGTTTTTATAAATAAGTTACTTTCTAGTAGTTAGTAAAAACTATATATACTTCTTTTAATTTTAGTATAAGCAAATGTTGTAACCAAATTCAATTTCAGTAGGTAATAAGTTAATAGATTTATAAAAAAGAATAGCTTAAGCAAAATCTATTAATAAGAGCAAATTAAACTAGTTGTCTTAACAATAGTTAATAAACAGGTAAAAACGTTAGTTTAAATACTTATTAAAGTTTTTTGTTCATTTATTAGTTTTCGGTTAATATATTATATAGTTAATAGTTTTTACTTAATACTTATAAGCTTACAAAGCTCATCTATAAAAGTAGAGGTGAACTATGAGCCCTAATTTAATACTATAGTATTTAGAAATCCAAATACTCGCCAAATGTATTAATAGTAAAGGTCTGCAGCCTCTCTTGCAGTCGCCGTCTTGTAGCAGAATAAAGAAAATCGCGCTTACTAGATTAATCCACTACCACAAAGACGTTATTGTAGCCCTTCTTGTCTTTTGAAAAGGATTTAAAATCCATCGAGACACGCCGCTATAGTTTGCTAAAAACGGGAAGCGGATGAAGTAGACCAGAAATCTTATCACAAGGCCTCGTTGTCCATTAACACATGCAATAGTTGGCTACATAGTCGTCGCAATTGCGTGTAAGATATGGCCAGTAATATTTTGCTGCAACTAGCTTTTGTGTCTTCGTCTTTCCTAAATGAGCGGTGACCTGCATGGCATGTATAGTCTTAATAATTTAGGTTTGCAGAAAGTCTACTTCAGGCACTACTAGTTTATTATAGCACGTGAGCAGTCCATTGTTATAAAGCTCGAAACCCTGAGGGTTATTTTGCTTGGCTCTATTGCAGCACGATTGCAGTGACGAGTGCTCACGGTTTGCTTTGAGCACCAAGTTGATTAGCTTGAATGAGTTCCAGGCTTGATCGTCCAGGCCTATAGGTTCGACGGCATTGAGCACCAGCTGTGGATTGACTAAGACTTGCGTTCGCGCAGCGACGTCCTTTTCATTCTGCGTACAGCCGGCCTAGGTTGTGACCGAGCGCACTAGGATAAAGTCATGGCCAACCTGCATTGAAAACTATGGAGGACTATCCTATTTAAATAAAGAGCTTTGCAAAGATCGACAGGAGGTAATCAACAGGAGGTGATCGTTAGGAGAGGATCGTCAGAAGAGGATCTCTAGGAGAGATCAATAGAAGAGATTAGTTATACAAGCAATGATGCTACCTGAGTGGCCAGCACTCGGTGATACAGGTTGGGTGCTTTGTGGGTGGAGGCCGCTTTTTGGCAACTAGATCTCGCAGCTCTTTCTCCTGAGTTTCCCAAGATGGATCACCTTACTGAGTTGCTTCTTTCTGTTTGAGCTTCCAGGTCGGTCTGAAAGGTGCTAGTGGCCTGGGCGACGGCACCTGCTTTTTGATAGGTAGTGGCGTTGTCAGGGTCGATGGGGCTGACTCATTGATGGCGTCTTCAGCCTCCTTGTCTTTGTCAGTCGTCGAGGGTGGTCTAGCGCGTTGACGGCGGTTTAGGTGCTTGAGGATATGAATCTGCTGGTTCATCTGTTGGTCGCGCCTATCAGCATTTTGCTGGCAAGCTGCGTTCATCTCGTGCGGTCCAAATTCCTCTTTTGGGACCATGATGTCGCGCTTGACGTTTTATGAATTGCCTCTAACTAAGTCTTCCACAGTAAAAGAGGTATTTATTGCTCCTATCATTGTCTCTAGGCTGGAGTCTTTGCCTAGAGCTCGGCTTTTAAATTGTCGACATAAGCATTAGCCTCTTCATCTTCATCTAAAGAAAGGTAATCTTCAGCGAGTGGCGAAGCTGTTTGCTGTCGTTCGATTACTTTGGTTTCAGCAATGCGCGGCGCCCTGCAATCTTTCGAAAAGTGACCTAGCTTGTTGCGATTGTAGCAGCGTACGCTAGAAGCAGGCGACATGATTGCTGGTTCCGACGGTTTGGCAGGTGGAGAGACGGGACGGCTTCGATTCATGGTAGGCTGCTGTTTACCTACGCGTCGCATTTGTCGTTCATAGGCACTCGAATCCAGAGCCATAACGTACGATTTTGTGGTGATACAGTACTCCTCAAAGTCAAAGGTAGTGTCCAGGTGCTGCGTTGTTAATGGGAGCTGCAAGCTTAATGGTAGCTTGTCATGTAGCTCGTTCTTCCACTAATTTTGTGGGAGCTGGGCCTGGTTCGCCAACATATGGAATTTACTAATGAAGTTGGTAATATCGTTGCCAAGAACGTACTTGAGGCTACGCAGCTGATTCTTGGCTTGGTAACGCTCCAGCAGGTTTACAAAAATCGTACGGAGGAAGGCTAAGATGTTAGTTCTAGTAAAGGCTGCTCGTCCTCCATTGGCTTTTATATGGGAGTAGAGACGATCCAGAGCCTTGCCTACAACTCTGCCAATGATGTACGACACTCGAGCTTGCTTAGTAGCTGCTTTTGTACTCTTCTCATATCAATCGGCATTGCCAATAAGCTTGTTGTTCATCTGGAAGTCCCAATGCTTGTAAGGTGGGTCCTTGCCGTCGGTAAGAATAGGTGGATCAGGGATTTTGGCAGACAATTGTGAGGGCTTGGCAGTTGTCGTGTTACCCTCGTACGGGTTGCCAGTGTCGTAGGGTGCGAATGAAGCGTCTGGGCATGTGGTGGTAGCAGTAAGCTAGAAGCTGCTAGGTTGGTAAGCATTGTTCAAAAAGCCTTCCATCATGAAGGCGGATTGCGCGTTAGGGCGCGGAGTTCTAGCTGTAGGGATAGAAGGAAAACGTGGCCTAGCTTGTTTACGTGGCTTGGTTCCTGCCACTTGGGCTCTCAGGTCTTTGACTTGCTTCTTGAGCTTTGCGTCTTCTTCGTCTTGTAACGCAATTTCATCTTGGAGTTCAGCAATTTGCTTGGCCTGTTGATTGACTAGTCGCCATAGCATGTTAATCTGCTGGTCATCTACCGTTCGGGATAGCTGAGAATTGATGATGAAGGCGACAAGAGCGTCTTGATTTTCCTTTGTGAGCAAGGCTTTGTTGCAGACGACGATTCTTGCTTGGCTGTCTTCTGACGAGAGATTTGGCAGTGTAATAGTAAGAGGCGCCTTATTGTCGTGGTTGTGCTGGATGTGCGTATATTTAACTGTACTGTCGCGCAGCAGGTGCTAATTGGGGTCCACTGGGCTTCTCGGCAAAACTTTCTATTTCGGTAGTCGTCTTCGACTGCTGCAAGGCTGGGGTCTGCCAGCTTCTCAAGAAATGTGGGAATCGTGTCCATTTCTGCTGCTTGTGCCGCGCTTGTGGAGACTGCAGGCTGACCGCGAGATGGTGGAGAAGGTATTAGTTAGAGTTGAAGGTATTAGTCGCAGAGGTGTCAAGAATCAATTGATTATTAGGCGATTCGAATCAGAATTAATAATTCCTTAATAATCAATATGAATTAAAGCCTGTGATTCATTCAAGTGATTAATAATCCTTATGCATCATGCCGAATTAGGCGAAGGAAGCTTTAGATCGCTTCTGGCTGGCTAAAAAGGCCTCTGGGCTGTTCCAAAAGTAAGCACTACAGTAAAACTATAATCCAGACAGTTGCACAGAGACGGAATTCTCTTCAACCCTACAGCACCTTGACTTGTAGTTTACCTATCCTGACCTGTACATATATAATTCTGTTAATATGGCTTTAGATACAAGCTCTAAGCTGTCTAATATCGATTTTCGCATATTCAACAACCTTAATGACCTATTATCGACCCCTGAATTGGATGAATCCTCCGTAAAACGTTGCAAAATTTGAGCTACAACAACATGAGAGCACTCTTGCCCCGCTACTGGCAACAAACCTATGCACAATTCTTTAAAGTTTAAATTCTTCTACTACAAATATTACACATGTAAAACGTGGAGTAGCTTAATTCCAATAAATATTGAGCAACACCTGAGTAGCAAGCATAATATTGTAGTAGAGGAAAAGAATTTACTAGTCAAGATTACAGTAAAAAAGTAGTAAGATAGTATAAAAGATAAGATAGTGTAGAAAAAGAATAATTCTACTATAATAGCTAAGAAAAAGGTACTCTAAAATATAATTTAATTCCCTATTATTTAACAGGCGCTTGTAGAACTAATTATTACTTATAATTTCTTATATAAAGCTATAACTTAACTAAAATTATAAGTACTTTATAATTAGTTAACTCTATAGCAAGTAACGTACTTCCTTTAAGTTAGAATATAGTAAAGTAATATATTAAAAATAAATATATTTAAAATAAAAAAAATTAAAAGTAAAAGCTATTAAAGAGCTCTTTAAAGGTACACTTATTACTCAACTACTAGTTAGTACTAAATTAAAAAATAGTTTTTAGTATTATTACCTATTTTATTAATAAGGATTTCTGTTTATAAAAGACGCTTTTAGGGCTTTTATTTTTACCTAGAAAGTATAGTATAAAAAAGTAAATTAAGCTTCTATAGTACTAATTAAAAAGAGTATAAAATTTTTAAGAAAATTAGCTATATTATTAATAATAATTATAGATTAGATTATACGCTTATTTAACTACTATTAACTATACTTGAAAAAAGAATATTTATTTTAATTATAATGCAATTAAGTACTAAATTTATTTTTATAATTATATTATTAACTTTATTATTTAAGCTTTCTTTTTTATAAAATAAAGAAAGTAGTTAAATTTATGTGTTAGCTAGTAAAAAAATTGCTTAAAGCTAGTTACAATATTAAATTATAAATAATAAAAAAGATGTTAATAAAAAGCTTAAAAAAAAGAAGTTAGTATATACTATTTATTATAAAAGCAAGACACAAGGCTCTCAAGTCTCAAGGTTAAATAAAGTATTAATTAAATAATATTCTCTAGCTATAAAAGTAGGTAGGTATATTCTTCTATTTACTAATTAATAGTAATTAGGTAATAATGTGCTATTACATAATTATATATAGAGTTATCTCTTTATACTATACTTTAGGCATATTTATAACACTATTAGTATTTTTAGTAAACTATATAACTTTATTATATACGTTTACTTTTTAAATACTTACTACAATTACTTTATTTAATTAGCTAAAAAAATTATTTTTATAAATAATAATACTAGAACTTTTATAAGCTTATATATAAAGTATTAATTAAGCTAACTATAAAAAAAGTAATTAAGATTTATTAAAATAAATACTATAAAAAGCTAGAAATTAATAGCTATTTCCATTTAAGTAACTTTAATAAATTGAAATTAGTTATTAACTCTTTTTTAGCTATTTAAGCACGTTATAAAGTGGATTTAATTTAATAAATTTACACTTAATTAAGTTTTAGTAACTATATACAAAGTAGTTTTACCTTTTTTTTTAAAACTATTATAAAGTCTATTTCGAATGTAATTAAAAGAAAGCTTACGTTTCTTGTATTAAAAAAAATGCCTGTATGCTTTAAAAGAGTTAATATAAAAATAGGAGTAGTCTTATTTCTTTACTAAATAAAATACAAAAGCTAGCTACTTAAAAACTAGATAAGTATCAACTATGGAAGTAAGAGCAACACAATTTAAGGTAGAAAGACGCCAATAATGAATTTAATAGCTTTATTATAAGTACTGCTTTTAATATTGGCAAGAAGCAAACAGCTTTTTAGTAGTAGCTTAGTAACTACCACCTCTATTCCCCCAATATTAGTAGAGGCCGAGCAAATCTTCTCTAGTACTTATAGGACTATTACCTGGTCTAGATTTCGCCTCAACAGCAACGTAGTTGAATGAGGAGAGTGTTTAAAGTCATGGGTCAAGAGTAGGATAGTTAAAATTAGCTGCAAATGCAGGAGGAAGAAATGCAAGAAGCTTAAAAGAGCAAATTACAACACCCCCAAACATGTATGCTAGTCTATAATAGGTAAATTGTATAGATTTCTACTCTTCTACTCAAATCTATTGATTTTGCTTCACAATTGCCGATTACTAATTCGATTCATAATCGAATTCATAATATGAATCTAGGTCTGCTACTAATAATCAATAAGAATCCAGGCCTCCGATTCAATTCTTAGATTCTTGGCACTACTAACAACTCCCATCGCGGTAACTGTTAGTGGCGCTAGCTCAACCGCAGACCCTCTTGCAGCCATTGCTAGTTCTAGTATCCCAGCCATAGCTCTCGGTGCTACGTTCGCCAGCAGCAATATATCGGCTACGCCAGCCGTAACCTCTGAAGCCGGAATTTTCCGCACTAAGAGTCTTATTGCAACAACTATAAGCAATCTTCTATTAACGGCAACGCCCGCTTCCTCATTCGTTAATGAAATCGCACTACTATGCGTACAATAACTCCTAAAAAGCCGAGGAGTAGTAGTACTATACTAGGCAGTCCCCCCACTTTTACAATAGTTAGCAGCAGCAAAAGAAAGAAGAATTTAGATAGCCTCTCGCTGTGTAAGGGTGCAAACTCCATAAATAAACCAGAAACAAGTGAGAATGGGAAGTACAAGGAGAGGCTAAGTATATATATCTTAGCCTTAGCTTACCTGACAGCCAGCTACTAGGTAAGTAAAGGGACTTGGCAAAAGAGCTAGGTGGTGAGTCCTAATACTAAGACTTAGTTCGTGGTCGTACGGATCGCGCGTGAATTCATAAACAGATAAGCTTTTTGTTCGAGATCTAACAAAATCTAAAGTGTTGCCGTAAAAGCAACCTCCTGCTAGTCGGATATACAAGAGGCCGGCTTGGTATTTTACTGCTATATATAGCTTCTGCTCGCCCTCTAGATTCTTAGATCCTTAATGCAATCTTGTTCAGTCTCTCAATCTCCACAAGCACCAATTACGGTAACATAAAGTAGTTAAGAAAGGACCTAGTAAAGAGGATCCCAAATCTAATACTATAACACAACAACAGATATCAAAAATTCTCGGGTAAAATTTTTGTAACCGACTGCTGGCCTCTCAGGTAGCACCATTGCTTGTATACTGAGCTCTCCTGTTGATCCTCTCCTGATGATCTTCTTCTGACCATCGTCTCCTGTCGATCCCCCTTTCGACATTTACAAGCTCATTATTTAGGTAGGATAGCCATCCTTAGTTTCAATTCATGAGGTTGCTGCTACATCTTTTCCCTGCGTCCGGTCAGAATTTTTTAAGTGGAAACTCGAATTTAGATTAGGAATAGCGTGCCAACGAATTCTTCATAATAATTCAATAAATACGAATTACTTAGGAATGCATGAATAATTCAATTTTATCTAAAAATATTGAATCCTTAAGACTCCTGGGTTCGATAATCACTGACCATCAATTTGGCCACAGCGCAGGACAATTATAATGCTCTCAATCCTATCCAGACCTAATAAATGGCGTCGCAACTCGATTAGCCGCTGTTATGCTACGCGCTTCTATCACTGTGGGTCATGTTGATTCTGGAAATAATACAGTCCACGAATCTAGGTTCGCCTTCCTCCAACTCATGATAGATGCCAGAGAGAAGGGTCCGGGCATTACGTTTTGGACACACTGCGACCATTATGCCGGGATCTGCCATCGTACTGTTTGGACTGGCTTGTGTCACCTTAATCCTTATTGGAATCAATCGCCTCAGGCGCCCAGCCATCATTACTCCATGAGATAGCGAAGGCCCCTGGACAAGCATCCACAGGAGGCTGATGGCACTTCCAATTCTGACGTAGAGCATTTATTGAAATCCATAGATATGTTGGCAAGATATCAGTTATATATGGCAAAATTGCTACGACTACCTCTGAAGGGCTAGTCATGCGGACTCCGCGACTGAACATGCTTGAAGAAGTCAAACCACTAATGAAAGGGAATTCAATCGACTGAGCGTCTCTTGTGAGTCATTTTGTTTCATCAGTTGCGCAAGTTATTGATATTGTGTATGTCTTGTTCTGATAGTTTAAGTGGATTTCCAAAAAGCCAGAACTTTCACCTTCGGTCCGCATTCCATGGCTGTTCAGTTATAGACAAAATTTTAGGCAGATATGCAATCAGATAATAGAACTCACTACCTCACGCCGCCTGGTCTTCCGGAAGTCGCCTCAGGATGCTCTACGAAACCGCTAACATACTCTGGGAACTCCTTCGGCGAGGAGGCTGGCTTCACCTCGGTACTCATCAGTGTGACCTTCAAATTGGGCACCTGCTCGCGAGCAAACTCTTTCCTATCCTATTACATATCCCCGTTAGAACAGGCATTGGACTACATAGAAGTGGAAGCAATCTCACCTTCTCTACCCGCCAATGCAGCTGGGTTTTCAAATACTCCACGACCGCGTCCACATCAAGGCTCTTCAGGGATCCCGCATCATACTTCTTCTGCAGTGCTTCTGTCAACACCACACTCCCCTTCACTACTGCATTACTGGTCAATCCGGGCTTCGCCAGCATCGTCTGCGCGCCGACAAAGTTCGGATCAGTCGGCCAGTTTGCGCCATCCGTGGTGATATCGCCGATGAACACGTCTACCGAGAACGTCCCGTCAAGTGCGAACGGCGCTTCGATGACGGCAAGGTAGGCGCGCGGCTTGTGCTCGGCTCCTGCTTGCCGTTTTTTCAGGCTGGTAACGGCGGGTGCGTAAAGAGCGTTGATGCGCTCCTTGATGGTATCGTTGGAGGGGTTATCGACGAGCTCCGGATACGTAGAGCCGAATACCGGTATTGGACGGGCGGAGTTGGAGGTCCAGAAATCTCCGGAGGTGGAGCTGTGGAAGGGAGCCAGCGCTGTGGACAATTAGCTTGCGTTGACTTGCTAGATGTCTGTGTCATGAAGAACTTACGGGTCTCGGCATCCCACACATCGCCCGGCTCATTCATGTACGTGGCGCCAAACTGCTCGTGCGCCGTGACAAACGTGTCAGGATAGATGGCCTGGAAGATGTTCATGATGCGGTCGACGTTGCAATGGTGGAGCCAGAAAATGGGATCGAAAGCTGCAACTGCAGGGTAGCCCATATGACCGGAGCCGAAACTCCCATGGATGATGTTATGGATGCCTTCAAGGGTACCAATCTCGGTCTGCTCGCTTCCGGTGTTGCTGAATTGGTTGAAGGTTTGATACTGGGTGAGAATTTGATACAACGTGTTGCGGATGCCGTTGTACGTGCCGACGAGGAAGCTCTCAACGCCGTCGATGTTGTCAGGCAGGGAAGGGTTTGTATTTGTTCTCGGGTTGCGGGCAGTGTGGGTCCATAAACTCCAGGGCTGGTGATGGTAAGCGTCTTGAAAAAACACGTTCGAGATATTCCAGGCTTCGTTAGGAAGCGGCACTTACATATCCGAAGTCACTTGGTACTAGGGGGTGGAACGTATAGCCAGCTAAAGGATTGACGATGGTAGCTGTGGTCCCGTTAGGATACGTAACTTCCGCAGTAGGGTCGCTCAGCAACGGTGTGAGGATCTTCTCGTTCGATGGACGAGGCAATGCCCAGTCCCAGAATGGGAGCCGGAGTTTTGATGCGGCATTAACATAGGCGTCTCTAGTGGGACCAGCGGGGAATTCTGCGGCGATCTCTTGCGCTTTGAGGTTTAAGACTTGCTATAAGTCTCTGTCAGCTTCGGTATTGAGGACGAAAGGGTTTCTTGGGCAGAGCCTCTCGTTTCAGGTGCACAATTTAGGCTCACCTCAAACACAGCAAGATACGGCTTATGCCACGTTCCAAACAAATTTGAGCCGTGCGGGCAGTATCCTACAGAGGCGTCTCCTGTAGCCTGGACCCCGTCCCAAGGTATGAGAGGCTCGCCATGAATTCCTTGGAAACATCAGCATTGATTGCTGCAATGTCAGTAATGAGTTTTTACGCTTACCTGCTATTTGGAAAAAAGAAATCTTGTCACTTTGGTCCATTGCTTTGAACCTTTGCAGAGCCAATAGAAAGAGATTCCATGCTTCCGGTTGCTGTTTCAATTCACGTATCTCCAAACGAGGCTCGACGGTGCCTGTGTTAACTCCCGTGATAGCGTAGAAGGAGCCATCTTGCCTAGCAATTTTTTTGACAAAGGATTCGCCAATTGGTGATGCAGTAACGCTGCTGACAAGAAGGCTTGTAAGTGGTAGCAATGAACGTGTAAGGACTACCATAATGAGCGGATAAGTCTCACGCGATAGTTGTACTTCTAAAGGACAATGGAATACTGGACCACGTTCGAGCGACTTGAAGTAGGATAGACACGAATACCATTCGATTTATATAGTTGAGACAGAACGTTGAGCTATTGACACGAACTTGGTCAGATTGCTGAAAGGATCATCAGCAAGACCCGCCAATAACGGAGAACGTGACAAGCTACGTCTGCTTTCAGGCGCCACAAATATTCTTTACATCGCATCACGACGCAAATGCAGCTGATATTGCTACCTTCTTCGATAGAGTGAAGGGACATCCCTACGGTCTGCTCTAAAGGTAGTTAGAAAGCGGCTGAAACTACCCGCTTCTCGCGCATTAAGGAATGGTGCCAAGATCCTCATTGCGCCTCCTGTAATATGCCTGTATTAAATACGACAAAGTTTGCTGATAATGGGAATTGGGTAAATTTGCATAACCAGGGCGGCGGGTCAAAAGCAAGGGGATCGGCACGTGGGCCTCGTACCGTCCTTTGAAAGACTGCCAATGACGGATGACAAGTTTTGATCCCACGTCTTCCAGTAAGAGAAAGTTATTCATAAACGAATAGGCAACGAGGGAAACCAATAGCAGACGATACTGTCTATACCTGTCGTGACCTTGGAGGACTTTGACTAGCCACCATGTGCTAAATATAGCAATCTAGTATTCGTGTGGAGTTGTTGCGTCATGGTGCGTGCTCTGGGGTCGTGTGGTGAAACAGCACCTTTCTCTGCTGAACTTGGCCGTAGGATCTGGAGTATTGGCCGAGCCCCATCTGAGAGCTCATGGGTTCGATGCTGACTAGAATCCGGGTCTAGCAAGCTGCGCAATACCCTGACTCGATGGGACGAATGTAAGCACCAAACTCCCAGGAAAATATTGATATCAGCCCATCAGTTGCATCTGGAGAAGGAGGAGGATGCACGACGCATGGAATCCTATATGTGACTATTCATAGCATGCATATCGAAGACGGTTCACGTGCGGTATACATGCATTTCCAGGCCGCCATCGCACTCGTCTGATCCTGTAGATTACTGTTCCACGGGATCACGTATAGAAAAGGCAAACGGTCAGGATTTTCGACAAGGTTGTCTAGACATCATCGTCGGAGAACGTTCGACAATGTCGTATAAGGCTACCGAAAAGCTGAGTCAAATGTGTTGAGGATTCATGGATGTTGTGGTGAGGAGGCAGGTGGGGTCGAAGGATTAATTGCATGTGGTTGGAGAGACCGTGCGCTGTGGCTTTGGTTCCCTTGGGCTCTGCCCTGCACAAATTGCATGCACGAGTTTACGGGTTCTTGACCAGGGGATGCTCCTTAGCTTGGCTCTACCCGTATCGGCCCGCGAGGGAAAAAAATGTCCTAATTACCTAATTATTGATTTACCGCCAGCGTCGATAGTTCACCTTGGATTTAGCGTATTTTACAGCCTATCGAGACAACTCATCGAACAATCAAATACAGAAAGACCAACCTAGTCAGCAGCAGCCCTCTCACAAATCATATTCGAACATAACTCGATGCTTGCCATGAAAAGCACTAGTTGTGTCTTACATTTGGGGCCTGTCAGCGGGCATTAACTCAACTCACGGTCTCCGGACTAGCAATTAGTCACCTAGATATCCTAATAACACGTTCGAGGCAATGGTAAGCATAGTAGCGATATATCAGGCAGTCTTGGCAGGCCTTGTGGAAACACGCTGACAATTGGGACTGTCTGTACTACCACTTTGCAACCTCTAGTAGAAAGCACTAACCTCACCTCTTGTGGAGTGCGACGACACCGAGTGCTGATGTCTGACATGTTTAAACGAGTAATGAGATATACGCCAAGCGCCCCACTCTTCGAATTTTCCACTAGTCGGCTCGCATCCGGAATCCCCCGGAACGATTGCCAACGAGCAATGGCACATATTCTAGCTGCTCGCATACCCGTTCCGACAATCCGGGTATGTGATCCTGCCAATATTCCGCAGCATGCAAGCCACGCACGGAAACTCAGCAGCAACGCTCCCCGTGCCGGCCGCTGCCGCCCCTAGCAAGGGGCAACCACAAATAAATAAACTGTGGAACTGTTCATGTACTGTGGTATCCGGGTAAAAGTTTTTGTCAGTGGGTCTACAAAGGCGTACAATCTTACTGACGCACAGGACACAGCTTAATTCTTTATCACGTTTATCTATTGGCGACAATCCCTGTTCTAAAGGCCGAGGTGGCTGTTTGATAGCCCGTGAAGCTGACATCTGACTAACAAAACTTTCGCCGGATACCACGGTTGGCCCCACAGTGGACAGGGCTACCAACAGTCAGTTACCAGTAGACTGATCGCCCCCAGAGGCCAATTACGGGTCAAATTTGAGCTTCTTACCTACTGGTGAGTCGATATGAGGCTGATTACGGCCCGTGGACCCGTAGTACGGATCACGTGCTAATAATTACTAGTGTTTTCAACATCGGAGAGATATCCGGAGAGTGAATGTGGTGTAGTAAGTGTAGAGAGCCGTTCAACGTATGAGATAAGTTCTGTCAACTCACTCTTAACGATCCTGTTACATGGCCAGTTCTTCTGTAGTTGTGAGGCCTCTATCGTCGCACCACTGAGTTCCTATAGTTGGTAACAATCCTCCTAGCTGCACTAAAACGTCGCTCGCACTCACAGCTGGTGCGGCGAATCAACAGGAAATTAAGAGCTATCTTGAAAAGAGTTGGATAGTACTTTTTACCCTCATTCAGCCACCAGGGAAGCGGTTAATCAATAAGCTCATCTCCTTTCTCCAAATCCTCGCGAAGCGCGCTGTAATATAACCCGAATTCGTTCGCTCTCCAAGCTCGTTTATGTCCCCTGTCGCCGGTAAGAAACTAAGATTAGCCAATAGAGTTCTTGCATAACTCTCATTGTAATAGTTGGCACTACGAACTTTCCGCCACATTAGTAGAGTTAATTATATTAAATTTACTACTTTTAGTACTATATTATATAAACTTTTATATTTTTAAGTATATTTTATAAATTAACAAAGTATTTTAAAAGTAATATAAATAAATATAGATTTAATAATTTTATAAGTATTTATAAATTTATAATAACTTTAAACAATTTTTTAAGAAAAATAATTAATTTTAAATTTAAGAAGCTAACTAAATGCTAGTAAATATTAATAGTTAAATTTAAAAAAAAATTATAGTTATAGTTTTAATTTTATTTTTTAATTAAATTAGTTAAGAACTATTAAAAAAAAAAATTAAATATACTTAAATATAATAAAAATATAAATTAACTTAAATTAATTATATACTTTATTAGTTAAAATATAATAATATTGTAATTTTATTATTATTTAAATTTAGTTTTTAAAAAGTAAAATATTTAGTTATGTTGTAAATTTTAAATTAGTATAAAATTATAAAACAAATTATTTACTAGTAAATTTAATTTTTAATATAAATTTTATATATAAAATATTAAATTAATTATGTTATTAAATAAAAATTTTTATGACTTATAAATATGTGTAATAAATACTAAATAAAAAATATATATATTAATTTAAAATATTAGTAATTTACGTTTTATAATAATTTTAAATTAAAATTATAAGTAATATAGTATTTTAAGTAATTTTATTAAAATTAATAATTAAATTTTTATATTATTAGAACTATTTATTTAATTAATAATTTTAGTTTTAATTTTTTAATTATTAAAATTAAGGTTATAATAATAAAATTTTATAAAACTATTAAAACTATATTATTTATTATTGTTAATAAATAAAATATAATAAAAAAAACTAAAATATTTTAATTAAGTTATTTATAAAACATTTAATAAAATTATTAATAAAAATTAAAATAATAGTTAAATTTTTTAAAATTTTTTATTTTTAATAATATAAGATTTTAACTTTATTTTATTTTAAATAGTAACTTAATTTTATTTTATACTAGTATTATTAAAAGTAAAAATTTTTAAATAAATTATAAAATATAAAAAATATAAGTAATAAAAATAATTTATTTTTATTTTTAGAAAATACTATTATAATAATAAAGTATATAAAGTATAAAAGTATTTTTAAAAAAAAAGTAAAATAATTTAATAATTTTAAAATATAAATTTAGTATAATTTTATAATTGAAACTATAAGTTTTAAAATAATAAAAGTAACTTAAATTATTAAAAAATAGTAATTTTATATTAAAATTTAATTTTTAATAATTAAGTTTTTTATAAAACTAGTTTACTTTTTATGTATAAAATAAAATAAAAATAGTAAATTATAATTTTATTTTAAAAGTTATAAATCTTAGAATTATATTTTATTAAATATATTTTAAAAAGTAAAAAGTAAAAAAAAAATTAAAACAAATTTTATAATATTTTTTATAAGTAAGTAGATTATATATATAAATAGATTATATTACACGAAAATTATAATATATTAACTATTAATAACTATAGCTTAATAAATTATAACTAAATTTATTTCTAGTAAAAATTAACTATTACTAGTTAAGTTAGCTATTTAGTAGAATTAAATTCAAACTATATAACATATAATAGTAACTTATAATATTAGTAAAAATATACTTAAGTAATAAATTAATAAAACTACTATATAATCTAATTATTAGCCTAATTTAAAGAAACTTATAAAGCTAAAAAAAAGCTATTATTATTTATATTTTAGATTTAAATTTATAAGAATTTGTATTTAAACTTATTTATATAAGAAAAATAGCTAATTATTTATTAGCTAAGTAATTTAACTTAATAGTTAGTATTTTATAGCTACATAACTTTATTAAAAAACCTAAGGAAATTAAAAAAAAAATATAATAGAATGTACAATTATTAGTATACTTACTATAAGAATTTTGTTATTATATAGCTATAGTTTAACCTTATATATAACTATAAAGTATAGAATAGAATTACTAATAAAAATATTTATAACTTTAATAAAATAAGCTTTTAAATAAGTATTTTATTAACTACTAAAGTTATTATAGGCTTTAAGTAATAGAGTTAGCTTAAGACTATATAGTTAGATAATAAAAAATAAGTTATAGTTATCTAAAGTATAAATAGTTAAAACTAGTTAATTCTACTATTTATTATTTTTACTAGTATTAACTACTTATTTTACTAGTATAAAAGTAGTAACTTACTACTAAAATTAAAAATTACACTAAGTAAAAATAGCTAGATAATAAATATAATAAGTATTAAGTAGCTAAAGTATTTTAATAAGTATATAAAAAATAAAACTATAGATATTAATTATTTATTAATTTTAAATAGTTATAAAAGCTACAAGTTTCTTAAATTTTAGCTACTTTATAAAAAAAATTATTTATATATTTTGTATACTAGTATATATATTATATATATTATAGCTTTTTAATATAAGCTATTCTAAACATTTTAAGTAAGTCTACAAAAAGTAAGTTAATAAACTAGTTAGAAATTATATTTTTTATGTTATTAAGCTTAACTTTTTACTACTTTATAAAATAGCTTATTTAGCGTTAATTACTAAGAGTAATATATTCGAAGAATTTTAAAATATAGGCCTTATTTTATTTAAGCTAAATATTAGGCTATAAATACTTAAGCTACTTATAAAAGTAACTTTATAAAAAGCTTAAATACTTAGTATTATTATTAAGTTAAATAGTTAGTTTATTTATTTATATAAATATATTAAGTACTACTAAAATAGCTTATTTATAATAATTTTAGAATTACTAAACTAGCTTATAAGAAGTATATTAATAATAGTATATACTAACATTTTAATATACTTACAGTTAGCTACTTTATAATAAGCTAATAAAGTTATATTAAAGTATAAAAAGTATAAAAAAATGTATATATAAAAACTAAAAACTCTATTATAAGTAAAAAATGTAGTTATAGTAGCTTAAACTAGTATTAATATATAAATAAAAGTAGAAATAAGTTTTAATAAAAAATATAAAGCTAATAGCCTATAATAATCTAAATGCTATAAATACTATAAGTAAACTACATATAATATAAGAAGTATATATAAGTTAAAACTAAAGTTAGCTATTTACTTATTAACTCTAGTAATAATAGTTAATAGTTATAAGTTATTATTAGTTGTTAAAGTAGTAGAAATTAATTAAAGTAGCCTATTTATATATATAGCTTACTTGCTTATAAAAAATATTATTAATACATTTTATTAATAAAATAATAGTATTTAAAATAATAAAATTAAATTAGCAAATTTTAAAAATATATATAAAGAAATTTATTTAATTAAATACTTTATTAAATATAAAACATAAATTAAGTAGCTATTACTACATAAATATAATATATAGTAAATACATTTATTATATTATAAAAATGTTATAATTTATATTTACATTAAAAAAAAAATTATTTTATAATTTTATAATTTTATAATATATGTTTTTTATAGTAATAATGTTAATATTTATTTACTACTTTAGATTATATAAAACTACTTTTTAAATAAACTAATTATACAAAAATTTAAATTTAAAATTAATAAAAAATTAAATAATATTAAACTAAAATATTATATATATTAAATTATATAAAAATTATTATTAAATATAAGTATTAACTATTATTAAAACTTATATAATTTTTAAAGTTAAAAAGTATAGTATTAAAATTTTATAAATAAGTACTCTACTTAAGTAAGTACTTTACTTTAGTAATAAAACATAACTTAATAGCTTTTAATTACTATATTTTAATAATACAGCATTTAATTAGTTTATTAAAAAAAGAGAATATTTTTAGCAATTTTTATAATTAAAAAAACTAATTATAGAGCAAGTAATGTATAATATTAGTATATAATATTAACTAAAAAATATTAAAATAATAATATACTAAAACTTTTTTATAATATAATTATAACATTAATTTAAAAAAGCTTACTAAGCTAAAAGATTTAGTTATTATTTAGTATATATTTAATTTAAAATTATGAGAATTTTTGTCTAAACTTAATACTATAAAAAATATAGTTAATTAACTACTTATTATATACTTTACTAGCAATATTAGTAAAAACTAGTTAAAATAGTTTATAATTAGAAGTATAACTACTAAAAAGCTTTATATAAAAATTTTAAAGTTATTAAATTATAGTTTAAGCTTATATGTTATATAATAGCAAAGTATAGTATTACTAAAAAATATATATATAACTTTAATAAAAGTAGGTTTTAAATAAGTATTATTTTAAATAGTAAAGTTAATATAGGCTTTAATAAATATAATTAGTATAAAGTAATATAACTAGGTAATTATAAGTAAATTATAGTAATTTAAAATATTAATACTTAAAAATAAGTAATTTTACTATTTATTATTTTTATAGTAACATACTACCTTTTTATATAGTATAAGAATAATAATATACTATAAAATTAAACTATCTTACTAAGTAATAATAGCTAAATAACTAATAAGCTTAATATTAAGTAGTTACAGTACTTTAATAAGTATATAAAAAATTATATAGTAGGTGTATATTATTTACTAATAATTAATAGCTATAAAAGTTATAATTTACTTAATTTTTAGTAGTTTTATAAAAAAGTGAAAATTATTATACTTTATATACTATTTTATGTGTTATATTTACTTTAACTACTTAATATAAGCTATTTTTTACTTTTAAAAAGTGTATATAAGTACTAAGTTAAAAATCTTGTTTATAACACTATTTACTATATTATAAAGCTTAAGTTTTTATTAGTATTTAAAGTAGCCTATTAAAAGATAATTATAAAAAGTAATATTTACACAAACTTTTAAAGTACTAGCTTAGTTTTATTTAACTTAAATACCGTACTTTTAAAGCTTAATATTAAGCTTTAAATACTATTTTTTTTTTAAAGAAAATACTCTATAAAAGTTAAAAATACTAAAAACTACTATTAAATTAGGCTTTTAAATAGCTTTGATTTGTAATTAAATTTAATGATATTAAAATAACTTACTTAATTTAATTATTAAATTATTTTACTAACTTATAAAAAGTACTAAGTAAATAATATATTTAGTTATAATACTAAAAATATAAGTTACTAAGCTTTAAAAGGCAAATAAAGCTATAACATAATATAAAAAGTATAAAAAAAGTATATTTAAAAACAAGAAACACTAATAAAAGTAAAAAGCTTAAAAATAATTATTTAAAGTAAGATTAAAAAGTAGATTAAAGATAAAAAGTACTAGAATAAAAAGTATACTAAAATTAACCTACTGTAGTAAGAATACTATAAACGTTATAAAAAACTTAGGTATACTTTTATATATATATAAAAAAAACTAAAAAATAAGTTAACTATTTACTAGTTAAATATTCTTATAATAGTTATAAGTGTTAAGTTGTTATTTATTTATAAAGTAATAGAAACTTAGTAGAGTAAAACACTGAAGTAAAGTACTTACTTATAAAATATATTAACGTTTTTTATAAGTAAGTAAGCTATATATATAAGTAGATAATTTTAACTAACTCTTACTACTTTAATAGCTAATAATAATCTATAATTATTAGCTATTATTACTAGAATTAATAGGTAAATAGCTAGCCTTAGTTTTAACTTATATATACTTTTTTATATTATACTTAGTCTACTTATAGTATTTATAGTACTTAGACTATTATAGGCTATTAGTTCTATATTTTTTACTAGAACTTATTTTTACCTTTATTTACGTATTAATATTAGTTTAAGCTACTATAGCTATACTTTCTACTTATAATAAAGTTTCTAGTTTTTATATATACTTTTTTTTATACTTTTTATACTTTAATATAACTTTATTAATATATTATAAAGTAGCTAGCTATAAGCATATTAAAATACTAGTATATACTATTATTAATATACTTTTTATAAGCTAGTTTAGTAATTTAAAAATTAACATAAGTAAGCTATTTTAGTAGTACTTAATATATTTATATAAGAAAGTAAATTAATTATCTAATTTAATAATATTACTAAGTGTTTAAAGTTTTTATAAAGTTCTTTTTATAAATAGCTTAAGTATTTATAGCCTAATATTTAGCTTAAATAGAATCATATTTAAGTTAAATATAATAAGACTTATATCTTAAAATTCTTTACATATATTACTTTTAGTAATTAAGGCTAAATAAGCTACTTTAAAAAGTAGTAAAAAGTTAAGCTTAAAATTATAAAAAATATAATTTCTAACTAGCGTATTAACTTACTTTTTATAAGCTTACTTAAAAGGTCTAAAATAGCTTATATTAAAAAGCTGTGATATATATAACGTATATACTAGTATATAAAGTATATAAATATTCCTTTTTTTATAAAATAGCTAAGATTTAAAAAACTTATAGCTTTTATAATTATTTAGAATTAATAAATAATTAATACCTATAGTTTTATTTTTTATATACTTATTAAAGTACTTTAGCTACTTAATACTTATTATATTTATTATTTAGCTATTTTTACTTAATGTAATTTTTAATTATAGTAGTAAGTTACTACTTTTATATTAGTAAAATAGATAGTAGATACTAGTAAAAATAATAAATAGTAAAATTAGCTAGTTTTAACTATTTCTACTTTAGATAACTATAACCTATTTTTTATTACTTAACTATATAGTCTTAAGCTAACTATATTACTTAAAGCCTATAATAACTTTAGTAGTTAACAAAATACTTATTTAAAAGTCTAGTTTATTAAAGTTATAAGTATTTTTATTAGTAATATTATACTTTACTTTATGGTTATATATAAGGTTAAACTATAGCTATATAATAGTAAAATCTTTATAGTACGTAAGCTAATAGCTATACTTTTTATTATATTTTATTTTAATTTCCTTAGTTTTCTTAATAAAGTTATGTGGCTATAAAATACTAACTATTAAGTTAAATTACTTAGCTAGTAAATAGTTAGTTATTTTTTTTATATAAATAAGCTTAAGCGTAAATTCTTATAAATTTAAATCTAAAATATATATAATAATAGCTCTTTTCTTTAGCTTTATAAATGTTACGGACTGTAATAAGAATAAAAATACAGCTAGAAAAGCGTTACTGTGAAGGGCATAGTATAAGAAAATATATAAGTAATACTAAAAAATAAAGGCAAACTAGTAAAGACAGAATTTACAAATAGAATTACTCTAAAGTAAGTTTAAGTTCTATAGAGAATAATATCTTAAGTAAGTAAGTAAGTTATAAGATAGGATTTAGTAACTAGTATAAGATTAAAAAAATAAGAATACTAGTATATGCTATTTTCTCTAGTAGTATTTAATATACTTCTAATTAGTATATAATATACGCATGGAGGATTTATTATAAGTATAGAATAATAAACAGCTTACAGTTATTTTTAATTCTTTATAGTTACTCTAAAATTAAGATTCATATCTTAAGTGTGAAATAGTTTAGTACTATTTTATTAAATCTTAATTTATTATATTACTTCTTTCTATCTCTACTAAGTTAAATAACTTTTACTAAGTCTAATAAGCTTTCTAATCCGGAAGCAAGGAAACTAATTAATATTATATAATTAGTTAAATAGCTTGTTATCAGTATAATATTATAATAGTAAGTTAATAACTTATAATAATAAGTTTCTTTAAATTAAGCTTATAATTACGTTATATAATAGTTTTATTAATTTATTACTAAAGTGTATTTTTACTAATATTGTAGGTTACTACTATATATTATATAGTTTAAATTTAATTCTATTAAATAGCTAATTTAGCTAGTACTAGTCTATTTTTACTATAAATAGATTTAGTTATAATTTATTAAGCTATAGTTATTAATAGTTAATACGTTATAATTTTTGTATAATATAGTTTGCTTATATATATAGCCTACTTGCTTATAAAAAAAGTTACTTAAAAAAATTTAAATGTTTTTTTTTATTTTACCTTTTTTTTTATATTCTACTTTTGTTTTTTTAAGTTTTTTATATTTTTTTTTTTTTTATATTTTTTTACATGTTCTAAATAAAAACTATATAATAGCTAATTTTTTTAAAATATTTTATTATATTTATTAGTAATTATAATATAAAATTTATAACTATCAATATTTAAAAAGAATTTAAATAATTATAATAATAATAATATATTTTATATAAATATTTTATTTTATATTTACTTAATTTTTTATTATTTAATAATATAAGTATACTTTTTACTATTATATTAACTTACTAATAACATAACTTTAATTTCTAATTATAATAATTATATTATTAATATTTATGTTTTTAACTTTATTTTAAGTGCTACGTTTTTAGCTTTATTTTTATTATTATTACTATTTAGTTACAAAATACTAGTAGTAATTTAAATACTAATATTAATAATATTAATAATATTATTATAAATAATTTTATTTTTTAAAACTATTTTTGTTTTAATATTAAATTAATAGTATATAGTTTTAGTATAAATATTTTTATATAATATTATTTAACACAAATTCTAATAGTATAAATTTTTTTTTAATATTTTAATAACTTAACTAATAATTTTATAAATATTATGTATAAGTAATATATAATTAAACTAGTAAATTTTATAAAAAGTTTTATTAGTTTTATTAAATAGTAGTATTTATATTAACTATTAATATAAAAATAATTTAATACTTTATTTTTAATATTTTTATTTTTATTAACTAAATTAGTTTACTATTATAAATAAAAATTTAGCTTTAATTATATTTTTTAATTTAATTTTTTTTTATTAAATATAGCTTTTAATAAAATTGTGTAAAATTTTTAAAGTAAATACTTTTTTATTACTTTTTAAAATAGTTAAAAACTTTTCTTAATTTTTGTAGTCTTATTTTACGTTTTTTATGTCTTAGTAAAGTTTTTACTTTTATTTTCAAACGTTTCTTAAAGTATAAGGTGGAGTCTTTTTTATATGAACTTAAGTAAACTAGACTAGCTTTTAGTATTTTAAATTAAAGTAAGTACCTTAATTCTAGTAATATTAAGGTCCGTTACTTAAGTAGTAATGAGCATAGTCTACTTAGAACCAAGAGGCAGGAGACAAGGTGCGTTATTAGTGCGCTTCTTATATTCTTAAATCTAGGCATTAAACTTACAACGTTCCTTACCACTGTCCTTTAGTAGTAAATTCGGCTTAGAGAGTTGCATGGCAAATGTAGAGAAATTAGAGTTTAGAAGCGTGGTCTGGGCCACTCTAAGCTCCACTAAGCCTGGAGAAGAAAGTTAAGAGGGCAAAGAAACAGCCTCATCGTCATTAGAGGAAGATAGTTCCTAAAGTTCTTGTCGCTCCTTTTTTTTTTTTTTTTTTAACAGTTGTTCAAGTGCACGACGTCGTTTCTGCAACTTCTTACATCACTTAGCTTAAGTTATCTTTTGTTCAACTTGCCGTAGTTCTTTCCAAAGTTCGTTTTCTCTAACAGTGATTAAAAATTTCAGTTTTAATAAGGTTCTAGCAGGCCTAGGGCTTTAAGCCTGTTAGAAATCCTCTTTAGATAAAGGTTGTGAATTCTGGACTATACTTCTTCAAGTAGTTACCACCATTCTAGTTTCTAAAAACCGTGGGGTAGAGGATTGTATTCTGAAATGGAAGGTTAACAACAGACTGAACTACCAGCGGAGGGCGGCAGAGTCTAGAACGACTTGAGGAAAGTAAGATTAGTTCGCCCAACGAGCGCGCTTCAAAAAGGGATCAAGGTAGGATTTTCTCCTTTTCTACCGTCCTGCTCCCGCGCCCCCTTCTCCAGCCTTTCTAGGCTAGCCTAGGGTTGGGCTCTTTAATCGAGGCAGCCCTAACCGAGTCTCTTCGTTCCTGCTGGGAACTGTGGTCGTCCCAATGCAGAGACCGTTACGGATCTTGGAAGTGCGACATAGTACCTTGGTAATCCGTATTCGAGAAGATCCACAGCCGTCCTGCGGCTCTGCCGTACGGGGCCCAGAGTGCCAAGTTAGACTAGTCTATGCCATTCTGGACTCGTCAGCATCGGACCCACATGGGATAGCCAAGAGGACATCGTCCTATCGTAACAATAAGTAGTAAGAATTTTGCATACCTTTTTTTAAAAAAAAAATTCTTTGGTTTTTTTTTAATTTTAGGTTATAAAACAAAATGCTATTATAAAGAAAAAATATACTCTCTAGGTAAAAAGTAGTTGCCTTAATACGTTAAGAACCTAAGAACGCTTTAAAGCCATTTTCTACCATTAAAGATAATAGGCATTTATTAAGTAAGCTTTTAGCTTCCATTTTAAGTACCAGAAACCTAAAATGCATTAAAAAGCTTATAAAGAAGACTATTTATAAAACTTATGATAAAAACTTATGATAAAAACTTTTAAAAGCGTTACTAGACAATTTACTACCTAATAACGAAGAGCGTGCTTTTTAAATTGCAAGTTAGAGGTCCTAAAAAACCGCTCTATTTATTAAGTAGAAGCGCCGTTAGCGTTCTAAGCTACTGGATCTCGAACTTCGGGCGCCTAAGAACAGGATCGCTATACTTTATAGCCTAAACAAAGCCCAGCAAGCCCGTAATCGCGTACAAGAGAAAGAAGAAGCTGTGCGTATCGCAAGAAAAGAGAAACAATAGGGAAAGCAGCGTAAAAAAAAAAAGGAGAAGCCTAAGAAGAAATAGCTTCTCGAAGAACGTAAGGCCGCTCAAGCTATGAAGCGAGGGAGAGAGCTACTAAGAATGAGCGGAAGTAGATTGAGGAGGAAGCAAAACTCATGCGAGGCAAATAAAAAATTCAAAACCGACTCCAAACAGGCGAAGGTAAATAGGAAGAAGACTCTTGAGGCCATTGTAATTGAATCAGGTCAAGAAATTAAGGGTGCAACTGTTAATCAAGTGGTAGAGGCGTCTCCCTTACACAGCCGACGCGGACAGAAAACAGTTCTTCCACAGCGATTTCGCAATTAATTTGACTAGCTAGGAAGCTATTCTGTCGTCGATAGTTTGTTACTCTAAAAAATTAAGAAATTTTATCAATTACATGCTGCCCAAAAGCTTCTTGTTTGAACATCTGGGAGAGGCCAAAACGTGCGTCAAGTAGGCCCGTGTGTCAGGTGGGAAGAGACTGTAACCCCAAACTGGCTACTTGACTTACACCTCAATTTCATCAGCCTCTCCTTACACATACCAAGCGAAGTCGCCAGAGAGCACTTCCCTCAATCAGATTCGGCAATATTAGTATAGCTATGGTTAGTGGAATTAGCCACCGCAGGGAGCCATGTCGCCGCCCATGCGAATCATAGAAGGACTTTCCACCTAGGTGTATTTCTCCTCGGATTTGCAACCATGACCCTCACATCAATCAACGCAGCACAAATAAACAGTAACAACCAAAAAGAGCCTTCTGAGCTTTAATAACCTCAAAAAATGTCCCTCCCATCCTGAGCCCCTACAGCAGCAGATGTAAGACGTGCAGGCATGCATGCAGAAATAGGCTAGTTGTTCATCTGATTCGGCAATTGCCTTTGCCTACAATCTCTGAGATAAATGGCAGCTCTGAAGTCTTACCTCGCACAATAATCCTCTTCTTCATCAATCACTTTGCCAGCTTACAGCAGAACCGGGGTGGGAATCGAAATTGGGCCGATGTGGGAGATCCATCAGTCCATCGGACGATCGTGTTGCGCGCCAGCTGATCGTGAGTGTGGCGGTCGACTAGTTTTCACCGTTGGCACTCAAACGCTTTCTCTGGGGGTTTCGCATTTTTAGATGTCCAATGGTAGCCAGAGAATCTCCTCGACCGTCTTTCAACGACCGTATAAACTTCTTAGTGGAGCCTGCTTTGCTCATTGACTTTTGCCCAGATTTCGGGACTGGCCGTGCAATCGACCCACACCAGTCTCTAAACCTGGACTCCAGGTTGTGCAAAAGCAAGATGAGTGAAGATTCACTTGTATGGAGATCTACCGACATCACGTCAGGCAATAGGGAAGTTCCAAGGAAGTGTGGCGTCTGAGCATATCTAACAGCTAGCAGGAAATCCCATAATTATTGGGGATGATGAATCAAATCCAGATTCAGAACTGAAAGAGAGGAAGCTCGTATTGAAGCTGGTGCTTGTACCAAACCTCTTAGTTTAGGTATGTACTTTCGCCCGTGTTACAATAGTCCTGTTTGACAACTACTAGGCAACAGAAATGACAATAGTAACAGAGAGCTTCTTTTACTAAAAGGAATCCTCTAACACACGCTCCCTCTCCAGGCACACACCGAACTTGCGGCATTAGATAGTAATTATATTAATAATCTACTTAGGAGCATTAATACAGCGATCGCGTCACAGTTTGGGTAGAAGCTTGAGACATACATGCCCATTGATTAGGAGTTTTCAGGGACTGAGAGTACTAAGAGCCTTAGTATGTTGTAGAGAGTGCATATTATTACGATCCCAAACTAACATTCATGCACGTAGATGTTCCGCTAGTCAATAGAAATAGTGATCGCGATAGAGCGAACACAGGTGGTGAACTGTCATTGACCCTAAACAAGTGGAATCTCGATCAGCTTAATCGATCTGAAGACGCTGATTATAATTCTGATGCTTCTGCTAGAGACGGTAAAAAGAACGATCAGAGTTTACGGCCGCGAAAGTAATGAAAGCTACCTGCTCTCTGCAAAAACTTGCTTCTCGACTCTCAATTGCTGCACGAAGGGACGAATCGTAATTCCGGCAACGATAATCATGACATTAATGATAATTGCATTGAAGACGAGTGAACGGTGTCTACTACGCCGCGCGCTAGCCCTTCCCATCAGGAGCCTGCTTCTTTCGGCGACATGGGACCATCGCACGACGAGGTTGGTAACAGTGGTCATAATTACAGCCTCAACGATCTCATCGGTAACTCGACCGAAGAAGAGGAAGAGGACGGCGACGACGACGACAATGATGATGATGATGAGAGCAATGATGGAGATTGTAATAAGAACGAGGACGAGGACGAGAAGGCCAGCTTTAGCTCTAGTGAGGACGATAAAGACAATAGTAACGACAAGGACCATAAGGGCCACGGGTATATAGAGCGACAGAGGCTTTTCAAATCATTCATCCGCAGTAATACAGCCTCGAAGCGTGCTGTACAAGGTTATGTCTATTAATATCGTTGTTTCACTTCAACCTCCTCTGTGCACGAGTCTAATTAGAGTACTGTACATACTAACAATCTCCATAAGCCTCTCGCACACCCCAAATATAAGCTCTGTTGTACCCGAAGACCGTCCTTAACAGACTATCTTCTCGAGTCTGATAAAGCGGCCTCAAAAGTGGCATCATATGCTAACAAGGGAAAATGGCCAATCTAGGGCTTCCTCCGACGCAAGGAAAGTGGGTAGTACGCTATAGAATTCAGTCTGAACCATTGTCATCATTAACTCCCTTCGCCGGTTGACTCTGTTAAGCAAGCATAAAGGCCGAGGCCCAGGTTCACAGCAGAGGAAGACGCGCTGCTTATTAAGTTGAAGGAGGAATAAGGCCTACCATAGAAATAGATCAGGAAGCGCTTTTCAGGAAGAACTGTCAAATTACTTTAGGTGCACTATTCTACAAAATTAAAGGACAGAACTACGGTGCAGAAGAGACACCAGTAAGAATGGAATCTTGAGTATATCCTTGTTTTAGAAGGTAGTGGCCCTTCTTTAGCTTAAGGGTCTATTTTCTGGCTTTAGGTTCTATTTCACGCGTCGCTTTTCTTCATTTGGTAATCCTTTAGAATCCCTTTATTTACTTTCTCTAAACCTATTCTCTATCAACACTACAGCACATTTCTCTTTGCGCAAGTAAGGGAGTCGAGCCTCTACTAAATATTTATTGTAGACCTACGACTCTAGACTCTAAAATCACCACTGCTTCTGCCGACCGTGTCCATCTGTTTCTCACCAACACACATTCACCCAAAAGGTATCCAAACATTATCTCTCAGCATAGCGCAGAAGCGCGGACTGAGCTTATAGATTAATCCTGACTACAGTTATATTAAGAAAGAGGATATCTTGAGGATACCCATCTTCCTTCTAGGCTAACTTAACTTGTGATAAGATAACTGCAAAGAAAATTCCTGTAGAGAAGAGTACAGGGAATCAACCACGTGATTAAAGTAATTTGTCTTTCACTAAACCTGGATCTATCAACTAATAAAAAAACACCCATTTGCCTCATGTCCTAGCGTTATATCAAATTGTAAAGGGATTTGTAAAGGGGGAGCATATGTTTGGAGTACAGTGTTTAATACCTAGGTTGCTGATATTAGCCTTTCCATACACTAATGCTGCAGTACCTTGAAAAAAAACACATATTGCTTTTGTTCTTTTAGTAGTTTTTGAGAAATGGTTCTACCAGTGCTTCTTCCTTATCATCATTGCATTTACACTGGTGCGACTTAGAAAGGGTAGATAAGTAGGCTTTAAGGGAAGGAGACAGCGCACTACTACTTTTACTACCTAAATCTCGAACTCCGCCCCAGCTACTACTAATATAAAACTCAACTCCTCTGCCCTTGCCCTCTTTTACTACCAACCCTGAAAACCTCCTTGACACCCACTGTAAGCCAATTCCCTAGCACTACAACCCTAACCCTGCTAATAGTCGTGCTGTAGTACTATGGCATTAGCTCCGCCTTCCCTAATAACTGCGCTCTCAAAGCCAAACTAAGCAATAAATCTTGGCCCAACTAACATGGCCATCCCCACTAGTAACCTTAACGAACTTTCACCTTCCCTAGCCCCAGATCAGGTAGTCTTTGTCGCGAATGGAAAACACACTAGCATCCAGCCTGTGCCTAACAGCAGTAATACTAAAATCCTTATAACTTATACTTAGGTTTATGCTTGCTACAATCTAGCTTCACAACAACTCTAAATGACAGTTAAAAATTACCTAACTTATATTATGGTTAATTTTTCCGACTATGCACAAGGGCCTTAGCAGCCAACTATACACCAGATCTGGAGCCTAACATGAATGACATTTGCAGCATTTAACGCGACCATCTGGATTCCACGCGTTGACTGGCTCCGCCCTTGCCGCCAATAGCGTCTCCGCAACTAGCGTCGCCAACACCAGTACTTCACCAATTGGAGCCCCGACCACGCCAAAATTGTTGATCTCTGGAACGCTTAGAGCTAGTAAGGCTTCCTTGGCCCTTTTAACAGTCACTCCTTAGATTCAGATACTGAGTGGGCCCAGTAGGGATATTCATCTGGGTCGGATGATGACTGAGGACGACAACGTAACTAGGTATAGTAAGGAGTATCCCTTCTGTGCAACATTCCCACTCTAACCGTTTTCTCGCTAAACACGATATTCACCCCACTCTCTATCCACGATTAGAGTACACGGTTGGTATCTTGGTGTTTTGGTATAACTTCGTGCAGCTAGGGTTAGTTTCGGCAGCCTTTTTCTTCATAATAGCCCGAGAAGAGAACAGATTTGGAAGTTCGCCATAGGAGATGTTAGCTTCGATTTGGGTATGAGTAGCGGACAAGTGTAGCCACAGGCTTGGGAGACTAATACTTGGCGATAAGTAGGTAATTTTCTAAGATAAGATAAACGTTGGCTTTAGTTTCGCATACCTCCCTATTCTACTTTGTGGTGTACTTGTTATTAGCGAGTATATAACCTTTTTTTCTGACGATGTTCCTAATATAATAAGTTTTGGTACCCATGCCCCCCATGAGTAGCTCGCGCTTTAGAATAACTAGTGACATAATATGGAATAGTAGTCGTAAGTTACTAAGAATTATGAGATAGGCCTTCGCTCCTAGAGAATTTTTAGAATACTGAGATTAGGGATTATAGCGCTTACGCTCGTATAAGGAAAAGATAGGTATAATATAGGATAATATATACTCTCTCTTCCCGGATTAGACGCCGGGCGCAGTATAGGGGCGCTGGTACGTATTGCAAGAGAAATAATCCATAAAGGTCACTCCAATTCCCTTAATCTAGATATACTATATCCCTTCCCATACGAGACTGAACTCTGGCTGTATTGGAAGAGCCATTAGAACGGAGCATTGTACCGCTTGTCCCTTTTAGTAAGAACCTGCTGATGCCGATGCCGATGCCAACATCTCATACATCTCTCTTGTATCTATTATATTGTTACCTTAGTTGTATATCTCTTCACAACTACTTTATTAACACCTAATCTACTACTATATATCCATCTTTATCTACATAGCCTGTATGGGCAAGTTAGATAGCAACCTAGCACAGAATGGCCTAGCATTGTTGTAGTTTTTCTACTTGTCTCCAAATAAATGCTTGGCGCGAATGGGGCATATCTCACCTTTAGCCTCAACAGGTTGTTCTAACTCTGCCTTAAGATCTAAATGGCTGTTACCAACGCCCGTACCATCCGCCTTTTGTACTATGGTTAGGTTGTCAACCACAGGTGCTGGTTTGAGCCCCGCGCTTTTACCCTTCTTCTTCTTCTTGCTGCCACCGATTCAAATGGAACTAAACTCCTAATTACTGGCCTTGTTCTTCTCCTTTGCCGGTTCAGGTTCGGGCTCAGGAATAGCGGGTGGTGGAAGTGGAGGAGCGTCTTCTATAACACCCTTTAAAGCGCAATTTAACTAATTGTCGTCTTGCTTCTCTTCTACTACAGGCGAGGGCGCTAGAGGTTTGATAGTTGACTTTTCTTTGGGCAGATTAGGTATAATAGTAAAGATGGAGCCCTTTTTCTTCTTTTTACTTTTTGTAGGGATTGCCTAATTGCTCTAGCTGTCATCCTTCATCTCCTTAGCTGGAGCGGGTTCTAGCTTGGGTTCTAAAGGTAGTGGTGACGGCTCCTTGATCTCAACAGAATCTTTGGTAGTAACAGGCTCTTTGATGGAAGCCTCTTGAACAGGAGGTTTTTTGATGGAAGGGTCTCAAATGGAATAATTTTAAGTAGGATATATTTCTATAGACTACTTTGGAGCAGAACACTCTTTAGTAGGGGTTTCTTTGATGGTAAAGGCTTCTTGCTTCTGAGCTTCTTTGACAAGTGAGTCTTGGACGTCGGGAATACACTTTTCGGCAGGGGTTTTGTTGATAGCATAGCATTCCTCCGGCCGAGCTTCTTTGATGGGTGAGTTTTGGACGTCTGGAATACACTCTTCAACAGGGGTTTCTTTAATGGCATAGCACTTTTCTGGCTGAGCTTCTTTGATGGGTGAGTCTTGGACGTCTGGAATACACTCTTTGGCAGGGGTTTCTTTGATGGTATAGCACTCTTCCGGCTGAGTTTTTTTGATGGGTGAGTCTTGGACGTTAGGGATACACTCTTCAGAAATTCCTGGAACGGGCTCCCTCTCTGTGTTGAGCATGCGTGAGACCTTGTTGTTGTAAAGCTCCACTATGCATTTTGCCATGACTTTGGCTAGAGCGACATCGTTAATGCGGTTGAAGAAGTTATTTCTTGTAAATACTGTGTGATCTTCTTTAAATGTAGTTTTGGCTTTTCTGTCTAAGTAGTTATAGACCCAGGGGTTATTACACAGGAGTTTTGAGAAGTTTTTCTTGATAGCTTCAATGACGTTGAAGATGTTCATCTCGGCGCCGAAGTGTTCGATTTTGTGCTTTGATAGCTGCTGTAGGCCACGTAGGCTATACTTGTTTGCTGCTGTGTAGGCTAAAACAGCTTTCTTGAATTCAATATTTGCCTCCCCGACCAGAGACGTCTCCATGTCGTCGAGCGTTTGGTAAGCACTAGTGTAAAGGTAGTGAACTAGTACATGACCGGTGCTTTCGTCTACATTGGGTAAATGTATATTTCCCGCAAATGAGCGGCAAGAGGCGACCTAACCTAGATTTTGCAAGCGGTCTTGCGGGACGTAGTAGGTTCTATGTTACGGACGGATACTAAGTGCAACAGGATAACTTGTGTAAGGACTGTAGACCACGATTAGTTGGATATACATGAGCCGAAAGTGGGCAGAAACGGGATGTCTAACGAGGTCTTGGGCCGGTGAGCTGTGGGTTGAGGGCTAGAAGTTAACTCCATGGACTGCTCTCCCAATAGAGGCTCTGGTTTGGCAACCGGCTGCTGCTTTTTGGTATATTTCATTTTAGCCATTGTGAACGTTGATGTAGAGACTCGCTGAAGCTCAAGAAAAGTAATTCGATTGAAACAGTTTACATGTGAATGCGGGAACACTTCAGTCTATCCCATGCACTGCCAGAATGGCCGTCGCTGTCTGTGCGCTCGCCAAGAGCAAATGCGGCCAATTAGAAGGCAAGGATCCTGTATTAGTAAGTGACCACGGAAAATCAAAACTCAAGATTTTAGATAGCTGATAGTCAACTCTACAAGTGTATTTATCAACACCATACTTAAATTAAGAGCCTACACATTTCAAATTTAATTCTACAGTGCTCTAGCCTATAAATCTTGCTAATTCAACCTGTTTTAAGTGCTCATTCCAGCATTCTCCTAATTTACAGAGTGGTATTTGACATAACTCACACCCAAACTTCGTCTCTGGCGTACGCCGACGTACATTAGGATCTAGCTCACTAAGAGGCTCTCTCTTTCGGCCAATAGCAGCGCACGCTGAGCAGGTCCTAACTTTATTACTGATCTTAGTTGGCTTAGGTCCGTGTTCTTCCATTTTGATGTGATTACCTCTTATAGAGGGTGTACGGAAGCTCCTGTTAGCTGGCCTTACAGAAGCATTAAATAGGCCATTAACCAGGCTTTAAAGGAACTTCTTATGACCCCCTCTTTTTGTATTAGGCTTACTAAAGAAGCTTGAAAGCCTATAGCAATTGGAGAGAACCAGATTAAAAAGAAAGAACTAAAGAGGCTTCCAGGTCTTCCTTTTTGGCCCGAAGAGTCGAATAATAAGAGGTACTTTGATCAAAACGATCGACGCCGTTCATGAAGTGATTATATAAATCAATAAATACCGGAATAGAAAGAACTTTTACTGCTAAGTCTCCAAAAACTAGTCTTGTACACTTAGCGTTGGTAGAGGTTTTGGCAGGTCTCTTCCTCTCTCTCTCAACTGTTTCCTCAGGCCGAGCGACAGTACTAGCAAATAAGACGACCTGGGCGTCTTTCCAGGCGAACTGAAGAACCGTTTTGTTATCTGACACGTCGTAATACAGCTCCCCCCACTGTAGGTCGTTGGTGTGGTATAATTTGACATTCATCAGCTTTTAAGAGAAGCGCTCTCTTGATTCGTTGGCTACATCCTCCCAATCTTCATCCTCCTCCTCTTATCCTCCTTCTTATCCACCTCCTTCTCATCCACCTCTTCTCATCCACCTCCTTCTCATCACCTCCTTCTCATCCACCTCCTTCTCATCCACCTCCTTCTCATCCACCTCCTTAGGTGTCGAATATGGGAGTAGAGGAGGAGGTGTCTTTTGGCTCAAATCCTGGTTAAGGCTATAGCTGAGAACTTGGCTGGGAAACTGGGCATTTTGGCTGGAAATCTGGCGATTTTCCCATAAGATTTCGACGTTCTCCAGAGCCTGTTTAGCCTTCCAAGAGAGAGTTGATTTCCTGCTCGTGCGCCTGAGATTTGGCTGAGATTTTGGCTGAGATTTTGGGCTGAGATTTGGCTGAGATTTTGGCTGAGATTTTGGCTATGATTTTGGCTATTTTGGGTGACGTTTTCAAGCGTTCCTATGGGCTTGTAACCTTCGTTTTCTATCTCCTTTTGCTTAGCTAATGTCTTGGTCCTCTTCTTAGGACTTTGGCCAAGAAATTGGACGTTTTTAGTAGTATTTTTCCTCTTTTCCCCATGCTTCACAAAGGGCTTGTTTTGAGTAAGATTTTGACTCGAATTTTGGCTGAAATCCTGGCTATTTTCCTGGGTCTCCTGGCTGAGGTCCTGGCTAAGAATCTGGCCATTTTGGATAGCGTTTTTAGACCCCTTCTACGTTTCCTACTACCCTTTTTCTTGTCTAGATCCTGCTCACGCTTCGTACGAGTTGTACGGATAGTCCCTGCACCTCCTATCCCTTCCTTCCGTAGGCGTTCTAGTAGCTTAATTGAGGTAAAGAGGTTGTTAATCCAAAACGATATGGCGATTACCACCTAAAGAAGATCCTTCTTCCTGCCTCCTTAATAAAAGATCTAAAACTACTGCCTCTGTAGGAGTAAATCCTTCTTTCTTAGTCCAGTAAGAATCTAGCTTATACGGTCTATTGGGTCCTTTAGCATGAAATAGCCAATCAAGTACATAGCCCTCATTTGCTAAAATCCATATTTTAAAGCCTTCTGGTGTTGGCTTAGAAGGAATGTTAACTATTTCTTTAGCCCGGCTAGTAAATCTCTTTATAGACTCATCTACTGCCAAATGTGTTCCAGGGGTGTAGTATTTTCGGCTAGCCTTTCGGAAGTGCTCAGAAACTTGCCAAATCCTCTTTAAATGGGCAGGTAAATGTTGGTGATTGGCTAGAGTCCTCGCAGTAGAGGTATTGGTCAATGGCTTGAAACCGATTCCTGGATATCCACTGATTAATTGGGTGTTGAGGTGCATATTTATCTCCTTTTTTCCAATAGTCTTTAATGGCTGGTTCTTTATGTAGACCCATATAAATAAGTACTCTAAAGTATGCATACATTTCTGGCCTAGATACATCTTTCCATGCATGTATTCGAGCATCTTTTTGATGTGGGATTGATTTAACCTTGGCTGCATTTCCATTAGTATAATAGACAAGTAAATCTATTAATTCATCTGTAAAGAAGAGCCTAAAGAGCTCAAATGCATCCTCATCGTTTGTTCCTTCTGGAAGATTTGGCTTTCCATGAGGGCAATCGTTGTCGATTGGTAGGGGGTCAAACTCAGGTGGGGATCGGTCATTTGGTAGCTCTGGGATTAGTGTATCCTTTGTCAGCTTAGGATATTCTGTTCCTACCACATAATCCTCATCATTCCCCTGCCTTTTAGAGTCCCTGGATGGCATATCTCTCGTGGGTGTTAACAGCAATTGAAGCTTGGTTGACTGTTTACATGCATATTGCTGATGTTTTGATTTTCCTTGCCAACTTACTAATACAGAATCCTTGCCTTCTGATTGGCCGCATTTGCTCTTGGCGAGCGCACAGACAGCGACGGCCATTCTGGCAGTGCATGGGATACAGTCAAGTCTCGGTATAACGATTCTCCTTATACCGATATTCTCGCTAAAGCGATAGGGCGGCCTTGGCAACATTCGATTCCCCGCAAATTTTCATCAACTCTCGATTCCCGATATATCGCAAACAAAACCCCCGATTATCGTTATATCGAATGCCTCGAATAGGCATCTCCGACGCTGATAGGAAGGCTCTCCGCCAATTCTATTGCCGCAGCAAGCCCTACCCGCGCCATAAAGACTGCATCGATTGGTTCCAGCAGACATATGGTCGAAAAATCGCACAATCTACAGTTTCTGAGTCCCTCAGCGATAAATTCAAATACCTTGATAATGCCGAATCCCCGAGTTCTATTGCCTACCGTTAACGGCAACCCCTATGGCCTATTTTAGAGGCAATTCTCTTTTCTTGGCAGCAGAAGATTGAACACCGCGGTGGCTTAGTATCTGGTGATATACTTATTACGAAGGCGCGTGAGATCTGGCCCCTTGTCCCAGAATATGCAGGCCAAACAACCCCTGATTTCTCTATAGGATGGCTGGACAAATTTAAGAGAAGACATGGGATAAAGGAGCGAACCAACCACGGCGAGCTAGCATTAGTTCCTATTGCTGCTAAAGGGGAGATGAAGCTTCTCCGCCAGGTTACGTTACTCTTTATTACGGAAAACCTCTTTAATATGGATGAAACAGGACTATACTGGCGCTAGGCAATTTCTAGAGGTCTTACAACTACAAACCTACCTGAAGTAAAGAAAGATAAGAGCCGGATTTCTCTTGTACTTTACACTAATGTAACAGGATCAGATAAGCTACACTCTTGGTTAATTAGCAAGAGTAGGCAACCTCGCGCTCTTCGCTCAGTTAACCTACAAGCTCTTAGTGCTGTATAGAAGGCTTCAGCAAAAGCTTGGATGAATTCTGATATTATAGCGGATTGGTTACGTACTTTCTATCGCCATATTGGTTCCCGTCAAGTTCTCCTAATTATGGACAATTTCTTAGTATATATAATCACCCTAGAGCTTGCTCCTCCACTAGTAAACATCCGTATCGAGTTTCTTCCAAAGAATTCAACCTCTATGTTCTAGCCATTAGATCAAGGGATTATACAGAACTTTAAAGCTCAATACAGGAAATTCTGGCTCCAGTTTAGCATTACTTGCTATAACACCGACAAAGACCCGGTAAAAGAGGTTACCCTTGAAAATGCCCTTAGGTGGACGCTACAAGCTTGGAATTTCAAGGTCTTACCAGCTACCATTCAGAATTGCTGGAAAAAGTCCATAATTACTATGGACGATACAATTGTGGTTAGTCCTAAGGTAGAAGACCTCACACCACTATTTCAGCAAGCTGCACGGGCTAGCAATGTTGAGGATGTACGAGATTATGAGGATTTCATTAATCCTGAAGGCGAGAATACTGAGGTTGAAGAGGATAATAATGTAAATCTTCAAGAGATCGTTGACTATCATACTGGGAACGCTGGGCTTGATAATGTACTAGAAGAAGATGATGAACCAGCACCAGTTCCTACTGTGCATGAGGCTCTAGCTGCTTTACATGTAGTGCAGCGGTATCAAGAGCACCAGGAAGGGATAAAGCGGGAGGATATAACTAGCCTTCAGCGGCTAGAGCGGGAGCTTGACCTTCGAGCCTTCAATTCGCAGAAACAATCAACGCTAGAGGGCTGGCTGAAGAGACAGTAGATAGATTCAACACCAAAAGGTGTATTACTAAGCAGATCAATATAACGATAATTCGATGTGGCGATACAAATCGTCCTGGAGGGCTTATATCATTATATCGAGACTTGACTGTATGCTGAGTGAGCTGCGCCGCATGCCTTGGCAGTAGCACGTCCGAGCGCCAATCCAGTCCAACAATTGCTGGAGCCTACCGCACCGATGGAAACCACTTAGCGCCCACCACGTCAACCAAAAGAACATATAGCGACTCGACGCCAAGCCCCGTGAAGCGAGATACCCTGCGCAGATTTGCAAGCCAACCCATGAGAAACAGCTCCACAGTCCAGCCTGGTATAGTCGTTGTTGTTGTATTTCATTTACCCTAACCTCTCCCTTATTGGGATATGCAGGCTACCACTACTAAAGTCTATCCTTGTATATCTATTTTACAGTGTACTGCTACATGCACGAAGTTTTAGCCTCGTTAGGCCTGTGGTGGTTCCCTGGCTTCGGTTTGGTTTGGTTTGGTTTTATACTACTGTGAACACCTTCTAGTCTGATTCCTTGCGTTCTCTTATGTCTATGCATTTAGAGCGAATCCCAAGCTTGAGTTGTACCTTCCAACATAGCCTTTGTATGGTACATGTCCATTATGTTGTCCCTCTTGTATGGTTAGCAGGAATCTGGTGAATGCCGGCAGTGCTGAGAGTAAGAATTGTGATAGTGAGTCTGTCGCTCTTATGACTAGATTATCTTGTGTATGATCGTCTCGTGGTGTCGATTGCGATCTTTCCAATGGTGAGGGTCGATTGTAAAAACGGTTGTGTAGGTCTTGGATGGAGAGTGTCGGGTTCGGTGAGCTGTGATACGGGCTCGCTGTTGTGGGGTCCGTTAGCGATGTTGACTGGGGAGGATGGAAGGGAGGATGGGAGAGAGGATGGGAGGGAGGATGGGAAGAACGGGAAGAGGAACAGCGGGAGGGAGGGTGGGAGGAAAGCCGTGGTGCCTTAGGTGGTTGAGGTGAGGGTGTGGCGAGGACAGAAGCGTAAGTTGGCTTGGAAGTGCTGGGGGAATGTGGAGGTCGGGCTTGTGGGTGACGTGGCTGTTTCGTTCTGTGTTGTGGTTGGGATTTCGGATTTTGTATTTCCGTCGGGGTAGGTTCGTTGAGGGTTGAGTGGTGCGAGGTTGCTAGTTCTTCAGTGTTTAGTGAGACGGGTGGAGACGGGATGGGATTCTTGTGTCGCGCTGGTGTATCCTGACGCGTCGCGTTTTCTGGATTGCGAGCGATCTGCTCCACGTCTCGGCGCATATCCGCCCAAAGACAGTTTCCTTCGTGGTCTTCGAGGAGTTCCTTATCCGTGAGAGTGCTGTTTGGGTCCCAATTGGCGAATTCCGCTCCGCACGTGAAGCATTTGACCTTGTCTCGTTCATTAGGGGTCGGGTCGTAATAGAGTCCAGCTCGCGCTAGTTGCCGGGGTGTAGGGGATGTATAAGGCCATTCTTGAAAGGAGAGTTCTCTGGATGAGATCGTGGAGAAGGTATCGGAGATACAGATAAGTTTGTTGATGTTTGCTCGGCGTCGTGTTGGTGGTATCAGTCGTGGTGGGTCAGGTATACATGGCTTGGGTAACGATGATAAAACGCTTAGGTCGAAACGAAACGGCTCTGTAAGCTGGTTCTTTTCAGTGTTTTCTTGTGGTGACATGTTTCCGCCTGGTATAGTCGCTTGCAAAACCGGCTTCCCCTCTCAGCGCGCCGCGAGGTTTTCCCCGCGCCACTCTTACCAGTCGCCTTACCAAACTAAGCTAAGCGTCAAACAGGGGTGGTACTTGTAACTTCATCAAGTGGCGACACTAGGGTGCGATAATTCGTTGCACTATGACTAAGCTTCCTCACCACCATACAAATTTGTATGGAGACAAGGAATTTAGGCCATTTTCTCAACCACATTTCATAATATTGCGCTTCAACAACGTGTAACTGCTTCTATTACCTAATTAGGATAATTGTACAAGCTTGAAGAGATTTCAAAGCTCTATATGTAGTCACCAAAGCTTCGATTTACATGCGAGTTCCCCAGTTCTTATCCTCTCTCTACAACGCCAGGGCATCTCCTTGATTCGAGCCTGTATTTTATGCTGAGGGATCTTGTCCCATTCATCTTGTAGTATCCTCTTGAGTCCCTCTTTAGAGCCATCCCATTCATCTCCATATAGGATTCGCCGCTCAACGCGCTAAAAGAGGATGTTCCATATACGTTCGATAGTGTTGAGATCAGGCGATTGAGCTGGGTATACTATCCTATCAACCCAGCTTATCTCCTTTGCCTTATATGCGACGTTGCCGATAGACTTTATACCATGTGATGGATCTCCATCCTCTTGAAGGTAGTAGCTCTTGCTTTCATCTCTCAATCAAGCTTAGTTAATAGCCTTGATATATTCTAGAAGCAGCTTTTCGGTATAGTATTCCTAGGCCATATGAGCTCCAGTAGTCTGTAGCTCAACCTCAGGTGGTCTAGAAGCCTCCCAATTAGTTACACGCTCACCATATTGCTCCCATGTCTCATTCTTCTTCTTCCGAGGCTTGCCAGGTAGTTTTGGAGTTGGTAGGAGATTATTTTTTGGATCATCTTCGCTGTAGAAGTTAAAAGGGCCTTTCTTATAGTAATTGACCCAGGAATACATGTGGACAGCCCAATCTTGCACCTGTTCGTGTTCCTCAGCTTGATTCTCTGGGTTCTCACGCTCTTCTTCCTCTCTAAGCACCCAAGGTGATTAATAGTATCCCGTAACGTTGTAATGAGCCTCGTCAGTAAAGTATACTTGGTCCCAGTAACCAAAGAGAGGCTTCTCCTAGTTCTCCTCCCCATATATAACTCGCTAAGCCTTATTCTCTTTGCGTATGTGTTTCTGGCGACTTGCTACGTACATCCCAGCTCCTTTCTTACGCTTCTTTAGGTTCCACTGTAAAGTGCGTACTGTTGTAGGTATCTCCCAATACAGCCTTTGCATGCTGAGAGGCTTCCATCGTACAGGATTTGTAGCTGCTTTACACATCTTATCCAGAGTATCCTGTGGTATCTTAAATAGCCTTCCAAGCTTGTGTCCTTTATCCTCTGCTTTAACCCTTCTCATGCGGTGTACAGCAACAGGACTACTATATATCCTCCTCTCTGCTAGCCAGTTGAACGCTGTACGTCGTCCAATACCATGTCGCGTAGCAATATCCTGCACAGGCTCGTCATTATGGTGCTCATCGTAATCGTTGAAAAATCGCGCACGACGCCACGTATCTGGAGGTGCAGGACGAGAGGATCGTTTAGGAGTTGAAGGAACAGCTTTAGCGCTTTCGTTTGACATTGTTTTGGTACAATTTGGACGTGGTTTGATTGATTTATTGATGATCAAAGTAGATGGGTACTATGGAGTTGAGATGACGCTTGGGTGTCTGCTTAGTCAGGGTGCAACGAATTATCGCACCCCCGTGAGGGTGGCTGTGTACACAGCCACTGGATTTCCCGCTGTACACAGTACTGGGAGCTTGCTCTAGCGGGGCGGGCCGGAAACGACTTTGCTACGTGTGTGTGTGTGTGTGTGTTCTATTATGGCCATGCACCCTAAGGGTATGGGCCGTTACTGTGCGCCAGCTATATACATCCTGTCACTCGCATCTGCTCCAGTTCAGAAGCCAACCATGAGACCTGCTCTTCCCTTGTCTAACGCCATGCTTAACATAGGAAATAACCGAAAGTGATACCTTACCGTATGGTGCGGCGCGTCGGGGTGAAGAGGCGAGCCAGGGGATTCTTTTCAGTGTCTCCTATCCGCAGGGTAGTTCCAGCGTCGTGCGCTTCTTAATCGGCAGCGCGCTGGCAGAGGCTTGTAGGATGGGGCTCACAGAAGGGTCGGTTATGAGGTGGACAGAGGTATCTGTATGTTTCTTCTCTCACTAAAGTCTGCTTCTGTACTTGCCGTGTCTTGTTCACTCGGCTATAGCCGTCCAGTGTCTTTTGCAAATTCGATCGTGGCTTTGACCGCTTTAATGTTTGGCTTCCACTTTTCAATCGGCCTGTCAATGCTCTCTTCTCCTACTGGTCTGCTTGAGTAACCTCCTAGCGCGTACGACAGGTCTCCAAACCGCACACTATACTGCTGTCTTAGTTTGGTTCTTTGCTACGCCCATCTTCTACAGGTAAAGAGAAAGTGTGCTATTGATTTAGTAAGTCTACATTCACAGTCTGCCGTCTCTGACGCATTGATTTTGTGGAGGTATTCTTTGAGAAACGTCTTGCCTGTCCGCAACTGTGCAAGGACTGCTGCCTCTGCACTTATCAGCTGCTGGTACAGCTTTACCGACTTGCCTAGGTGCAGTGCTGCATTAATCTTCCTTATAAACCTGCCTATATCCTTCCTGTCTATTAAGGGCGATTTCTCTGTGATCCTAGCTTGTTTCAACGCCAGCCGTACAAGATACCATGGACGGCCGTCTCTTTGTGGTGGCTCTTCGCTTTCTACTCTTATCGCTGCTTTCGCTAGCCTGTGCGCCTTTTCATTTCCCTTAATCTCTGCATGCCCTAGGGTCCAGTATAGCGTGACCTTATTCATCCGGAGCTTCTTTGTAATCTCTGCTACTACTTCCTGGCATGCACTGGCTCTCCAGCTCTGTATTAACAGTAGTGCCAACTATGAGTCCGAGAAGATCCGTATGCTGGATGTAGGCACTAGAAACCCTTTCTAGTCTAGGGCCATACATAACGGATTCCACAGCCAGTTAGCTGCCTCGTTAATAGCTAGGAGCTCAGTAAGATAAGGATCTGCCTGATTAGAGCTTACCACTATTTTCGAGATACGTGCTCTAGATAGCATGGCATAGATACCAATTCCTGCCCGCCCGTTGCGTACCGATCCGTTAACATAGATGTCCACCTGCCCTAGCCTGTAGTCTTTAATTATAGCCTCAGCCTACTCTTTATCTTTACATATCACTACCTCGGGTCGGGCCACCTACGGTGGGCAAGCATATGCTTTAACCTCTAGCACCTTATCCACTTTAACATCCTCACACGTTACTGCTATCCTCTAGAGCGGTGACTAGTGCCGTTTACAGAGCCTCTATCGCCGGATCATCTAGTGCAGATATGACTGTCCTAGTTTGTAAATTGATACCCAGAACGCAATCGCCTGCCTGCGCAGTCTCTGCTTGAGCGGTACCAGCCCTGCTTCTACCTACACAATCAAGAGCGCCACCGTACAGAAGCCCCTAATAACTGCCTGTGCCGTGATCCTCTGTAGCTACTGGAGTAGCTGCATCAGTTCATGCGTCACGAGCGGATACCATATTAGGGATGCGTAATCTGCCACTAGCAACACCGCACTCATTGCCAGCTGCCTGGCCGCCTTTGGCGACAGTCCTTTCAGTCTACGCAGAGCCAGTGCTGCCTTTGTGGCTTTGCCTGCCTTATCAGTGAGGTGAGCCTTAAATCGCAGCTCTTTGTCAAGCGTCACTCCAAGGATTTTGACCATGTCTGTCGGCAGAATCTCCTTTTCTTTGAATTGGAGTGGTGACGCGCTGTCTCTGCCTGCATCTTTGTAGCATGTAAGGTAGATGAAAGACGTCTTCGCTGCTTCAAAAACGGCCCCGCTAGTCCGCTCCTAACTCTCTAGCATCGGCACCACCTCATCCTGGATCGTCTGCTTGTTGGCCTCCGCTGACGGTCCTATAACCCACGCTGAGTAGTCGTCGACGAATGCCATTGAGCTGCCGTCTCTTGGTGCGCTCTGTACGAGATCCGCATTAAAGAATAGAAAGAGAATTGGGGCAAGTGCTGACCCCTGTGGGAGGCCAGCTTGTGGAAGCGTCTGCACCTCAGACGTAAATCCGTTGACAAGGATACATGCCTGCCTGTCTGTACAGAAGTCCTGCACCCACTGAACAATCGTCTCAGGGATCTGTCTCTGCCTCAACCTCCTGATCTCTGGCCCCATCGCGACATTGTTGTACGCGCCCTTGACGTCGAACGACACCAACGACAGCGTCTTCTTGCCTCTCCAGGCCCTAAACACGTTGACTTTGCTACAAGGGGGTAACCTGAGCGGGCCAGGTGCGCTCCCTGCTAGCGTTAGCGTGGCTCTAGGCCAAATACAGTATAACTCTTCGTATTATGGCTTCGTCAGCTGAATAGTAATCCTTTTAGATTATAAATACCGTACAGAAGCAGCTAGAATGGGGACTTGTATGCTATATAAATTATAATAGTATCCTGGATAGAGACCTATGTGCTTAAAATGCCAAATCTTATACGTCGGAATCGTGGGAATCATCCACCTCCACTTTAATATCCTATTCTTCAGGATCTAGGTACACGACTCTCCTACCGTGAGCGCGATATTATCTACTCTCTAAATCAGTACACGGGCTAGACTCATAACGAGATTGGTAACTCGCTTGGTATTTCTATAAAGACAAATTTATACTCTTTACGAAAGGATATATGGACTCCCCAAAAGCAGAAAGGAAGAGAGCTGAATATCAATACTCTAACCTAAAAGCGTCTTATTACTCGTGCTACACAAGATCATTGGCATTAAAGAAAGCCCTTTAAAGAGATTGCCCTCTTAGAAGGTATCTCTACCTACAAGCGATCCTTATATAGAGCCTTTGAGAAAGAGGGATACTTTTGTTGTATTGTAACAGAGAAGTCTCTTATTACACCTAAACAACGAGAGGCTCGACTAAAATGGGCCTATTCTTACCTAGAATGGACCCTGGAAATGTAGGCAGCGGTAATCTAGACTGATAAAGCTTCTATTCGTATAGGAGGAGGTCAGATATTTGTTACACAAAGCGCAGAAGAGAAGTATGATATCGATTGCTATGTTCCTAAGTTTAAGGGCTAGTCAAGCTGGATGATTCATGGCAGTATCTCTTATGGGTATAAAGGGCCACTAGTTGTTTTTAAGAAGGATTGGTCAACTAAGCTAGGTTATAAAACGAAGACGATAAATGGGGACGTGTACTGTACGTATATATGTCCTAAAATTAAGGCATTTGCCTGGGATATATGGCAAACGTTGTGGTATCAGCCTATTCTTGTTGAGGACAATGCCTTGATTCATGCTGCAAAGGCGACTCGCTTAGCTTAGGAGCAGAATGACATGATTTTAATAGAATGGCCGGCGAACTCCCCAGATCTGAACCCAATTGAGAATGCTTGGAGTCTGTTAAAAGGGAGAATCTAACGTCAGTTTCCAACACCAGAAGAAGTTAGGAGATACGTAGAGGAAGAATAGGAGAAATTAGAACTAGAAGACTTTAAAAAGTATACAGGCAATATAAGGGAGCGTTGCCTAGCTGTAATTAACGCAGATAGAGGTCCTATAAAGTATTAAACATATGAATAAGCACTAGTTATTAATGTGGCGATGGAAACGCTAGCAGGGAGCGCACCTAGCCCGCTCAGGTTACCCCCTTATACTCTCCGGCTAGGCACCTCTTTTTCTTCGCGCTAACAACAGCACTACGTTTAAGGCTACAAGTAAGATTAGCTTTAGCTTCAATGTACCGGTACTCGCGCCACGCACCCTCCTCGCTTCCGCTCGGGGTGCTCCCGGGCTCAACGCCCACACCAAGCTCAATGCCCCAAATGCCAAGCCTAACTTTCCCATACAAAATCCACATGCCAAGCTCGTACGCACCTCAGACTCCACAACAACATTGTTATATAATTTTATAAAAATTATATTATCTTAGTTGTTCACTATTCGACTTGTTAAATGTTTGAAAAGAAGTTAAAAAAAGCTCCTTTTGCGATTATTGTATTGGAATTAGGCGTTGAGCTCGGGAGCACCTCCGAGCGGAGCGAGGAGGGTGCGTGGCGCGAGTAGGCGATCATTTGCTTCTGTTCGAGTTCGATAGGGCCGATCAAGGCCACAAACACAAGTTAACGTGTAGTGATATGGATACACTATTGATATTTCCTACCCTTCCTACCTTGCCAGGGCTTGCTTGGGACGAATGCACTTTCAACGCCGACCAATAAGGATTCTTAAGCTTTGGAATTGCTTTTTGGCAGGACGAGAATCGTTTCCCAACTAGATGCGACAGTTTTTCTACGTACATGTGGCTGGTCCGAAATTCAAGCCTTGCGAGAATCCTGGCGTGGTCTATTGGGCCACGTATATACTCAGCCACTTCCCTAATATCTGATGAGGCTGGAGACGAATTCTATCATACTGCCGCGCCCCCCTCCCCCTCTTTTTCTTTCTCACAAGGCTGGATAATATGTGACCATTGCTTTCGCGCTCACTTTGCTCTGACCTCAGGTTCCGACATCGTCCATTCGCCATCAAAACGTTGAAAACGACCCCCGACCCCCGACCCCCTCCCTCTTCACAGCAAGTTCATCACTAGCTGCAACCCCCATCTCTCTTCCGTCTCTGAATTGCAAAATCTGCAATTGAGCAATTGAGGATATTGGGCTTCGCAGAGACCCTTCCGCGAAAACAACGGAAGATTACAACAGAGCCCAAAGTCAAGAAGATCTCACTTCCCAACCTGCGTCCATATCACTCCGCGAGCATGTCGAATCCTAACGATTACACTGTCGGCTGGATCTGCGCCGTAACCACGGAACGTGTTGCCGCACGAGAATTTCTAGACGAAGAGCACGAAGGACCAGAATATGTGTCACCCAACGACAACAATACTTACATATTGGGCAAAGTTGGGAAACACAATGTTGTCATCACCGTCTTGCCCGACGGGGAATACGGTACAGATTCTGCAACAAGTGTCGCAAGGGACATGCTGCACAGCTTTCCCAATGTCAGAATCGGTTTGATGGTCGGCATCGGCGGCGGTGCGCCAAGCCGAAAGCATGATATCCGTCTGGGAGACATTGTGGTCAGCTCCCCTCGTGATGGGAGAGGAGGTGTTTTCCAGTACGACTTCGGCAAAACGATACAAGATCAGAGCTTCCGACAAACAAGGTTCCTAAATCAACCACCAACTATTCTGCGAACGGCTTTAAGTGACCTTAAGGCCCGGTATGAGAGCGATGGGCATCGGATTGAAGAGGCCATCAACGGCATTCTTGAGAAGAAGCAAAGACTTCGGCAGAAGTACAAGCGGCCGGACCCGAGAAGCGACAGGCTGTATAAAACTGAGGTTATTCATCCGCCGGATAGCGAAGTAAGCTGCACGGCAGTATGTGGTGATAATCTATCAAACCTGATACTACGACCTGAACGGACCGATAGCGAGGATAATCCGGCAATCCATTACGGGCTGATTGCTTCAGCAAACCAGTTGATGAAAGACTCTTCGATTCGGGATAGGCTTGCAGCGGAAAAGGACGTTCTCTGTTTCGAAATGGAGGCGGCGGGGCTGATGAACCACTTTCCCTGTCTGGTAATTCGCGGTATATGCGACTACTCGGACACTCACAAGAACAAGGAGTGGCAAGGATATGCAGCAATGGCGGCAGCTGCATATGCCAAAGACCTTCTCTGTCGAATAGCGCCAAACAGAGTGGAGGCCGAGAGGAAGATTAGTGATATTCTTTCTTCTAGTTAGTCTATCGAACAATAATATTTCATGCTACTAACGAAATTTAAGTTGGGAACAACGTGAACAAAATACACGGCGATGTTCAAGACACGAAGAACGCTGTCAAAGACTTAGGATTTAAGCAGAAGCGTGAAAAGATCGAACGTTGGCTATTGCCACCAGATCCATCAACGAATTACAACAAAGCCCTGCAGCAACGCCAGGAAGGTTCGGGCCTTTGGTTCTTGCAAACTAATGCCTTCACAAGATGGAACAAAAGGCAAAATTCGTTTTTGTGGCTTCATGGCATTCCAGGATGCGGCAAGACAATTCTTAGCTCTACTATTATTGAAAAGCTTGAGAGAACCGTTCCGCGTCAGTCCCTCCTCTACTTCTACTTCGACTTCAGCGACACACACAAGCAGATTCTGGAGAGCATGGTCCGCTCCCTTGTTAGTCAGCTCTACTATAAGCATGAACAGACCGCACAACAGCTAGACTCTCTCTTTTCATCTCGTCAGGACGGACGTCAACAACCAACTAGCGAATCACTTTGCAAGGTCCTCTTACACCAAATAGAGCAAGTCAAGGAAGTCTGGATTGTTCTGGATGCCCTTGATGAGTGCCGTACAAGGAAAGGCCCGCCGACAGAAGGATTGCTCTCGTGGATAAGAGAAGTCCTACACTTGGAGCAAAGGAACGTCCAACTCCTTGTGACAAGCCGCCTAGAACAAGACATCGAATCCGGAATAATGGAGTTTGCTCGTAACGACGATATAGTGCCCATTCAGAGCAGCGCCATTACTAATGACATCCGTGAGTACGTCCGGACCAGGGTCCAAGGGGATAATCCTCTTAAGAGGTGGCGAAACCGACTAGACGTCCAGCAAGAGATTGAGACCCGACTTATAGAGAAAGCAGATGGAATGTAAGGCTAATCCATTATTAATCCATTGTATATAAGAGGTGCTAAGCGTTGATAGGTTTCGATGGGTAGCATGCCAGCTTGATGCGCTGGAAAATTGCCTAGAGTATCGCGCTCTCAAAACCGCTCTCGCATTACTCCCAAAGACGTTGGACGAAACGTATGCCAGGATCTTGCATGGCATCCCTTTCGAACACAAACAGAATGCTATAATAATTCTTCAGTTCTTAATGTGCTCCGAGCGGCCGTTAAGGATTGAGGAGGCAGTCGACGCAATAGCAGTAGATACCAAAGGGGATCAATACTTTGATCCAAAATATAGAATGCCCGATCCTCGCGAGATCTCCCGTTACTGTTCAAGTTTGGTGGTCGTAGTGCCCGCAAAGGACCGTTCACACAATAAGGGCGATAAGGCTATGGAGCTCCGACTAGCGCATTTCTCGGTCAAGGAATATCTGACGTCAAACCGGCTTCAAGAAGGCATCGCGCAAGACTTTCAAGAGGTCGCTGCCAAAGCATCAATTGCAACAGTGTGCCTTGCATATTTGTTGCATTTAGACATGGACCGTCCAATCCAGGAGATCAAGACGACCTTCCCGTTGGCCCAGTATGCGGCAAGGTACTGGATGATCAACGCCATGGTAGCTGAAGGGGTGGACGAAACGGTACAAAGGTTGATTAAGGAGTTTTTCTGTTATCATGAAAGGTCCTATAAAACCTGCTACAGTCTTCATCGCCCGGATCGGCCAAGGGACGATGAACCTACTAAGGAGGGGAAAGACCCGGCCCCACCGTTATATTACGCATCGTTTGGAGGCTTACTAAATACAGTAAAGTGTCTGTTAAGCAAGGGCGCCGACGTCAACGCGCAGAGTGGAGGCTACGGCAACGCGCTGCAGGCAGCATCGTCTAAAGGCCACGAGAAGATCGTCGAGCTGCTGCTAAGTAAGGGCGCGGACGTCAACGCGCAGAGTGGAGGCTACGGCAACGCGCTGCAGGCAGCATCGTCTAAAGGCCACGAGAAGATCGTCGAGCTGCTGCTCAGCAAGGGCGCGGACGTCAACGCGCAGGGTGGAGTCTACGGCAACACACTACAGGCAGCATCGTCTGGAGGCCACGAGAAGATCGTCGAGCTGCTGCTCAGCAAGGGCGCCGACGTCAACGCGCAGAGTGGAGGCTACGGCAACGCGCTGCAGGCAGCATCGTCTGAAGGCCACGAGAAGATCGTCGAGCTGCTGCTCAGCAAGGGCGCCGACGTCAACGCGCAGGGTGGACACTACGGCAACGCGCTGCAGGCAGCATCGTCTGGAGGCCACGAGAAGATCGTCGAGCTGCTGCTAAGCAAGGGCGCCGACGTCAACGCGCAGGGTGGACACTACGGCAACGCGCTGCAGGCAGCATCGTCTGGAGGCCACGAAAAGATCGTCGAGCTGCTGCTCAAGGAGGGCGCCGTGTCGTCAAGCTAAGACGCAGTGCATTTCCGCCTGTTCGCCCGCGGATATGCATCTGCTCATAAACTGAATGCTAACATTCCTATTACTTTTGTATATCTAAATCTCTATTTCATAGAGGGGTCCGGGGGAGCACATGAATATATAGTGCAAACACTTCGCCACCCAGCCGCCGATCCTACTGTCGCTTCATCACCGCGCCAGCATCTGACTCGTTCGTATCAAAATCAGGCGCTGAGATCACTGGCTGGGGCGCTGGTCGCTGTAATTGAGATAGATCTATCTCAACTGTCAGCCGCGGTCTCTCGCCGGTGATAGCGAGCCCTTCGTCATCCCTCAATCTACTACCAAATCCATTATCTGTATCATCGATATTGATCACGGTTGACAGCACAAAGGGTAGTAGTGGTGCGGGAGAGGCTCTGGTAGAAGGTGCAGAGGGTTCAATCAGCGTGTTGGGAGATTTAGCTGGCTGGGTTTTCGGTGAGTTGCGAGCCTTATATATCGTCAGCGGTAAACTGCGCAGTTTTGGTGTATACTAGCCCGCGTATCTAGCGTCAACGATGAGGGCCTCTTCGGGCGCCCTTCATCCCACTTACCACTCGAGGGATTGCACTTTGTGGTGTTGTCGATTCTGCAAGGCCTTCCGCGAGACAGAACGATCGCGGGGCTTGACCGTCCACCGGATATTCCGCCTCATCCATGCGAATCATCCGAATCGAGCGGCTTCTGACACAGAGTCAAGAACAAGGAAGGACGATACATATGCGATGATGCGAAGGCTGTACGAGTGCACCGCGAGTGCACATGTTCGGCATCTGCGCGTGCTCCGCTTGCCACGCCCCATCGCTCCAGGCCATGACTGGGAAGATTTGTAGCAGTATTGGTGAGTTGTACGTACTTCAGTTGTTGAAATAATACCCCTTACCTGAAGCCAGATTGTTGGTGTGAAAGTGTTGTAGAGGATCAGTTGGTTGGCAGGCAGCGACTTGACAGCGCGCGATATGCAGAAATCCTCGGGGCCAGCGGAGATTTTCGTCTTTCCTGATTCCAGTCATTTCTGCCTCGGGGTGTAAGGGTGGTCGCTGCGATGCAAGGCACGGTGAGGCATCAAGGTTATATACTGTAAAGTTGGATGAAGACGCTTGGAGGGATTCTGTCATCTACAAGGACTACAGGACTTTGCTCGAAGCTAAGATCAATTAGGTAAAGTTCATGCCAAGCGCTTCATTACGGAGACAGCGATAAGGCTCGTACAGTAAATTTCCGCCAAGTAATACTGTCTAGGGAGTTTCCATCAAGGAGCGATACGAGCTTTCGTTACCCCGGAGCTAGCTTAAGATAGGTAAAGTACCGCCCCCACGCTGTAAGGCCCTTGCCGATATAAGTCGAGCAACGTGCGAAAGCCGGAAGCCGAACCTGCACACTACTGTACCTGTACGAAAGTTATTTAAGAGCAGTACCGTTCAATTAGTCGGTATACTAGTACAAATCGGCAGAATTAGGGTTGGTACAGATGGGTCCCAAGTAGCTCATATTTGCACTGGTACGAAGTGTTGGCCTTAGGAACAGGACGTTTGATTAAGATTAGAGTTAGTACAACTTACATACCAGTACAAATTCGGCAGAATTGGGGCTAGTACGAGATGCGTACCATTACAAAGTGGGCTCAATGGGGATTGGTACGATATCCTTTTTTTTTTTTTTTTTTTTTTAATCATAGACTGTCCCAGCCGCCTTAGTGGTGGCTATGCAGCATACAACTATAAATACAGGTGCTCCCACTTCTCGCTTCCAGAGAGTAAGCTATTCCTGCACGAATTGCTTCTCAACACTAACGAGTGATGCTCTCTACCAGCTAACAGACGAAAGCCTCTCTATCTATAGTTCTGAAGTCTGTTCTGTATTCTTGAACTTGTCAGACCTTTCCTGGCCCTTCTCTACTTCTATATACCAATAATCACTCGTCTACGTATATTTAAGTACTGTGGATGGGACTGCCTGGAATTGCTCCAGTAATCCAGTCCTCAAGATCATCTTGGCTGCTTGTACTGCCATTGACGGGCTACGGAGAATACGCTTAATGTTCACGCATGGACGCTTGCCTGCCCACATCCGGTGTCGCTCTTTAGCCCAGTTTCTGCATTCTAGAAGGATATGGCGTACTGTCTGTCGCCCGTAACCGCATTGGTATTAGTCTGAGTTGGCTCTGTTGATGGCATGTAAATACGCGCGCAGGCCGATCTTGCCTGTTCACATCTGTGTAATTACCGAGCTGATCGCTCTGTGCATGCCGATATGTGTGGTGAGTGTCCCTTTTCCTGGCCGTATACTGAGTCTAAAAAGTTCTCAGCTATGCCTGGCCTTCTCCCAGGCCAGCTTCCATTCATTTCTCATCTTCCGACGGATGATAGTTTTTGTGGTTGCTGTCAAGATTTGGAGTGACTCTGGTTTAGGTTGTGGTTCTGGCATTGTTAGGGTTGTTCACGCATTGATGTTGTGGCTAGCGGCTTCTTTAGCTGCTTGATTGGCCACTTCGTTGCCTGGCACTCTTTCATGTGCTGGAATCCATCGGAGCTGAATGTCCCATCCTTAGTCTCAGAGCTTGTCGAGTGCTAGTATAGCCTTAACTAGGATGTATTGTTTTGAGGGACATTTGGGTTTTGCCATCGCTTGGATGGTGGCTTGATTATCTGTAAAGACGGTGCACTTACCGGGAGTGTTTGTCACTGCTTATACATCGAGTGCTATTTGGAATACCAGTTTGATCCCTCTGAGTTCTACTGTATACACTGTAGAGGTAGCTGCTTTGCCTATGTATTCCGTTCTCTTCGTACGGCAGCCTTGGAGTTGCAGGGCAGGCACTATTACAGCAGCACTAACGTGACCGTTAATACTATTTCTATTAGTATAGATGCATAGCGTTCCTATCTCTGTCGCGTTGTGTTGTCTGATAGCATCCTCTAGAGATTTAGCAATATAGGTGGGCGGTGGGATTCACCAAGGTGGTATAACGTGTTGTTGGCGCTTCTCAAGCCGGTCTAGGTGGATATTGAACTTGCTTTCTAGGATGCTTAAGAATCGATTAAGAGGGCTCTGTGCCATGTTGTTGTTCTTAGGCCGGATAATCTCTTCGTAGAGAGGGGTGGTTCTAATACGTATTGTGGCTTCAAGCGATGTTTGTTCGAGCTGCTGCAGCGCTGGAAGTAGGTATGCTTCTACGTCTATAGTAGCTCTAGTAGTTGTTTTAAAGGCTCTAGTAATGATTTGTGCTGCGCGTTTCTGAATTTGGGTGATAGTAGCTATTATAGCGCTGCCTCTGCCTCTGTCTTTACTCCCTAGGGTATACTACACTAAGTAGCCGTACAGCATTTAGGGTATAATCATTACTCTGTAGACTTGTTGGAGGTTAACTAATCCTGTGTCTTATGTTAATGATGCTAGAGCTGACAGAGCTGATAGGCGCTTTGTAGCTTTAGCTTCTATTTTCTTTTAGTGGTAGTCCTAACGGAGTCTGGAATCCATTTGGACGCCTAAGTATTTACATAATGGTGAGGCTTTAATAGTGGCGTGTGGTAGGCAGAGGGGGTGCGTAGAGTTTACTTTAGGATCTCTAGTAAAATATACAAGCTCGTATTTTGCCGGCGTGAATTGTAATCCATGTTCTCGTGCCCATTTCTTAGCTTTCTAGTGAATGGCCTTTAGGCTCTTGCAATTCTTTTGTGCTGTTGGGCCTACTGCTAGAATAGAGGCATTATTAATATATCTAATGGCCTTTGTGTGCTCTGTCTTGCATGTCTTAATTAGGTCCGCATTATAGAATAGGTAGAGAATCGGTGAGATCAGCGATCCTTGCGGTATTCCGGTTTAAATAGGTGCTAAGGGTGCTGTGTACTCTTGCAGTTTAAGTATAGTAAATTAATTAGTTAGAAAGGAGTCTATCTATTGTATAAGCGTTTGATTTACTTGGCGCTTTCTTAAATTATGTAATAGCTACTATCAGGAGACGTTGTCATAAGCTCCTGATACATCAAGGAGGAGTAATGAAGCCACTTTTCTGTCGGCCCATGCTTTATATATGCGTTGTAGATGGAGGTGTATTACATGGTCTGTTGATGCGAGCTTCCGGCCTCCTGTATGTTAGCTTAGGAGAAGGTGATAGGTATCAGTAAGATAAGTTAGCTAGTTAGTGACTATAGCTTTAAGTGTCTTTCCTAGGGTGTTGAGGAGAGCAATTGGTTTGTATAACTTGGGTTGTGTGTAGTCATCCTTTCCTTGTTTCCAGAGGGCTACTGTAATAGTTTCCTTGAAGTGTAAAGAGCAGTATCCCTTTTAGAGGCAAGCGTTAAAGAGCTTGTGGAGGCTCGGAAGTAGGATATCTAGCGTCTGGTGTAAGATGCCGTTTGTAATATTGTTAGTGCTAGGGGCCTTATTAGGGGCAGCACTGCGCACTGCTTTCTGAACTTCTTGCATCGTAATTTCTGGGCATTCAATAGCCACAGGGTATTCGTACCCATTAATGTCCGAGAGGTTAGCTCTAAGCGGTGGTGGAAAGAAAGACTGGCGTAGAGTCTCTGCCTTCTCGTCTGGCTGGTAGGCAAGCTCTCTATCTGGTTTCATTAATACTGACGTGCAGGTAGGTGTTACAGTATGTCTGTTCTTAGCCTATTTGACTAGTTTCCAGAGGCCAGATTTCGAAGCCGATGCCTCCTCCACTCTCTGTTAATGGGTGTTGCGGAGGGCCTTTTGGATGTGTCGACCCTTCCTGTTGCGCGCCTTTCTATATACTTTGTAGTCATCTTTAAGCCTCATTCATTGCTACCTACAGCGCAGCTGCTGGACTTCTGCACAGATGTCCTTGTATTCCTGATCGAATCCTGGAACAGAGCGCGGTGATGAATTAGACCATGGTATTAACGCGTCAATACCATCATCAAGAGCATTGATAATTAAGCGTACATATTCATCAATGCTCTCCTCGTCTTTAAGCTCCGTATTATTAGGCACTTAAGATAGACGATCGCTAACTGTTTGCTGGAGTAATGGTAGGTTTGTCTTTGCCCACAGCCGCTTTCTTAATAGAGGGGCGGGTTGCCAGCTCCAGTTGATAGTTACAGCAATCAGAAGATGATCAGAGTTATGGTCCAATCTTTCATTAATCTTGCAGTGGATCACGTGCGACGCTACATCCCCAGAGGCGAAGGTTAGGTCGATCATTAACTCTCTATCCTTCCACCTGTATGTCGGAGTGCCTGGTACTGTGAGCAGTTGGAGGTGGAAGTCTTTAATAATAGTAAGCAGGGGTTGGGCGGCTGGTATTCTGTCGTTATCATGGCAATGTGTTGTTGACTAGAGAGGGTGGTGTAGATTAAAGTCCCCAAGCACAAGGAGTTCGTTATAGGAACCTAGCTTGCTAATAGCTTCTCCTAGGTCATGGAGGGTATTAGTAACTACTTCGTTGTAGACGTTGATGACGTGGAGCTTGTTGTGTAGAGTTAGATTTATGATTTCTAGAGTAATAATATCCTTGGTAATGTATGATACACTCCAAGTACTAGAGTTGATCCGTTTGTTAATATAAAAGCATACTCTTGTGGCAGCATCCTCAAGGTAGGTTAGTTGAAAGTGTGTTTTTAGAGGGTGGTAGGATGTAGCAACGAATGGGTTACGCCAGGGCTCTTGGATTGTGAGGACGTCGTATTCTAGAATCCTAGAGTCCTAGAATAGACTGGTAAGGATGATATCCCTTGATTTGTAGATGTTGTACTGTAAGATACGTAGCTCCTAACGTCCTACCATAGGCATGGTGCTATGTTGGCGCTGTTTGTAAGGGATTGACTCCGGGTTATTTGAATAACTACTGGACGGGTTAGGGGTTCAGAGTCCGATCGTTAGATTAGAGTTTCTATGTGATGTTTAAGGGTCTAGGATGGAATAGTAGCAGTGCCTTTTCCCCCTACCTTCTGGTATATTGTTATGTTTTATTAAGTATACTCTCTTCTCCTTAAATGTTTGCGTAGATTTGTTGGAGTTGTACTCTCTTTATCGTAGTATACACATGTTTTCATACATTGAGCGATTGTTAACTCGGCGTTGTGTGTTAGCCAGTTGCTGTAGATGTCTTGGTGGGATAGGTATTTACATCCTTTATAGATCTGCCCCAGGGCTGTACGGGTATCTGTTGCTATAGAGGTAGGCGGAGACGGTGCCGCTTCTGCTGTATTATATATCCACTTACTGTTGTTGTTGTTGACTATATCGTCGAGCCAGGTGTCTGCATCCTGTGTTGTAAATACCCTCTCTATTCTATCTAGTGGGCATTCAGATAGTCGGGTTTGATTATTCTCTAGTATTTGAGTAGGGGAGAAGGACTCCTCTGTGGCCTGGATTTATGGTTCGATTAGTGGAATTAGCTGCTGTATAGGCTCTTGCTGTACTGCCGGGGTTGCCCAGTTCTCTTCGATTAATAGAGTAGTGGATACTTGAGTTGGAATTGCTTCAGGTGTCTAGGCTCCTGGAGATGTCTGTACTTGTAGATCTGCTTGGGCTTTAGTATCTATAGAGGTGCTAGTTTTTGGTGCTATAGGCTCCGTGGTTTCCTCTAGCCTCTAAGCTATAGTTTGAGTTGGATTAATAGTTACTGATATTCAGGTCTCCTGGGTGCTATTGGTGTTGCGGGTGTTGTAAGTTTTGTAGGTCTTCAGCCGTTCAGTATGCTCCTTAGGGGGGATGGGCTAGTAGATGCTGCGGGCTTATTTAGCCTGTTCTATCCTTCCTATTTCCTTCTTTCTTGCTGGGCAGGTATTGCTTTATACAGTATGAACACCTTTACACACTGCGTATCGAGGAGTGAATCCTTCCATTCCTTTCTGCCTACAGTGTTTTGATTCGTGTTGCTCCGTACAATAGCCGCATGTTTGGGATGCGTTACATTAAGTGCTGATGTGGCCATAATTATAGCAGCAGAAGCATTGTTTCACTCTGTAGGCGCGGTTATAGAGTTGGCATTGGTGTATATAGCTGTCCTATACCATTCCAGCGTAGATAATGGCGTTGGCCATTTCTGGGTCTGCGAATTTGAGTACTATGGAGGATGCATGTTTGAGAGTAGATTCCTTAGTTAGCCACCCTATATATAGGATCACTGCGTTGGGAATTACTGTATAGTTGTCTACAAGTATCTGTTGAGTAGTTGCTTTGTGATCCTTAGTGTTGATAGAGTTGGTAGGGATGCCGTGGACTATAACTCCGTATGTTGGAACGATGAGTTCGGCTTGCTCTCTAAGGCCCCTAATCCACCCTTTGTTCTCTTTAAGCTGTATTGTTTCTGCTGTGCTGCTTGTGAATATCTGTATGTCACCGCTCTTGAGTTGGTGTGCAGCGATTATCTTGACCGTTTTGGTGGCCGGATTGTTATGGATTGAGGTCTTTACTTGGTGTCTAGTCTAGGTAGCGGAGTGTGTACGATAGCGCTGAGTAATGCTGTAGTCTTTAAGCTTGACTGTTACGACTCGGTCTTTATATGCCGTGACTGGATGTTAAGTCTTAGTAGTGCGTGCGCCTTACGGAACTGGCGGTAGAGGGAGAGGGCTCTTAGCCTGTGCTGCTATTTGTGCCTATAATGCGGTTATAGCTCTGTCTCCACTGAAGTTAGCTGCGTTCAGTGGGGTAGTGCTTAATCCTACCGAACTCTTGATAACTGTAATATCTCTCTGGATGCTCTGTGTACACTTGGCAGCGTCTTGGATCTGATGGAGGATCTCGCTCATTACAGGCTGCTGTAGCACCTTGCCAATAAGCGTAAGGGTGGAAGTAATGTACGGCTGTACTATATTCCATAGTACCTGGTTTACCCTGCCCTTATTTACGGCCTGCAGTTGGTTGTATGCTTCTCTGAGATATGTGGCGTGCTTATTGATATGTTCGGGTCCGTTGTTTACCTGTGGCCATCTCGGCGCTATTACCTCGAATTGACGCGTCTTCGACGCGTTAATTGAAGTAATTACCTACTAGGTTACAGGCTAGCTAGAAGAATCGCAAAATATCACGCGTTTTCCAAAGATTTGTTCTGAGCTGTTGGTGGTGTTTTTTGAAATGCGTGATTCGTACTGTTACTAAAGTCCTACCAGTACAAAAAGGAGCCCATTTTCGCTCTCACTATGTACTATTAGTGATCTTGTTGGATTGGCGTGACTTAGCGCAAGCCAGTTGGCGTGAGATTTCTACTGGCGTTGGATTGCCCCTTTTTCCTGCTGGTTTGGCGTGGATTGAGAGTCGTGGCGCCTCCAGGCGCGCCAGTAGGATTTTCTGAGTGGAAATCCTGGGGAGATTTGAGGCTATTCAGTAAGCGGGGAAGCTTCCGATTGGTTGTAGTCTGGATGGCCCTGTGCACAGATCAGAACTATGAGCAATTATGCAAAAAAGAGGTGTACAAACTCGTTCATCCAAAGTAGCATAAGAAAAAGATTTCGTTTGGTATCTCTGCTACCTTATCGTCAGTTCCCATCCACCATGAGCAGTCAAGCTACGCTTAATTCGTTCGGCATCTCATAACGCTCACAACCTGATAGGTTATTTATTCTTGCTCTGCTGCATATCAATCCCCTCGCCAACGATCAGCCTGAGTTTAATGAGTTTACATACCGGGGGAAGGCATACATACGGTGCAAACACCTTACCAAGACTCCTGCTCAAATAAGACGCCGCAAGTCTCCTATTTGGCAGTGGGGAGAAGATATAGTAGCAAAAGATCAACCAACGAGCGATCGGCTGTTCTACTGCTACCTCTGTGAGAAGAAGGGAGCCTACCAAGAACTCATGAAGATTGCAGACGGTAATACGACTACCCTCAACCACCTAGCGGAGGACCATAACATGGATAGATATATGGGAAAACTCGAGAATTGAACGCGGCCGCCTCCCAGTCAGCCTACGCTTAGAGAGGCTCCAGGGCTCCAGGCTCTTAATTGGCAGCGGAACTGGGATGCCTGGAAACTGATCTTTATACGCTGGATCGTCTATTGCTATATTACCTTCTACCAAGTAGAAAATCCGTATTTTCGAGCGGTATTAGAGGCTCTAAATGCGTCCCTTTCTAGGTATCTTCCTCACGCTGCAAGTACTGTACGTGGCTGGGTAACAGATAAGTTCTACTAACGCCGTCAAGCCCTCCAAAACGACATTAAATCTGCCTGTAGTAGTATAACTTTATCCTTTAACTTATGGACCTCCCTAAACGGACTTAGTATAATCGCTATCGTCGCCCATTTTATTGATAAAGGCGGGAATCGAAGGTGTAGCTTGCTATCTCTATAAGAGGTCTTTAGAGATTACTTAGGAAGTAATATTACGGCAGTTCTTCTCGCAGTAATTAAGGAGAATGGATTTTCAGGATTGGTAGAATACTTTGTGGCGGACAACGCGGAGTTGAATGATGTTGCTATTAACAAAGTTCTTCAAGCTCTCTATCTAAAGTGGTTAGTTAAAATAAGGAAGTAGAGATAACTATATTATTTTAGCCATATAAGTAACCTTTACACGTAAGCTTTTATTATTAGAAAGGACACTAAAAAGATTTACAAGCAGCTTGACCAGGCCATATAAGATATAGATTTTAAAAGGGTCTAGTAGCTTTAGAAGAAGCGCAGAGTGATCAGATTACTACTAAATCTTATTTAATATATTCAGTATAGCTTCCAGCGTCGCCAGTTCTTTCGAATAATTAAAATTAGAGGAGATTTATCAGCGTATGACAGTCTAGAGATAAGTTAGAACTATGTAATACTTTTAAACTCTATACTATCTACATCTAACTCAAACTAATACCCTAAACTAATACCTTAAACTAATACCTTAAACTAATATCTTAAACTAATACTTTTTAGCTACTCTATTGTAATCTGACGCGCTAGAACTTCTTATTTATTACAATTAGCCAAGCCTTAAACGTTTAAGAGTAAATTAAAAGATTTTATAGTAACTATACGCCTCCACTAAAGTCGAAATCAAAATATTTTAGTAATAATAAAAGGTTTAAGCACTACCACTAGACTGAGCTCAAACACCTCTATACATATCTTAAGACTTTTTATAAGGCTATAGTGATGGTTGAAGGCCACAGATTAACGCCTACAGACAATTTTCAGACTTTAGATTAGCTTCTAAGCAAGATTAATTAAATGCAGGCGGATTTCTAGTAGCTGGTTAATTAATATTCTAGTAAGCATAATGCCCAGGTATATGAGACTCTTTTAGCCTGTTTGGTGGTAGCTTAAGCTAAGTATAAGAAGTACTATAAGCTTACTAATAAGGCACCTGCTTATTTTACCGCTATTATCCTAAATCCTACACTTAAAATACGTTGGTTTAAAGAGAAGTGGGGAGATAATCTAAAGCGAAGAAAATAAATTAAGACTATAAAGGCCTCTATTAAAGAACTCTAGCTAAAATACAGAGATAAGACTTTTAAAGATTCTAATAATCTCTATATGGTAATTACTACTGTTTTTGTTAATTATTCTTATAGAAAATTTAACTTTGTGTGTGCCTATAAGAAGCTTTAAGTCTCCTCCAGCCCTATCTCTCCTGCTTCTCCAATTAATTAATTTGCTAACTACCTCTCATCTAACCTACATCAGACAGAAGATATTAATAATTTTGATATAATTAAGTACTGGAATAAGTGATACTATAGCTAACTAGATTTTACCTAATTTGCACTAAACGTACTGGCAGCCCCGGCAATGAGCGACGAGTGTAAGCGAGTCTTTAGCAACTATAAATTACTACTTAAGGCACGTAGGAGTCGACTTTAGATGAATATTATCAAAGCAAATAAGTTACTAAGGCACTGGTTTAGCCCGCCGGTGGAGGAACATATAGATGATACAATCTTTGAGCAAAATACTGGCAATCAGGATTAAGAAAATGACAACCAGCCACTAGAGAAGAACAGCAGGGAGGTTATCAACACCTTGATAAATCGAGATCTGCGAGTCATCAAGGCTCTACAGCCGTACGAGGCTGATAGTTGCCTGTCAATAGCTGAACTGAGAGCTCTTAAAGAAGTTAGCGATGAGGATTTATCTCTAAGTGATGAGGACAATTTATTTGTGAGCGAATAGACCTTGGTAAGTACTCTGCTTCAACACCTAGAGGTGCCAAGACTTACTATTTATAGTATATATCGAGTTTCTATATAGTTTCAATGCTTAGTCATCTACCTACTGGCTTGCGCCAGGCGCGCCTGGCGTCAAATTACAATCCTACTAGCGTGGCGTGGATTTGAGTTGAAATCCACGCCACGCCAATCCAACAAGATCACTGTGTACCATTGCGAACGTGCGGACAATTGTACCAGTACACCTCACCATGAGCTGCGGAATGGTACGGGAATAATGAGCTAAGGAATGGTACGAGAATAGTCCGTAAAAGTTGCATTGGTATTAGACATTTGTAACGGTACGTGATGCACGTCCAAAACAGGCTCCCCTAGCTCTGATATATATGACGTCATCAGGCATACCGAATTTGCTAGAAAACCCTAGCAACAGGATATTTTAAAAGGGCCAACAAGTACTCAATTGGGCTCCACGCTAATATGGCATCAAGCCCTGTCGTGGCTGTTTAAATGTCCTCCACTTGCACCGGCACGTGATATGACCTCAACAGGCTCCCCAGCCAATTTGTTCTAGTCTCAAAACTAACGTTGCACCCCTAGCATGAAACAGATATCGCTTAAAAAGAGTAGGAGCCTGAACCATACTGTCGCTAAGAAACGGTTGGGGAGCTAAGCTAAATGGGACATTTAAGTAACAAATTATGTAGCGGGTACTTTTTCGGCTCCAAAACCTATTTTTATCCTGTATTTCATCTTCTCAAATAACGCAAAATACAGTGTAATAATTCCTAGTGCGTCTGATGCCAAATTATGTAGGAGCCTAGAGTTTGCTCTTTTCCAACCTTTGACTATGCCTGTATGTCTTTGCAAGGAATTTCAGTGTCGTGGTCGTTTAAAAGATTTTGCTTGTACTAGCACGTGATATAACCCAAACAGGCTTTCTAGCCAATTTGTTCTAGGATTGCTTTAAAAAGCTAGGAGCCTGAACCAGCTTTCGACTATCATTCTCATCATTTTTTAACGTTATATATTTTCTTATTCAATCAGCTTAGTGCACGTTCTAACGTTACAGTACAAAATTTTAGGTATTGATGTAATGATTTCATTTTAGTAGGAACCTCTTAGGACCTGCGAGGTCCCAGAAACGACTTCCCAGTCGCGCTAGAGTCCTAGGAGCTTGAAAGACGGAGGAGCGCTGGTGCGCAATAATGAACGCTAGTGAACGGAGGTACCATTACAAGCACATTGTTCAAATCATCAGCAACAATCTATTACGCTGGTTATGTAAGGTACACTAACTCCTTATTATGCAATGACAGGTGACTATTGTTGCTCGAAAGGTACATTATAGCTGGTGGCATCGCCTTTATTGAGCTTACTAAAGGTGTTTGGTGCGAATGAGGTGGACATTAGTAATGTTAATGGACGGATAGCTAGGTGTGGATGTGGTACTGCTGTGCTCTTTTAACAACAACTGCTCACGGATTTCCTTAGGAACATCATCATGATCTCTGAGAGCGTGACCCTGCCCTACGAAGTTGATTAGTGCCTTAAGATAATGCGGTCCGGTAATAGTTTTAACAAGGCATAGTTCGGCGGGAGCTAGTCTAAAGTGAGTATAGTGTATGTTAAAGTGCTGGCGGGAGAAAGTCGAGCAGCGTGCGAGAGCCGGAAGCCGAACCTGCACACTACTGTATAGTCACTAGCGAAACCGGCTTCCCTTCGAGTGCAGCTATTGCAAACTTTCAACCCTACCTTACTTTACATATTCGGTAAAGCGTCAGATCCAAGGCACATAAGTAATAGTGAGTTTTCGTGTATTTCAACTGAAGCCATATTTTTACCCCGCTATTATTATTTAGGAAAGTAGCAATTCGCAAGGGTGTAGTAGTATGGATCGGCCACTCTCTCTACTAGCATAGGCAAAGCTCCTAAGCTAATTTGTGTGCCGGAAGTACACTTATATTACTATCTTTAAAAATCTTCCGTGGCGTCTGAAAAGTCTTCATTCACCTAATGAAATGCCTCGCTCCACAAGCGAGCGAAACATACAGCTACACGATACACCTTAATGCGTCTCCGTCTTATCCTCTCCGCGGAATCGATAATCTGTAAAGTGGAAACTTAAACTACCTTGACTTCAAGTTGCAGCTCACTAAACGATAAGTTTTCGCCTCGAATAACTGCCACACCAAGTCTCTTGTACGCCTTCTCATCTCCTTGCTTACTGGGGGCAGGGCTAACTAGCAAGACGTAATAAACTTCGCCCCATTCTAGCTCTTCTTGCCAATCCACACCTGCATAGTCATTCCAATTTTTCGTTCCTTTCGCAACAATGCACGCCAAACTTTCCACAGCGTGGTTAGCATCATTGTCAAATCTGATCCAGCCAACAAGACAATTCTTTGCATCTCTGAGTTCGCGGTTCGTGCAGTTCGTAGCCCCCGCTGGCTTTATGCGATAACCTTTCGATATTCGCACCAATCGAGCCAGAACCTTCCGATTCTGAATGTCCAATCCAAGATGGATATCAGGCTGGAGACCCCGATCCCAGCCACGCCCGGTCCCATAACTGACTTCTCCAGAGTAGGCCATCCAAAACCATAATGGCACGCTCCTAACTCCGAAGTTAATTGGCTCTATGCTCTTATCTCCGCAACGTTGCCAGAGCAGGCTAGTGTGAAGGGGCTTATCAAAAACGCCGTATGCATACTTCGTTTCGTACAAGCCCGCTAGTCTGGACTCAAGGCCAGAGATTGCAACTAGCCTGTCCTCCAAGTTCGTAATTGCGAGACTTGAGTACTGAGCAAAAATGTCTTGAAACATGGACATTAAGAGTCCTTTATTAAGCCGTGAAGTGGTTTTAGGAAATCTAGAATTACCCAGCCAGTTCAAATCTCTATTGAAAGCAAGAAGTCAGTATATGTCTTATTGCTTGCTGAATTTGTTCGAAGTCCGAATTGATTCGCACGTATAGAGCGAGGTTGCCGAGACAGATAAGTTAATAACAGAAACGAGCTTGGACTATTATGAGGAGTTTTATACTCTCTGGGAAATAGGACTAACCTAAATGTATCAATGAGGTTTTCACAGCGAATCACAGACCCACACTCCCAGTAGGTGTGTGCTGCAGTGAAATGGATAGTCCGCTGTGAGAAAGCTCGCTCCTGGAACACCCATGCTCTAGAATTTAGGATTCCTTCCTCTATATCGCGATTGAAATTTTCGTCCAATTTGCTGCCATAGACATAGATCGGATCATCAGCGCTTCCGTCTGAAAGCCGGACACACTGTTCCACTGACTAGCAGTCAAGGAAGCCTTCATTACAGTCCTTTGCGGATGTAGTGGCAATTGTGCAGTACACTGAAGCAAACACATCCTCCATATATTTGGACTGGCTTTCCCAATCGTCAGGATCGCCCTGAATTATGCAAAGTGAGTCGATTTAAAAAAGCTGTATTCTAAGCCTTCGGATGACTTCAACGGCATTCTGAAATGATCTTGGTAGGTCCTCGATCTTTATTTCGTCGCGAAACTGGTCTATGTTGTCTCGTTTCGTAGAAAACATTGTAGCTTCCCCCCAGCAATGAGACAGGGCAATATATTTTCCTCATTCACCTTTTTGTGTATAGTGCAAGTAAAGCTTAGCTGGGTTTCTAATACTGAGTACTCTTGCTAGTAACTCCAGTTCATTAGTAAAGAGATCCGCGTGACCTGGGTGATTTGTATTGCAGTCTTCAAGCTATTTCTCTAGCAAGAGAAAATATAATTCGCTCCTGGCTTTGGGTAGGATTGGGAATCCTAGTATATAGCCCATACGTGCGGCTTTCGAATCTATTCATTACTAAATGAGTGGAGTTTCATGCAGTTTTGTGGATGAAAACAAACATAGAGTCAGCTGACTTACTTGGATCTGCATACAGCGTTAAGGATTGACTATGAGTATGCTCGGCTTAGGCTAAATTCTTAGCAACCCTGGTTACATAGTAACACTTGTTTGCTTTGCATTATCACTATCATATGATATCAAATCACAGAGCTCACAGGCTACAGCTTGCCCCCTTAGCTGTCCTTTCCAGTGTAACGTACTAAAGGGGATGTTCTTGCAGGAATCGCATAATTGCGATGAAGCAGGCTTTTCAGGTGATAGACCCCGACCAGCGACTTCTACTACGAATGGAGTCGCAAAGTCCGGAATTGAATCGTCTGAGAGTGTATACATCCATTTTTATGACAGCCAAGGCGCGATTAGCCATGAATATAGCAGAGAGATGTCCTCTGCTCTGTCCGGGGTTACTTACGGCCTATAACCATTAAGAAGGCGCGGTTAGCTATAAAAACAGTAGAGAGATGTCCTCTTCTCTATCTAGGATCACTTACTATCGATAACCATTAAGAAGGTGCGGTTAGCTACGAATATAGTAGAGAGATGTCCTCTTCTCTATCCAGGATCACTTACTCGCTATAACCATTAAGAAGGCACGGTTAGCTATGAATATAGTAGAAAAATTTCCTCTATTCTGGCTAGCTTACTATCTATAAATAGGAAAGTGCGGTTAGCTGCAAATACAGTAGAAAGGTGTCTTTACTAGCTAGTATGACTTATATTTACTCTAGAGGTTTAGTTTTACTAGTAGGTAATAGATACCATAATACAGAAATATGAAGTATTTGATAAAAAGATTAAAAGAACTTAGTAATATACGGAAGAGGTGGCCTACCTGTATTTACGTGCGTAGAGCTACATAGTGTATAAGTGCAGGGTAGTCTTGGCGTGTTACTGCTTATGGGCTTAACATGGGTTCCAAGATTACAACTTTAGGCTCAGAGCCGGGCGAAATAAAACTTTATCATCTTCTAGCGCACTAAATCGCCTAAAGCTTGCTGTAGTTGCTTTGTGCTAGTAAGAAAGAGTAGCCGATCTACATCAACACACCTTTGTAAATCGCTACATTTCTAAATACTACTCGGGCCCTTCCGGTTCTGTCGAAATTTTCTGCGAAAATGCCCGTGCGAAGCACGGGCCGACGAGCTCAACAATCATCCTAGGCTCAACGATCACGCGTACTAACGCGACAACCTTTTGTACCAGCGCGTGCGTTTTGTATGGGTTTCCCATACAAATTTTACGTTGAAATACATGGCAAAGTCCACAGAGTACCACAGAACTTGTGAGCTTATTGATGAGGCAGTGAAATCTCTTAAAACGGTGCCCAACCTGAACATTGCCGCGTTCGCTCGTGACTACAACCTATCCTACCAATGCCTTAAACGCGCATATAAAAGGGGCTATAACCGCAAAACGCGCCCTAAAACGAACCAGCTACTTACTGAGGAATAAGATCTTGCTCTTAAACACTTCTGCGACGCTGTCGACGACATCGGATTTAGTATACACAAGGCGTTAATAGAGCAGGAGTGCGACGTGATTCTAGCAGCCTCTTATAAGAGAGATAGAGATCCTCTACGCTGTGGCCAGCGTTAGGCAGAGCGCTGGCTAGCAGCTTATAAGGAGTACTAATATATTAAGGTAAAGCCTATAGAGCTCGCCAGGAAGCTTGTACAGCAGCTAGAGGCTATCTTATAATAGTTTAAGAAGCTTTACGCTATCATTTAAAGGCTAGGTATACTAGCAGAGGATATATAGAATATAGATAAGACTAGCTATTAAATAAAAGTCGTAAAGAACTAATACGTGTATATAAAGCACGGTAAAATGGTAAGCTCTTATACTATTTAATATAAGCGCGATCCCTAACATTGTTTCTTAAGTCTTTATACTCTATTTAAATAATCGTGAGCTAATAATGCTGGTAGAAGCTTACTTAACTAATAGAGAGATTATTAATCCTATAATTATTATTAAAGTAAGTATAATTCTTAAAAGATGGGTAATAAATCTTTTTAATAACTACCTTATACACAAATCAGACTCTAGGTATAGTAATAATAAGATAAGTTTAGATTAGATTAAGTATTTTAATAAGATAATAAAGCACAAGACTAAAGGCACCTGGCGACTCTTAATTCTAGATAGATATAGCTTTTATTATATCCATGAATTTATTTAGTATGTAGTGTGGAATAGGATATAGCTTTTTACTTTACCTTTTTATATAACATACTTCTTATAGGTATTTAACGTGGGCTGCTTTTAACTATTAAAATAATACTATAATAAAATACTTAACTAGGCTGCAAGGACTAGCTTAAAGAAAATTATAAAGAATAAATTCTTAGTAATTATATATGCTATTTAGATAGAGACTTTTAAGCCTAGTATAATTTAAAATAGTTAAAGATAAACTAGCATACACCTATTTAACCCTAAGGCAGTTATAAAGAAGCTTTAAGAATAAGAGATAATAGATAGTATATTTAGAAATATTTTTATAGGATTACTAGAGTAATTAGCTGTGTATTATCCTGCTATACTAATCTTCTATTTCTCTAAACTAAAGAATAGTAATAAATTAGAAAGTTATTTAGTAAATAATAATAGCCTTAAGCGCTTTAATATTATATAGAGAGAACTAAGATAAGCTAAACTTTATAGAATATACTTAATTTCTTTTTATTCTGTTATCCCTAAGCCTGGTAAACCTAGCTAGGTAATTCCTAAGAATATTATTAGTCTTTTAAGTTAGATAATAAGGATCTGCAGCGTTATTAAAGAGTAGCTACTATTATCTATTATAACTAATATTAAATAAACTTTAATAGCTACTATAGCTATAGCTATTATTATTAATAGCTTTAAGTACTAGCTTAAGTTTACTTAAATAACTAAAATAGCCAGAACAGAGCGCCGTAAGCACTTATAATATATACTTAATATTAGAAAAAACCCTTTATACGCTAAAGATAGCCACGTAATAATTAAAAAATATAAAGAAAATAAAATTACTAAGTAGAAGTAAAAGCTGCGTGAGAAGAAAGCTAGAGAAATTAAAAGAATTTATAATAAATAAAAGAGACTACTTCTTATTATACATAATTATAGTAAGAAATGCTTAAAGAGATGGGCTTTTAAGATTAATACCTTTTATAATATTTCTAGTTAGTAACTTAAACCCAAGCTCTATGAAAAAATATATAATAATACTATTAAAAAACTTAATATAAGAGGTGCTTTTACGCTAAGGCATGATATTACTAAAGAGAAGACTTCTAGCTTTAAAGTATTTCTACTAGCTTAAGATAAGTTTAACCTATATACTACTTTTCTATACTATAAATAATTAGTAGTAGAGGTATTTTAGCGCTTATAAGAAGCTTCTTAAGCATAGAAATCATAATAAGTAAATATTAAAAAAGAGAATAAGTTTAGAGATAAGTTAATAATTAAGTCTTAAGACAACAAGAGCAGCAATAAAGGCAGTATTAAATTACTAAATAAACTAGTCCTTTAATATATATTCTATAATATTATCTATAAATAGCCCTACTAAAAATTATATGTATTTCCTATAGAAATGTGGGACACTTTAGTTGTGATTATTAAGCTTAGAATAATTATTAAGCTTATTAGCCTATACTTTATATAAGTATTTTCGCAGAAAATTTCGACAGAACCAGAAGGGCCTGAGTATAATAATAGAGTATAAAAATATTACTTAAGTTAAGATATATAAAAACTTAATTACATAGCTTAGATTTAACACTTTACCGAATATATAAGGTAGGGTAAGGTTGAATAGTTTATAGTAGTTATACTTAAAAAAAGCCAGTTTACTAGTAACTATACTAAATTTAATAGAAATATAAAAGAAAATAGTTAACGGATAGGCTAAGCTATATATAGTAGAATCTAGCTTTAAAATACACAAGCTACTAGTATTATTAGATATATACTATTATTTAGCGCTTAACTTAGCTTAGTAAGGGAGATATTAAGAAATCTACTTTTAGAGTAAGGTAAAATCTCAGTAGCGTAGTTAATAAGTGGCTGTATAAATTTAGTTTTTAGGTTCTCTCTTTTAAGGTAAGTAAGGTTCCCGTTTTTAGGCCTTTAATTACAATTCCTAAATCTAGTTTAATATTTTGGGTTCTGAGTGCTATAAATAGATTTAGTTCGTAATTAAAGCCCTAAACAGAAACCTAAAAATTAAATCCACACTTTATTTATCCCTATCACGTCTTTTAAATTTAGAATTTAATTACTACCTTAAGGAGAGAAATACATGCTAGAAAAGGAGTATATATAATAAATAAATGGTTATAAACACGCTATCTAAAAAGCAAGTAGTTACAAATAGTCTGCTCTAAAGTCAAGTAGTTAGAATTAATTTACTTTAAATATAAGTACTTATAAAATGCCTACTTAAAAGGCGAGTACTTAGAAAAAATTAGCTATAAATATAAGTAGTTATAACTTCTCTATAATAGTAGAGTGAGTTATAGTAGTAAAGTTCAGAGTACTATAAAACTATATTTAGTGTTTTAGGCTTTAGAAAACTATCTTAGAAGAACTAGAGTTTTAAAAATAATATTCTAGGTATGAGCATTCCTGGAATAATACCTAGCTATTAACATACGACCTTAAGAGGATATATTTAGAGTAGAATTAGTCTTCAGGCTACTTATAATTACAAGCCTCTTTTAAAACAAAGTTCTTAGGATAAAATGGGTTTCTAGAGATCATTACAGTGAAAATAAGAGTGAAACAACTTTTTAGGGTGATTCTCCTAAGAAAACAAGAATCCTAGGAGATTTAGAGGTTAGAAATTGAGATTCTAGTAATAATTACATTTTAGTAATAACTTTCTAGAACTTGTAGAGTTCTAGAAATAATTTTCTAGTCACGCTAAAGTTCTAGGAGAATTAGAGTTCTAGAAACGTCCTCTTAGTTGCGCTAGAGTTCTAGAAGAATAGGTTCTTAAAAGAACTAGAGTTCTAGTTACTATCTTATTTTAGTAATAACTTCCTAGGACTTGTGGGGTTCCAGAAATAACCTTCTAATTACGCTAAAATCCTAGAAGAATTAGGGTTCTAGAAACGTCTTCCTAGTTGCGCTGGGGTCCTAACCGAATGGGTTCCTAAAAGAATTAGGGTCTTAGTCATAATTCTATCTTAGTAATACTTTTATAGGACCTAGGTTCTAGGAGATTCAGAGTTCTAGAAACAGCCTCTTGAGTGGAAATTCTAGGGCAATCCTCCTAGGAAAACAAGGGTTCTAGAAAGAGCCTTTTAGGTACGTGAGGGCCTTAGAAACAACCTTTTAAACCGACTTAAACACCTGTCTTTATTTGTTCTGCATGGTTTTGGGGTAAAGTACTTTACTTAAAAAAGAAGTAAGGGGAGAGGTAGGGCTTATGCCTAGAAGTAAGTTATAGGCTAATGTAATTTATAAGTTCTTCATTTTATTATATTTTACCATATATAATAGTTTGTTTAATATTTTGTTGTTTACTTTAAATTGCAATACAGCAAGATTCTAGAAGAGTTTATAAGTTCTTAAAGCCTCCTACCTAGCAAAGCTTATTGCTTGTTCCTTTATTATCGCCATTATAGAATAGATACCGCCAGTAATGCTATTAGAATGCCTTGATTTCTTGTTATTCTAGGGCTTCTATGGGACTTTCATGCTTAAAGCAGCCTAAAGATTATTAGAACTCGTATTTAACCTAGCTCTTAATGCCCTATTTAGCATCCAAAGCCAATTCTCAAACTTAGCTTTATTCATTTCTTATAATGTCTACATAGATAGTTTCTTAACAGTCTGCTTTATTTTCACTGTAACTAGGCTGTTATTCCCCTCAATCAAACGTCGTGCGTTGTATGCTCTTTCTGCGAAAACCCGAGCTCTCGATTCATCTTCATTTTTGGTGGCAATCTCGTATGCGTTTTTGTAAGCTTAAGTGATTCTCGCATTCTAGATGCTTTTTTCTTCGAATAAACCAAACATCGTGTGTAAGAGATGGAGCGCCATCTCTGGTTCTAAGTCACCCTAGAAAAACCCTCTAATTGAGTTGTTAATAGCATGAATTTTTTTGGCCAGGTATTGCTATGCTTTTGCTGGGCTCGCGATAGTAAACAGAGCCCGCATTTCCATTTAAACTTGAACTTTTCCTTTAGAAAACGCTGTCGCTCTACGTACTCTAACGTGTTTGCTAGATACGAGATAGCAATTTCTTGCCCCACTTCAATATCTTGGAAGGCGTGGATGGTGAGCCACCTGATGTTCTCGTTCCATGTATTCTGCGCGTTGTGTTTGCAAGAATAATTGATGCGAGATGCCTTAAGAAACAGACCGCTAGAGCTGGCCTTAAAGCCAAAAGGGAGAACGTTTGTTCTGGTAATACTAAGAGGTCGGCTGTGAGCATTTTCATAGATGTTGGTCAGGTTAAAGAAAGTACGTTATTGATTATTGTTAAGGCAATTTACTTCATTTGTAATGATGCATTCTAAAGCATCGATGTTGGGATTGCTTTATAGAACTCTGAAAATTAAGATTTCTAATAATAAACGTGTGCTTTTAGTAATTTTTATTGTAGCAACTAGCCTTTTTCCTTTTTTAGCTATTGCTCTTATAGTGTAGAGTTTGCTAGCTAGCTTTACAACTTTCTTACTAAGCAAGATAACAATTCCTTAAGTTTCTTTAAGTTAGTTATATTACTGTATGACGTAGTTATGCCATACTTTAATACTATTTAAGAAAATAGGAAGTGTGCTTGAAAACAAGTTAGTTTGTGTTAGTTTAAATATAGAAAACGTTATTATAGAGTTTTTAGAAAAGAATAGAAATAGTTAAGCTATAGTTAAACACGATTTACTTAGTTAGTAAATAAAGAGTAATTTTATAATTATTAGCTAGCCTTTTTAAATAGCTTTAATAAGACTCTAGTTACATATAGTAATACTTATTAAGTTAATGTTAAAAATACGTTAATTTTTAATTTACAAAAGTTAGCTTTTTAAATTAAAAAAAGTATTAGTAAAAAGTATAAAGTAAGTTAAACTATATATTCTAATATATAACTATACTTAGTTAGTAAGCTTTAGGTAACAAAATATTAAGTAATTAAGTAGATATTAAAATATTAACTAGCCTAATATTTACTTTCTATATATAACTTAAAATATTTATGTTATTTAGAAAAAGTTAATGTTAGATATAAAACGTAATATAAAAAAGAATGTATTTTATTAAAATAAAACATAGCTTTAAGTAAATTTATTTTAAGTATAAAATTATATAATTTTTAAAATACTCTACTTATTAACCTACTTTAAATAAAAAAAATACTTATAGTAAAAACCTTGCTTAAAGTTACTTTTTATAATATAATAATTAATATATTTTTATAGTAAGTTTTTTTTTCTTAAATTATTAAATTTTCTTTAATATTAAAAACTAGCTATTACTAATATAAATAAAGGAAATATAGTTAAAATAATTTTAATATTTTTTTTTTAGTGTAAACTAAGCTTAGCATCTAATTTAAACTTTCTAAAAAGAAAATATTTAAATTAATTTCTTTTTTTAGTTACTTTACTTATTAATAGATACTAATATTAGTGTTATTTATACGTTATTTTCTATTTATTATATTTTAGCTTTTTTAAACATAAGTTTAGTTTTAATAGCTTTTAGTATTTTATTTAGTTAGTTTTTTACTTAATTATAATACGTAATAAAATTATAAGGTTTTTTTATATAAAGCTTTGTTACTTTTTTTTGTTTATTTAATAGCTATAAAAGTAATTTAATAATAATAGTATATTTATAAAATTACTATATAATTAAATAAGTAAAAAGCTTTATTATTCTATTATAATTATTAATAGTACAGTAAAAATTAAAAATAGTTTAATTTTTTTCTATTTATATAAAATGTTATTAAAACTATGAAACTTATATTTAGTTTTATTATAAAAGTAATATAGTTTTTTTTATAAAAGTAATAAAATAATATTTTTAACTACTAATTTTTTATTTATATTACTTATACTTTGTGTAAAGCTATAAAATTTTAAAATACTAATTAAGTTTTAACTTAAATTTATAAAAACTTATTTATTTTATAAAATACTTATTTATACTATATACTAAATAAGTTTATTTTGTAATAAAGTTTTAAAGTAAATTAACTAAAAATTGTACTTAATTAAATTAAGTAAATAAAATTACTAATAAGTAGTACTATAATAACTTACTATTTAATTTTATTTTTTTAAAGTAAAAATGTTTAGAAAACTTAGTAAGTAAATAATACTTATATAAAATAAAATACTTACTATTTTTTAAAAGCTTATTATAACTAGTAAAGCCTAAGTAACTACTTAAATTTAGCTATATATCTTAATTATATAAAGTAGTTATAATACTTACTAATTTTAGTTTTAATAAATATACTTATTTTAATTAGTTAATAAATATTTTACTAGTTTCTTTACTTACTAATGTAAAATAAAGCTTATTAAATTTAATAAGTAAAGCTTTAGTAAGTAAAAAGTAAGTATAAAAAGTAATTAATAAAATAGTAGTTAAACTATTTTATTGTTATAAATAGTAATAGAGTGACTAATGATTTAATTAGAAAAATAACTATATTTAAAGAGCTAAGAGAACTGGTAGTAATAGCTAATAAAGCTTTAAAATAAAAAAATATATTTAAGCTTAAAAGAAAGAATTATAAGTAGATATAAAATACACTAGTACAGGCTAAAGCACAGGATAAGAAATAAGAATAGAAATATAGAACTATATAAAGAGATATAAAGTATTCTGTTGTGTAATAAGAAAAAGCTTAGTAAATAAAAAAAAAGTAAGATAATAGAATTTCTAGCAGCTCTAGTAGTCTCTAGTAGTATTTAATATACTTTTAATTAATATATAATATACACATGGAGGATCTACTATAAGTATAAGACATTAAATAATTTATAATTACTTTTAATTTTTTATAGTTACTCTAAAATTAAGATTCACACCTTAAGTAAAATAGTTTAATACTATTTTATTAGATCTTAACTTATTATATTTGCTTTTTCTTATCTTTACTGAGTTAACTAACTTCTACTAAGTCTAATAAGCTATCTAATCTAGAAATAAAAGAACTAACTAAGGTATTACATAATTAGTTAGATAGCTAGTTACTAGTATAATTTATATTAATAAGTTAGTAACCTATAATATTATAACTACCATCTTAAGAGAGTAAAAGAAACAGTTAAATAGATTCTAATAACTAATTATTAAAAGTCTATAATAACTTATTATAAGAACGAATAAGAACTTTACTTGTTAAAAGAAAGTAGTAGTAAAGAAAAAGTTATAGTAAAATCTTTATCTATAACTAGAAATATATCTAGAGAAACTAAGAGTATATAATAAATTATTTAAGAATAAAAAGTAGCCATCATAAAACTACGTGATACTCTAATAAACTTATAATAATAAATTAAAATAAATTAAGAAGAGAGAATAGTAAAGATATAGCCTCTTAAAAAATTTAATAGTAATTAGGATAAACTTAAGACCTTTATAGTAGTAATAAATTTATACTATTATTTTAATTAAAAATCCTTTCTAACTAATTAGGATTAGATTCTAGTAGTTAATATAAACATAATAGATAGAGCTATATAATAATTTAAACTATTAATAAGAAATTACTTAGCTAACAAAGACCCTAATTTAGGAGCAACAGGATTAGTTAATTATAATAATAATATATAACAAGCTTTTAAAAGTTATAAGTATTTTAAACAAAAAATAATTATTATCTTTAGGGAAATTAATAAAGAGACGGAAGTAATTTAAAAGCTTTAGTAACTTAAGTAATAAATATTAGCAGCTAATTATATAGCGGAATTTAAATAAATTTAATTATAACTTAACTAAGTAGACTAACTATTAGTTATGATGTACTATAAGAAACTAAAAAACAGAATTAAGGACGAGATTTCTAGAGAAAAATAGTTAAGTATTTTACTAAAAATTATTAAGTAAGTAGTAACTATTAATAATTACTAGTATTAATAAAAGCAAGAGAAAAAAGCACGTGGAAGACTAATAATTTATATATCTAAAAAAAATAGAAAAGATAACTAAACCTATAACAAAATAGACATTAATATTAAACAGATATTTATTAGAAAGGGGTAAGAAAAGTAAGCTAAAGAATAAATAAAATACTATATATATAAAATTTATTTAAGATATAGAAAACAGAGACACTTTATTAAAAACTATAAATAATAATAATTAGATATTAAAAAGACTTATGTTTAGACTAAGGCACTAAAAGAAATTAAAATAGCTATAGTCTAAATAGAATAGGCATAAGACATAATAACATAAAAGACTATTATATAACGAATTCAGAAAGAGTAATACTAAATCTATAGGAGTTATATATATCTTAAATAAGAATATAAAATACTATATTAGCAGGTTAAAAATTATCTAGTAGGATAATCTAATAATATAATTACTATAATACAAAAAGCAGCAGTTTAATAACATAATACTAAAACTAAAAAAAAAAATATATAATAATTTTATGAGATTATAGAGCAGGAAGGCGGACCCTTCCGGAAAGAAAACTAGAAATTTAAATAAAAAAAAATTATAAAATAGAAAAAGAAAAAGAACTTATATCTATAATAATTATATAATAAGTATACTAGAGATATTATTAAATATATAAATTAGAATACCACTAAAGAGAATACTATATCACTAAATACTAGAAAGTTATTTTAAGAGATAGAATATATAAATACTAAAAGATACTACAGTTAGCAGGGAACAAGCAGTATAAAAAACTAAATAAACAAAAATTAACTATATAAATAAATAAAATCTATAAATAGATATTTATACTTGTTATAATTAATGTAACATACTACCACCCTGTTAGATATCTAAAAATAGAATAGAATTAGAATAAGAAGGAAAAAAAACCTTTTTACTAATCTTATAAATACAAGATAACAATACTATAGATAGAATAATAAAATAAAGATACTAGATATATATAGTACTAGATTATATAGAAATAGACTATAAATAGAATAAACATGCTATGTATATTAAAGGACTAAGGATAAAAAAGGTACTATAATAGCTAGCTAATAAAAAAGAACTTAATCTACAGTAAGAACTAGTTTATACGGACTTAAAGAATAAACTATAGAATCTAAAATCAGACTAGTATAAGTAATTATTATAGGATAGATATTAATTAGAATATTAATTATATTAGGCTGAATGCTATTAAGAAGAATAATTAGCTACAGAATTATATAAAAAGGTCACATACTAAGAGTGTTTTTTAAAATAGAAATGCTAGAATTATAAAGAAGAGACTAAAAACGTATATAAAATACTTAATAAAAAAATATACTAACTCTAGAGATATTTAATCTACAGACCTAAAAAAAAAACACTAAAGAAGTAACTACTACTTAAGAGTTAGCTATAAATAAAAAACTAGAAAACTAGTAGACTATAACTAAGCTACTAGAAAGCTAACAACTAAAGATTAGAAAAAATATAATACTTATATATATATAACTAAACTAAAAAAGATACGAGAATAAGCTATACGTAAATATATATATTAATAGTAACTAAATACTAACACTTATAAATAGTAGAGCTAGTAAAATACTAATATTAAATAAATAAATATAAAGATACTAAATACTAACTAAAGTTTTAAATAAACTTGTATGAGTAAAACACGTAGATAATAATCCAACAATATTTAGAAAAAGTCTAATTAATCTTAAAATATAGAATATAACTATTTAGGTAATAGGTTACCGGGATAACTACTATATTAAAATTATAAATCTAGGTAATAAAGATTTTATCTTAGGATAGAACTAGCTAGCATGATAGAACCTAATTATTAATTAGAAAAAAAAAACTATAGAAATCAGAAACAACTACCACAGATAGTAATAATAAGTAATAATATGAATAAAGAGAATAATACTTTATAATACTAAATTCATTATACTAAAAGAATACTAAAAGGAATTTAGAGAATAGTTCTTTAAAAAAGCTAAAAACTAGTTACTAGAATATTAGAACTAAGATTATAAGATTATGCTTAAGGAGAAAACAGATTTAAAACTAGAACTACTATACCAGCTATTTATTAATTAATAAAAAGAGTTACAACGGTATCTAAATAATAATCTGAAAAAAGAATATATTTAAATAAGTAAAAGCAAAATAGTATTACTAATACTCTTTATACTAAAAAAAAATAGTAAGCTATAATTATGTGTTAATTATAGATACCTTAATAAAACTATAGTAAAAAATTATTATCTAATATTGCTAATATTAGAACTTATAAATAAACTCAAAGAAACTAAGTAGTTTAGCCTCTTTAATATTAAAAACAGATATTATTATATATGAATGGCTGAAAAACACGAGTGGATAATAATATTTAAAATAAGATATAAACTATTTAAATATTTAGTTATACTATTTAGACTTACTAACGCACTAGTAACATTCTAGATAATTATTAACCATATACTAAGAGAATACCTAGATGTATTTATAATAGTATATTTTAATAATATACTTGTATACACGAACGGAATGCTAAAAGAATATATTAAGTATATTAAAAAAGTACTAAGGAAGCTTAAGGAACATAAGCTATATATTTAAACAGAAAAATATATATTCTACAGAACGGAAGTTAAGTTCTTAGGATACTTAGTATCTTAAGATAGAATAGTAGTTAACTTAAATAAAGCTAGAAATATTCTATCTTAGCTAATACTAATAAATACAAAAAAAGTTTATTCTTTTCTCAGATTTATAAATTTCTGCTGATAATTTATTAAGAACTACTTAAAAATTACATCACCTTTAATAGAATTACTTAAGAAAGATCAATAATTTAAGTGGGAATAACATAAAGAAAATACTTTTAAAATATTAAAAGAAATATTTAAACAATCACTAATATTAAAGATATTTGATTTATAATTTTAAATAGAGATATATATAAATGCATCAGACAAAGCTACTAGAGCTATTCTATTATAAATATAAGATAATAAATAAAAATACTTAATAGACTTTTTATCTTATAAACTTATAACTACCGAGTTAAACTACGATATCTATAATAAGAAACTATTAGTAATAGTTTAAGTATTTAAGAAATAGAAATATTACTTAGAAGGAGCTAAGTATTAGATTATTATATATTTAAATTATAAAAAATCTAACAGTATTTACAACAACTAAGAAGCTAAATTAATAATAGGTTAGATAAAAGAAACTAGTTTCTACTTTTAATTTTTAAATACTTTATAAATTAGGAAAAGAAAATATAGTGGTTAACACACTTAGTTAATAAGCAAACTATATAAGGGATATACTAGAAATTTATAATATAATATTTAAATAGAAATAAGACGGATCCTTAGGAAGCTTATAGTTAGATATTAAGACAATAATCATTATCAAAAACACCTAGAAAAAATAAATAAAGAATTTTAATAATAGATAACTGCAATAGAACCTAGACTAAGGAATAATTTATATACTAGATATATTATAAACTAAACTTATTAAGAATTAACACTCAGCTGAAATGCACAGACATTAGGGAATTAAAAAAACTATAGAATAAATTAATAGACATTTTTAGATTCCTGGAATATAGAAAAAGGTTAGAACTATTCTTTTAAAATATATCAAGTACAAAAAGAATAAGGTATTAAGATATAAGAAATATAGACTTATATAACTAATTCCTTTACTAGACTGACTATAGAAATTAGTTATAATAGACTTTATTACAAGAATACCAACAATAACCACCTTTTAAGGCTAATGGTATAATATGATACTAGTTATAGTAAACTGACTTATAAAATACGCATATTTTAAACCAACACATACAGAGGTTAAAGTAGATGAATTAGTGATATTACTAATTAAACTCTTAATAGTATAATATAAATTACTATAAGAATTTATTATAAATAGAGATAAATTATTTATATTAATATTCTAAAAGATATTTATAAAGAAGCTAGGGGCTAAACACCGCCTTTTAATAGTATTTTATTTATAAATAAATAAACAAACAGAATAAACGAACCAAACACTAGAGTAATACCTATAAATATATATTAATAAATAGTAAGATAATTAGATTAACTTATTACTAATAGCTAAGTTTATATATAATTCTATAAAGTTATTAATAATAAGAAAATTATTATTTTTTATAAACTATAGTTATAAGCCCACGGCTTATCGAGAACCACAGAAATTAAATAAAATATTAAAGTTAATAAAAATAAAAGTTAAGAAGTTATAGTAACTTTACTAAGAAATAATAAAAAAAATTACTTAGAAAGTAGTCCTCAGCAAATAATAAAAAGATAAATTTAAAATTAAGGGACTAATTTTTAAGAAGGAGGATAAAATTTTCTTATTATAAAAGAAATTAGAAATAAAACAACTATTAAAAAAACTAGATTACATTAAGTTAGGACTATTTAAGGTAAAAAGATAAATAGAATCTATAAATTACAAACTATAACTACCTAAGAACATAAGAATTTACTTAGTTTTTTATATTTTAAGATTAGAATTAGTATTATAAAGCGCCAAACTACAGATAAGACTTAAACTTAAAAAAGATATAACTAAGTATAAAGTCTAATAAATTCTAGACTACTAGCAGTTTAGGCGTTAGTAGAAGTACTTAGTTAAATAAAAGAATTATAAACTTAAAAATAATACGTGGGAGCTAATTAGGAATCTAAAAAATAGTTTAAAGCTAATTAACTAGTATTATTAGATAAACTAGTAAAGGCTTACTCTAAGGCTATATTCTAAGAATAGAATAATTATAGTATATTCTAATTAATACTAAAGGATAAGAAAGGTGAAGCGGCAGGTAAAAAAAAAGCTTAAACTATAGATTATAGTATATAAGTTTCTTAACCCTAAAGATAAGCCTCTTTCTTTTTAAGAGCTTAGACTTTATGAATTAAGGCTATCTCCTAATTAAATATTTTCTTTTCTTTTAAATCCACTTACGTGAGCTTACGATAAAGTTGTAATTCATAAGTATAAAATTTAGAACATTAATTTTTAATAGAATTAAGCTAATAACAAAGCTTTATCTTATTATAGTTAAGATAATTCTATTTAGATTACAACATAATTAGATTATACTTTATATTACGGTTAGTATAAGCTGAGTAATGACTAGAACTTAGATTTATAAAATAGTTATTACCTTAATAGGAATAGTTTAAGTAGGGTGTTAGCATGTAATAGGGTTTACTATAAATCCTTAAAACTAAATAGCAAGCATGTATTAGAGATAACTTAAGATATATTATTATTAAAAAACTAAGCAGAAAAGAAAGGAAGCTAAAGGTCTTATAATCTAAAATATAGAGTAAAAAACTTACTATCTTTATACTACTTATAAAAAGAGAAAACTATCTTTTAAGATAAAAATTTAAAAGAAGAGAATAATGTTACGGATAGTAATAAAATAACTAATAATTTAGTTAGAAAGGTAACTATACTTAAAGAGCTAAGAGAACTAACAGTAATAGCTAATAAAGCTTTAAAATAAAAACATATATTTAAGCTTAAAAGAAAGAATTATAAGTAGATATAAGATACACTAGCACAGGCTAAGGCACAAGCTAAGAAATAAGAATAAAAATATAGAACTATATAAGGAAATACAGAGTATCCTGTCGTATAATAAAGAGAAACTTAGTAAATAAAAGAGAAGTAAGATAATAGAATCTCTAGTAGTTTTAGTAGCTTTTAGTAGTATCTAATATACTTCTAATTAATATATAATATACGCACAGAGGATCTACTATAAGTATAAAATATTAAATAGTTTATAATTACTTTTAATTCTTTATAGTTACTCTAAAATTAAGATTTATATTTTAAGTAAAATAGTTTAATACTATCCTGTTAGACTTTAATTTATTATATTTATTTCTTTCTATTCTTACTAAGTTAACTAACTTCTACTAAGTCTAATAAGCTATTTAATCTAGAAGTAAGAAAACTAACTAAAGTATTATATAATTAGTTAGATAGCTAGTTACTAGTATAATTTACATCAGTAAGTTAGCAACCTATAATATTTATTTAATAATTTCTTAACTTAGAAATAACTTCTTAATTTAAAACTAACTATAAAAAATTAAAAGTAACTATAAACTATTTAATACTTTATACTTATAGTAAATTTTTTGTGTAAATAAAAAATATTTATATATAGTATATTAAATGCTACTAAAAAAAATTAAGCTTTTTATTCTTTTTATTTAGCTTATTTACTAAAACTTATTTTTATAACTTATTATACATAATTATACTACTTTCTATAATTTCTAAACTTAATATAAAGTACTTTTTTTTAACTTTGTTTTTTACTAGTTTGTTTTAGCTTTTTTACATTTTTTATACATTTTCTTATACTTTTCTTTTTATAAAAGTGTTTTTCTACTTAAAGTTACTACTTTATTATACCTTATAATATTATTTTCTTTTTTTAAGCTTTTAGTTTAAAAGTTATTTTAATTCTTTTATAAATAATATAAAGGTAACTAGTTTTTTGTATAAAAAGCTAAATTATATAACCTTTTCTTTTTCTTTTTTTCTACCTAAAATTCTAAAAATAACTTAAGTAAAATCGTTTTTAATATAAGCTTACTATTTAGTAAAAAAAAGTTTAAAAATATAACTATTTAATACTATTACTTTATTTTTATTATTAGAAAGTAAATTAAGTTTACTTAGTAAACTTTACTTCTAGCTATTATTTTAAGTATATTAATTAAAATATAGAGTATAATCTTATTATATTATAATTTAAATGAAATTATTTTAACTATTAAAAAATAAAACTTTATTAAAAGCTTTAAAAAGCTTAAAAAAATTACTATTTATTTTTATAAACTTTATTTTTAACATTAATTAGCTTAAATAGATTATTAAATAAAATTTTTTTTTTTTAAAAAATTAGTTTCTGTTAATAAAGTTTAAGTAATAAAAAAAAGTAAAACTATTAAAGTTATTTATTTTATATACTATAACTTATAGTATTTTTTTTTAAAGTTTGTTAGCTTTTCTTTTTTTAATTTTAAGTAAAATATTTTCTAGTTACTTTATTTTTTTAGTTAGTTCTAAAATTTAGCTTTTATTATTTTATTTTATAATACTAGTTAATTAGTTCTAAAGACTTTTTTAAATTTTTAATTAACTTTTAAGTGTTATTTTAAAGTTTATATTTAGTTTATTTAACTAAATATTTTTACAAATATTTAAACCTTTTACTTAATATAGTCTTTTTTAAGTTTAATTTTTATTTTAAGTTTAGTATATAATAGTACTATTTTAAGTAGTAAAATATAAAATATTAAGTAAATTCTTATGTTTTTAAGTAGTTATAGTTTATAATTTATAAATTTAGTTTATTATTTAACTTTAAATAATTTTAGTTGAATATAATTAAATTTTTGTAATAGGTTTTTTGTTTTCAAATTTTTTTTATAAAATAAAAACCTTATTTTCTTTCTTAAAAATTAGGTTTTTAACTTTAGACTTATTTTTTTATTAATTGCTAAAGTATTCTTTTTAACTAATTACTTATACTATTTCTTAATATACAAGTTAAAGTTCTTTAATTTTAACTTTTATTTATTTTAATATGTTTTCTAGTTTCTATAGTTTTTAATAAGTAGTTGGCCTATAATTATAGTTAGTAAAAAATAGTAATTTTTCTATAGTTAATAACTTTATAGAGTTATATATAAACTTAGCTATTAGTAGTAAATTAACTTAGTTATTTTATTATTTATTAACATATATTTATAAATACTATTCTAATATTTAATTCATTTATTTTGTTTATTTGTTTATTTGTAAGTAATAAGTTATTAAAGAATTATTTTCTATTTCTAACTTTTTAATAAACTTTTTTTAGAATGTTAACTTAAATAATTTATTTCTATTTATATTAAATTTTTTAGACAATTTATGCCTAGCTATAAGTATTTTTATAATTTTATTTATTAACTTATTAGTATCTAGCTTTTTATAAATTAGTTTAAAGTATATATACTTTATTAATTAGTTTATAATTACTAATATAGTATTATACTATTATTTTTTGTACATTATTAATAGTAGTAGCTTTATAATAAAGCTTATTATAACTAATTTTTATAGTTTATTAACTAAAAGAATTAGCTATATTAGTTTATATTTTTTGTATTTTAATGTCTTGTTTTTTTTATACTTTACATATTTAGTTAATATTATACAAATTTTTTTATATACTAAAAATCTAGAAACTTTTCTTAATATGTTTTATAGTTTTTTTAATTTTCTAGTGTTTATATAGTTTTACTAAGTATTAATTTTTAATTAGTTTTATTTATAAATTATTAAACATATATATAGTTTTATTTTTATGCTATTTAAAACATTTTTAATTAAATTCTCTAATTTTTTTTGGTATTTTCTAAAATAACTATTGTTTTAATATTTAAATATATATATTTTAGTAATTTGCTTTTTTATACCTTTAGTATTAATTTATAAATTGTTTGTATATTTTTAATATAGTTAGCTTATTAACTAAATATATTAGCTACTTTATTTTCTCTTTTTATATAGTATCTTGTAATTAAAAGTTGCTAAAAGTTCTAACTATTAAACTTACTATTAATTTAACTTTTTTATTATAATAAATACTAATAAATTCTTATAATTTAAGTATATAATAATTTAGTATTTTGTTTTCTAAGTAAGCCTTTTATTTTTTAAATACTTAAACTATAGCTAATAGTTTCTTATTATAAATATTATAGTTTAATTTAGTAATTATAAGATTATATAATATAAAGTCTACTAAGTATAATTTATTATTTTATTATTATTATACTAGAATTGTACTAGTTACTTTGTTTAATAAATTTTTATAAATTTTTATAAATAACTTTAAGTTAAATATTTTTAATATTAGGAATTTTATAAAACACTTTTTAAGTTCTTTAAATACTTAATTCTTTTTTTATTTTTGCTTAAAAAGTTAATTCTTTTTTAAAAGTTTTGTTAAAATTATTATAATCTTTAAATACTCTTTTATAAATTATTGGCAGAATTTTATAAAACTAAAAAAAAAAAAAAAAAAATTTCTTTATATTTATTAAAATAAGCTAAAATAGAATTTTTTTATACTTTATTAAAATTTACTACAATTTCGTTTCTAAATATAATATATTTTAAGAATTTAACTTTTATTTTATAAAATACATACTTTTTTATTTAAATATAAAGTTTATGTTTTTTAAGCTTTTTTAATACTTTTTTTTATATACTCTACATGTTAATTTAGTATTCTATTAGTATATACTAGTATATTATTAAAATATACTACAATAAATATGTTTCTATATTTATGTAGTATATAGGTAATAATTATTTAAAATATTACTAGTATGTTTATAAATTTAAATAGTATAACTAAGTATTTAAATAACTTATATTTTATTTTAAAACCTGTTATTTATTTACGTTTTTTTTACTATTTTTATTTCATAGTATTTATTTTAATACTAAATAAACTAAACTATTTAGCTTTTTTTTACTTGTTTATAAACTTTATTACTAATTATATAAAATATAATTTTTTATTATTATATTATTAAAATGTTAGCACTTAATATAAAGTTATAATTCTTAATTTTTTTAGTATAAAAAGTGTAATGCTATCTTACTTTTACTAACTTAAATATATTTCTTTTCTTAATTACTTTAAATATATTATTATAACTTGTTTTATTAATAAATTAAAAGTTAATATAATAATTTTAGTTTTATATTAGTTTTATATTTTCTAGTTTTATTTTCTAGTTTTATTTCTAGTATTTTAGTAACTTATTTTTAATTTTTTTAAAAACTATTTTCTTATTTTTTTTGGATTTTTTTAGTACTTTAAAAGTATTATTATTAATTACTATTTTCTTTACTTATATTCTTAATTTTTACTAATAAATAGTATTTACTATGAAAAGTTTTTTTTTAATATTTTATAGTTTTATTTTTTTAATTTATAATAGGATTTTAGTGTACTAGTTAGTTTTAGTCTAATATAAAATTTTTACTACCTAAATTTATTATTTTAATATAATAGTTATTTGAGTAACTTACTATTTTAATAGTTATATTTTTTTATAAAATTAATTAAACTTTTTTTAAACATTATTAAACTATTATTAACGAGCTTTATTTATATAAGCTTGTTTAGAACTTTATGTGATGACGGGCATGGTCTTCACGCGTCGTCGCATAGATGCAGGTTGACAGGATAAGTTGGCTCTATTTCAGCTACACTAAGATGGGGAGAGAAGAGGTACAAAAGGGGCTCGCCCCTAAATAGGGCGGTGCATGGCCTGAGCGTGAGCTAGCCATGCTCCAAGCTCTGCGCTAGGTCGTGGCTGGCGTAGCCAGTCGCGATATCATGTGGCCTGCAGCGAGCAGAGCGAGCAGCACCGTCACATTACCCTCCTCTAAGGGAGGCTCGTCCCCGAGTCTCTAGGTTACAGTCTCCTTCTTGCCGATTTCTGTACTACTCTTGTCTTTAAAGCAGCCTTGTCATCCTCCTCTGTCACTTCTAGATCCTCCTCTGCTTCGTGATAGTCTCTTGTCTTGTGGGGGGCGCCTATGAAGCCTTGGGCGTTGTACCGGGTAGCATTCATCGTACTGGTCGCGGTACTGCCGTTGATAGATGCTCATCTGCGTACGTAGAGCGTCTGGGAGCTTCTCATGGAATTCTTCTACCCATTGGTCTGCAGGCAGGCTCCCTTCTTGAGCTAGGCGGAAGAAGTCGCCCTGGAATACAGTAAAGTTGGCAGGATAGTGCGTAGCGGCGCACCTAGGCGACCTAGGGTCAGGCGTGTAATCGTTGCTAGTGGCTGTTGTCTCAGGATCGACCCTCATCTCTAGCGTGGAGAGCTTTCCCATGGTCCTAACCTATCCGTCCTTGTATGTGTATAGAGCTTCTGGCCCCTAGCAGGGTGAAGCGATTGGCTGATTCTCTGGCGTGGAGAAGATGAGCTGGTGGTGCTCACGGGGTCGGTTTCTCTAGCAGGGAGAAGATGAGCTGGTGGTGCTCGCGGGGGTCGGTTTCTCTGGCGTGGAGAAGATGATGGGGGGGGGGGTTCGCTAGAGCTCTCATAGCTCTCTTCCAATCTAATAGGTACGTTGCCTACCGCTGTAGGTCTTCTGGTTACCTGCCGAGTCGCTCTCAAGGCCTGCCGCGCAGGGCTTATACAGGCTATCACTCAGGATTTTAATTACCTACCGCTGTAGGGCTTTCCGGTGGAGATCATATGCTTAACGAACTAACGACTCAGCGTAGTCGTGTAATTGATCCTTCAGGGGCGGTCGTTGACGAATCAAACGCTCAGGTTGATCGCGCGGGTTGATCTCGATATTATACCGCCATCATCCAGCTAAATAAGAGTGATCTTAGTGTAATATAATAACAGGCACGGTCTTCACGCGTCGTCGCATAGATATAGGTTGACAAAATAAGTTGGCTCTATTTCAGCTACACTAAGATGGGGAGAGAAGAGGTACAAAGGAGGCTCGCCCCTAAATAGGGCGGTGCATAGCCTAAGCATGAGCTAGCCATGCTCTAAGCTCTGCGCTAGATTGTAACTGGCGTAGTTAGTTGCGATATTATATAGCCTACAGCAAGCAGAGCGAGCAGCACCGTCACACTTTATATAAAAAATTTTAGTTTTTAACTTATTTATTTAATATTAATAATTTACTAGCTTTATTATTTATAAATATTAGAATATTTTTGCTATTAATATACGTGTTTATATATAGCTTATTTTTGTTTATATATGCTTATTATATAATTATATTATTAACTTTTTAGTATTAGTTATTAAGTAGCCTAATTTTAATTTACTAATCTACTAGTTTTTTATTTAACTTTAGTATTTAAAGAGTAATTTCTTTTTTTGGTTTTATAAATTAAGTATTTATTTAGCTTGTATTTTTTTATAGTTAGTATTTTATACTTTATTTATGCCTACTTTTTATAAGTTTAGTATTTTTATTTTAGAAAACATTTTAAAACCATAAGCTTTTTATATTGTTGTATTATTAGCTACTTATTTTAGTATTATTTTGCTTAGTAGTATTTATATTTAAGTTAGTATTAGTTTCAAGTTAGTTTTTTATAAGTATTTATACTTAAATTTTAAGCTTTTTTTTTTAAAGTCTATAAAAATTAATTTTATGTTTTTATTAAGTGTTTATTTACTTTCTTGTTTTATAAGTATTTATTTTATTTTAGGGTTCTTAATTTATGCTAAGTATTTAGTTTATTTATAATTAATTTTCTTAAATTTTTATTTTATTTTATAAAACCTAGTATTTTTATAAATACTTTTTTTTACTATATTATTATTTGAAACTTGTAGTACTAGTAGTAGTATTATTTTCTATTTATTTTTTAGTTTTATTTAGGTTCTAGTGCTTTTACTAGCTAGTTATAAAATATATTTTTTTAACTCTTTTTAAAGTATTTTTATTTAACTTTTATTTATTTACTTAAATAGTTTTAAATTTATTAGTTTTTTATATTACTAGTATTCTACATTTTATAGTACTTATTAATACTTATATATTTTATTTTCTAAAGTTATTTTCTAGTATAACTTTATTTAAAGTAATATTTTAACCTATAAATTTAATAATATTTTTTTAATACTTATTTGTAAATAATAGTAAATATAAGCTTTTTACTTATATTAGTTTTAACTATTACTTTTTTTCTAAACTTTTAATTTAATTATGTAAAGATATTTTTTTTTATAATTTTTTATTTATATTTATATTATGTTATTATACAACTACTTTCTTAATTTTTATTTTTATTTTAAGTACTAGTTTAATAAATTTATTTTTAATATTTTAGTATAGTATTTTATATTCTTATTTTAAGTAAAAAGTACTTTTGTAAATTTAACAACAGTTTTATTATATTTTTTTTATAATTTATTTTTGTAAAATTTACTTTTTTTTTTACTTAAATTATAGCTACTAAAATTTTGTTTAGTACTTTAATTTAAATATAAACTACTTTAATATTAAGTTTTTTTTTTATTTATAAGCTTTTATAAAGTATTTTTATTTTTATATTTTTTAATATATTAGTTAAATTCTTTTTTTAAAAAACGTTTTATTTACTATTTAATATATTAAATTATATATTTTAGTGTCTTTACTACTACTTTATACTAGTTAGATAATAAGTTAAGTTTTTTACTTTTTTTTTTATTTACGTTAGTATTAATAATTATTAATAACTACTATTTTCTTAATAATTTTAAGTAATATATTTAGTTATTTTTTCTTATAATTTTGTTTTTAACTTAGTTTTTTAGTTTTACGGAGTATACTATAATTAATAGTTAATTTTTCTAACTTAGTTTTAACTAAAGATTTTTAAATTCTATTGTGTATTTAGCTACTAATTTTTTTTACTTAAAGAGTTATAATTTTTAAATTATGTTTACTTTTTTATTAATTTCTTTAAATATAATAGTTATTTTTTTAAAAATTTATATAACGTTTAAAAGCTTTTTTAATATTAAAATTATAGTTTTTTAATTTATTTTTACTTAAATTTAGTTTATTATTATTAAGATAGTTTTTTTATTAAGAGCTTAAACTATTATATAGCTTTTATAGTTATATTTATTTTTATAACTAAAATTTGGTTTTAATTTATAGTAAATAATAATTAGTTAAATTAATAGTATAAATTTATTATTATTATAAACATTTTTAAGTATTTTTTATTATTATTAAACTTAGTTAGTAAGTAGATTTTTATTATTATACTTTAAGCTATTTTAGTATATTATATTATTATTATTTATTAAAACTTTTATATAGCTTTAGCTTATTTTTAATAATTTATTATACTTTCTAAAATCCTAATATATTACTAGTAGTAAATAATAGTTTTATTATATTTTTACTACTACTATTATTACTACTTAACTTATTATTAGAATAAAGTTTTTATTTTCTATAGTACTAAGTTATTATAAACCTTTAATTAGTTATTTATATTAAAGTTAATTTAATATTAGCTTTTTAATATTTAGTAAGTAGTTATAATATTATAAAGTAAATACTTACTAATTTTAATTCATATATATATACTTATTTTAACTAGTTAATAAATAGTTTATTAGTTTCTTTATTTACTAATATATAATAAAGCATATTAAATTTAATAAATAAAGCTTTACTAAGTAAAAAGTATATATAAAAAGTAATTAATAAAATAGTAGTTAAATTATTTTACTTAATAGTTTTTTAACATAAAAATAATTTCTTAATTTTAGAGTAACTATAAAGAATTAAAAGTAACTATAAGCTATTTAATGTTTTATACTTTTTATAGATTTTTTATAAATATAATAAATATTTATATATAGTATATTAAATACTATTAAAAAAAATAGAAAAAATAAGTACTTTATTTTTTTATTTAGCTTATTTACTAAAACCTATTTTTATAACGTATTACGTGTAATTATACTATTTTCTATAATCTCTAAACTTAATATAAAGTACTTTTTTTAACTTAGTTTTTTACTAGTTTATTTTAACTTTTTTTTATTTTTTATATATTATTTTATACTCCTCTTTTTATAAAAGTACTTTTTTACTTAAAGTTACTACTTTATTATAGATTATAATAGTAATATTTTTTTATTTAATACTTTACTTTTATAAACTATTATCTTAGTATTTTAAAATAATAGTTAATTTAATTTAATTTTTTTTAAATCTTACTTTAAGAAATTTTTTATATATAAAAATTTTAGTACTAAAATCTTTTCTAGTAAAGTATAATAGTATTAAAATATATTATTTATAATTATAAAAGTTACTAAATGTAATATAATGTAAAAAACTAAAATACTTTTAAAGTAAAAAATATACCTTTTTTTTAGGTTAATTAATATTATTTATACTACTAACTAGTATTACTATATATTATTTACTTTTATTTTTAAAGTTTTTTATGTAAATAAAACTAACAAAAGTAATAGTTATAATTTAATTATAGTTATTTTTATTACAAATTTTAAAAATAGTAATATATTTATATAAAAGTACTTTTAAGTTTTTTGTACTTAAACTTTTAATAAAAGTTTAAAATTATATTATTATAGTTTTACAAAAAAAATTATTATATTTATTTATACTTAAAAATAACTATAAAAAGATTTTATATTTATTATTTAGTAAGTATAGTTAATTACGTATATATTTAATATATATATTATATACTTCTTTTTTTAACGTATTTAAATTGTATTTTAAAGTTAAGTAAGTTAAAATTTATTAAAATATATTAGCCTACTTTTTAAATAAAAAAAGTTAACTACATATTTTATATATTGAGCTTTATGCTATTATTTATATTATAGTTCAAAATATTTATAACTTTATAAAGTATTTATTTTAGTATACTTTTATTATATTTTTGTTAATATAATTATTTACTATACATTATTTAAAATAGGTTTTAAATATATTAGTATAATAATAGTAAAAAGTATTGAATAAAGTTAACTTCTTTATTTTAAAGTAAAATTTATGTACTATTTATTAGTATTATATAGTAAAATTAAATAATAAAATAAAAAAAATTTATTTCTAAAACTTATAAGTAATAAGTACTTTTAACTAGTTTTTTTACTTTAACTTTACATTTTCTTAGTTTTTATAAAATACTATTTTCTATTATAATTTTTATCTAAAATTAGTATTTTTTTAACTTTAGTATTACTACTTTGTTATAAAAATACTATATATAAAAAGTTAAAAGCTTAAAAAAAGTGTTAATTAATTACTATATATAATACTAAGTAATAGTTTAAAACATTATATAAAAAATAAATAAAAAAAATAAAAAAAATGAAATAAGTTATAAGTAAAAATATTTAAAAGTAAAGTCTATATATAAGTATATAACTAATATATAAACACGTAATAAAAAAAGGCTTTATAAAAAAAGCTTTTTTAAAAAACTTTTATAAAGTTTTATAAATAGTTATTATAATAGTACTTTTTTTTAAATTTAAACTTTTATGAAAAAAATTATATTAGGTATTAAGTTTAAGTTAGTTTAAGTATTTAAAGTAAAATTCTTTTATAATAATTATATTTAAAAAGTTATTTACAGGTTTCTATATTAAGTTATTATATTTAGTTTATTTAACTAAGTATTTATAGTATTTTTACTTGTAGTTTAAACATAGTTCTTTAATTTATTTAATATAGTATTTTGTTTTTTTATTAACTTAATTAAGTTTAAGTAGTAAGTTTTACTACTTTAAAAGGTATTTAAATTTAAACGTAATAAGCTACAGTAATAATACATAAAAAACTAAGTATATATTTAGAAATTTAAAAAGTTTAAGTTAATATATATATAAAGAAATTATTTAAAAATACCGTATTTCTCTAAACTTTTTAAGTCTAGTTTTTTTAAATAGTTATTTTATTTAAATATTTTGTGTATTAAGTTAAACTATATCGTTTGTTTAATAGTTAAAAGTAGGTAATTATTTTTAGTTTATATACTTTTTTTAAAAAACTTAAACTTAAACTATTACTATTTTAAACTAGTTATTAAATGTTAGCTATTTTATATTATATAATTAGTTTCTATAGCTTATAGTACTTAATATACATGTTTTTAAGCTTTTATAAAAAGTTTAAAATCTATTTAAAAATGTTAATTTATATTAACTAAAAATAGAAAAACTTTTATATATTTAAATATAGTATTATTAGCTCTAAACTATACTAAAAGTAGCTAATTTACTTAGTTATTTTACTAGTAGTTTATGTATACACGTAAAACTTACTTTATTATATTATTAACTTTTTTTATTTAATTATTAGTTTTTAGATAATAAGTAAAAAAATAATTAGGATTTAATTTATAGTTATTTATAAAGTTTATTATAAAAAAATTATATTTTTTAATTTAATATAATTATTTCTAAGAAACTATAGTCTATTAATATATAATAGTAAAAAAAGTAAGTTATAATTAAAGTAGTTATTTTACTATAAGAAATTAGATATTAATATTTTATAAAGTAGTTTACTACTACTATAATATTAGTATAGTTTTTAGAGTTTAAAAAATTTATAATAAAATTTATAAAAATAAAATTATTTTCTTTTAAAAATAAAAAAAAAGTTTTAAAAAGTTATAATACTTTCTATAAAAAGTTTTATATTTTTAGTAAGTATAGTAATAAAACACATATTAATATTATAGTAAAGTAAAGTAAAAATTATATTACTTTAATAGTTTTACTTAATATAAATAAAGAGAATAAAAGAATAATTTATTAAACTTATTAATAGTTAATTAGGTTATTAATTAATTTTTTAATTACTTATTAAAATCTTTTATAAAAGTAGATAAAACTACTATAATCTATTAGTTAATATTTATTAAACACCTTACTTTATTATATACTTTCTTTATTTAATAACTTAGCCCTATTAAGCTATTATATAAAAAAAATTAAACTACTAAATATTTATTAAAAAGCAAAGCTAAATTTTTTTTTTTAAAATAATAATTTATTTTCTCTATAATTTCTTTTTTATCTTAATATTCTAATATAACTCTTGCTTATTTTTAATTGTTTTTTAAACTTATTTATTTCTTTAGATAAAATTTAAACTCTACTTTTATTACTTTTCTCTAACTTTTTTTAGTTTATAACTACTTTTTTTATACTCTTTACATTATAACTAATAAAGACTTTTTTATTAGACTTATAAGAAATTATAATATACTAAAAGGTACTTAAAAAAGTAATAATAATCTTAATAGTAATTATTATAAGTACTTTTCTTTAAGAAGTTAATAGTATAAATACTTTTTTAAATAAATACTTACACTTCTTATTTACTTAATTTTTTTAGTATTTAATAAAGAAAGTATTTTTTTATATTTTTTATTTAGCTAGTGTATTATATTTATATACTTTTTTACTAGCTAAATAGTACATATTAATATACCTTTCTTTTAGAAGCTTTAATTACTTTTTTAACTCTTTTCTACTTTATACACTTTTTTTAATAGTATTAGTATTATTACTAAAATCTAATCAGAGAACATTTTAAATAAAATATATAAAATACTACTAAATTTACTAATACTGGTACTACTTATTAATAGCTTTTTAAGCCTAAATAAAAATTAAATATTTTATAGTATATACTTAAATAATTTCGTTTATTTTTATTTAAAGGGTGTTTAGTACTACATAACTTACTCTAATAATTTTAATAAAAATAATAGTAATAAGAACTTAAATAATATACTATAAATAAACTAGTAAAAATTTATATAAGCTTTCTATAAATAGTTATTTAGTAACTTAAAATAGTATTTAAGTAAAGTATTAAGTTTATATAAGTTACTAATATAATAAAAGTTTATTTTTTTTATATAAGTATCTAATTTACTATTAACACCTCTAATTTTTTTTTCTAATTAACTTTTAGTAACTATATTTTTATAAGTAGTAATAAAATTAACTATAGTATAATTTCTTTTAATAGTACTTTTAAAATCTTTTTAAGTTTTTACTAAGTTTTCTTAAAATTCTTTTAACTTAGTTTTTTTGTTTTTTTACTAACTATCTTAACTAAAAGCTCTTAAAACTAAATTACTATAATTAAGTAGTTATATAATAGTTTTTTAGATTTTACTAGTATATTTATATTATTTATATAAACCTAGACTTTTAATAATTACTTAAAAGATTTTAATTTAGCTAGTTTTTTTTATATAGTTTAATATATTTTTTATATTTTTTTTTTTAGTTCTATTAGTATTTTAACTTATGTTTTTAATAGTCTATTAATTTTATATATAAATTATTCTACTAATATTTCTTTAAACTCTTATAGTGTAAAGCATTTTTTAAAGTTTATTTTTTAAAAGTAGTAATAATATATTAAGTAGAAAGTACTATTAGTACTATAAATATTTATAGTATAATAATATTAATAATAATTTTTATTACTTTTACTTAAAATGTCTCTAAATAAAGTACTTTATAGTTAGCTATTAAATAATAGAAATTTAGTACTATAGCTTTAAGCCTTTTTAACTAGTTTAGTTTATTATTTTAATAAAGTTTTAATATAGTTTTTTTTCTTTTATTCTACTTTTTTTATACTTTTTAACTAGTATTTAACTTTTAGTTTTTCTGTTTTTACAGCTATTGTAGCTCTTAAACTATATTTTACTTTATATTCTTTTTTTTATTACTTTACTATTATAATACAAATTTAAAAAAAAGGTTTTACTAACTAATAATTTTTTTTTCTAAAACTCTATTAGGTTACTTTTTTTATTTATAGTAATATAGTATTAGAGTAACTATTATTAGATAATAATAATATTATAAAGCTATTACTATATACTATAATTTTAGTACTTTATTTAAACTTATAAATAAAACTTAACTCTTTTTATTTTATTTTTTATTTTTTTACTTTATTTTTTAAATCTAGATATTTTGCTTTTAAGCTTTTTTTTAACTTTTTTTATTTTCTAACTTTTTTTCTTTCTATACTTTTTTTAACTTTTTTTTAGACTATAATTCTTTCTTTTACTATACCTTTATAATAGCTACTATTAATTATAGTATAAACTTTATAGTAATTAGTAGTACTTTTAGTAGTAACTAAAAAGTAGTAATAATTCTAATAATAGTAGTTATAAGTTTATTTTTAGTCACTTTAGTAATATTAATATATTATTATATTATTATTTTCAAACTCTATTTGCCTAATTTCTAATTATTTAGTAGTGTAAGTACTTTTTTTTAGTACTTTTTTAGCTTTACTAACTACTTTTTTAGTTATTAAGTATACTAACTATATTATTAATATTACTCTATTTTATAAACTCTAGTAGTTTCTTTATAATTTTTAGTACTACTAAATTTTTCTTAATTCTATTCTTTTTACTATTACTATTTAATTAAAAAATATTATAAGTAACTTAAGTATTAAAAGCTCTTTTAATTTTACTTTAAAAAGTATTATTAATCAAAACTACTTTAGTTTTAAAACTAAGTAAATAATTTATATTATAAGTTTAAATATTAGTATTTAACACTATTTAAGAAGTACTTAAAACTATATAATAGTATTTAATAATTTTAATAAAATAGCTAATAAGTTATTAGATATTATATATAAGTATTATATAAATAAAAACTTTAGTTAAGTCTTTATAAATTATTATTAGTTCTACTAAAATAGAACTTTAATAAGTAGTAACATTTATATAAACTACTAGTATAATAATAATTTACTATTTTACTTTATAAACTATAAGTATTTAATTTACTTTTAATATTTTTATTTTTACTTTTACTAACTATTTTTCGTAAATTATGAAATCTATGAACATAATGCTATTAATAATAACCTTATTTTTTTTAATAATATTTTTTTTTTTTTTTTAAATTTTACACTAACTTTTTTAAAACTTACTTATTTTATTTTTAATATCTTTCTAGAAATTACACTTTATTAAAGTTCTTAAAATATATTTATATAAAATAAGTAAATTTGTAACATATATTTAGACTCTAACTATATTCTATTATTATTTAAGAAAACTAGCCTTTTTTTTCTAGCTAATAGAGGTTTATTTTTATTTAGTTTTTTTTATACTTTATTATTATTTACATACTTTATTTAGTTTTATTATTATTTTAATAGCTGCCTTTAATACCCTTTTATTTCTATAAATAAATTAAGCTCTTAAAAGTCTTTTAAAGAAATATAGTAATAAATATAAATTGAAATTACTTAAAAATAATGAAAATAACATACTAAGTATGTTTTACTACTATTATTATAAGTATTTACGTTATAATAAAGAAGATAATAATAGTACTATTAGTACTACTAGTACTACTACTTAATAAATAAGTTTTTAGATTTTAACTTTTTTTATATATAAATTAATATCTTTTTAAAGATTTTCGTTAGTAGTTGTAATAAGGTTTTAACTTAGTTTAACTCTTTTTATTTTACTTTTTTAGTACTTTTAATAAATATTTAGCTTTAGTTTTTACTTTTTTATAGACTTTTAAATATTTAGAATTTACTTTTCTATTTTTATATATATATTTCTATCGCTACCAAACTCTTATAATATAAATTCGAAATTTTTTTATTTTTATTATTAACTATTTTTCTTACTAAAAGGCTTTTAGGCAAAGCTTTTGTGCTTTTTTTTATATAAATACTAAATATTACTCTCTTCTAATAAAACCAAATTAAATTAAGAAAATATAAAAGGGTTTTAACTATATTCTCTTTCTTTTTTATTTAAAAACTTAACTATTTTTTAGTTAAATACATTTTATAAATAAAAATTAAGCTCTTTATTTTTATTCTACTTTCAAACTTCTTTATACTCAGTTAAATTAAACTAAGAGTACTTTAAAAATATTACTATTAGTACTATATAGTATAACACTTTCTATTATTTCTTTTTAATAAGTTTTTATAAATACTATTAAACTAGTAAAACTAGTTAATACAAATATTTATTAGTAAAGTTATATTAATAATAAAAATATATATTTTTTATTTTATTTAAATAGCTATTTTCTATTATGTTGGTCTTATTATTACTAATATTAAAAAACGTATTACTATTAATATTAATTTAATCCAAAATTATATTTAGTTCTATTTTTAATTATATATTAAAAAGAGTATCTTTTTATATATTATTTATAATATTTATTATTAACTTTCTCTTTTTTCTAATATTTTATTATAGTATTAAGGTCAGCTACTTATTACTAATAGAAAGATTATAAATAGTTTTCTAATATTTAGCCTTAAAAAATAGTTTTATTAAGCTTAATAAGTTAATACTAATCTTTTTTACTAACTTTAAAAATATAAAATAGGCTTTATTACTTAAAAGCTAGTTTTATAAAATATAATATATTTAGATTATTAAAAAAAAATTTAATTAATATAAAGTTACTCCTTTTTAAATACTTTGTTTAAATGTTTTTTAAGTTATTAAAGTACTCTTTATTTTAAAATTAAAGCTAAATAGTATAATTAATAGCTTTTTTTAATTAGTATTTATGCTTTTTGGATTATCTTACTTATATAATAAGTAGTAAAAAAGTATTAATAATCTTATTTTATAAAAGTACCTGTTAAGTTAAAATGTAAAGTTTAATTAAAAGAATATACTTTTACTTATAAATAAATAATACTAGCGTTTTATTTATAGTATACTTAATAATTATTTATTTTACTTATAAAATTTATAAAAAATTATTAATTTAGTTATTATTTATTTTTTTTTAGCTTTACTATAATTAGCTTATACTTTTATTTAATAACTTTTTAGCTTTATAAGTAATAAAAACTTACTATAACTTTATTAATATTAAATTAATAAGTAAGGTTTTTTACTAATTTTTTATTTTTTAACTTTTATTAACGCCTATTTATAGTAGACGTTTTTATTAATAATTTTTTTTTTTTTAGAAACTTAGCTATTAATTTTAAATTATTTTTTATAAGAGCTTTTACTTTTACTTATTAACTAGTATAATATTAAGTAATTATAAAATACTACTTTCTACTCTTTTCTTTTAGTATATATACTATATTAATAGTTACTTATTTCTAAATAATATTTATATTTTAGGTCGAATTTAATTTTTCTTCTATTTAAGAATTAGAGTGTAGTTAGTAGGCTCTATAAGTTTTAATATATTTCTAAATTTCTTTATATATATAAGACTAGTAGTAATAACTCTATATATACTTATATATATATATATTTAGTACTTTAACGTATTATATATGACCTTAATTATCTGTTATTTTTATATTAAGTTATTAATAACTTATTAAAAAAATTGTTTATTAAAACTATGTTAAAATAGAATATACTCTTAAATTTCTAGACTTTTTTTTTTAAATATAGTAAATATCTTTTTTATAAAGCTAATAAGTTAGTAAAATTAAGTAAGCTACTATACTATTTTTTATAACTCTTTTAAATATATATTATTTAGTGGCTTTTTTTTAAATACAACTTTTATTATAAAAGTAGTATATACTAAATTCTAAAAATAATTCTTACTATTTTTAATTATTAATTAAATATAGTTTAAATACATATTAATAAATTACTTTATATTATTTTTAGGTTTACTAAATGGCTTTTAGTTTTTTAGCTCTAGTCTTTTTAAAAGTACATTAGTAACTATATTTTTCTTACTAAGTATATATTTAATATTAAAATTCTATATATTTAAGACTACTAGCTACTAAGTAATAAGTATACTTAGTAGATTAATAGTACTTTAATTTAGTTAAGTAATAAGTATTTATATATTAGTTTTAACTATAAATTAGATACTATAAATATATAGTTAAAACTTTTTAAAATAAGTAGTAATACTTTATATTTATACTTTCTAGAATTCTAATTATATTTAGACTTTGTTTATATTTATATTTTTATATTAAATAAAGTGCTTTTTTTCTTTTATAATTTTTACTAAATAATTATATATATATATTTTATTACTATTAACAGTATTAATAACTAATTAGAGAAGCTTAAAATAGTTTATTAAAACTAATATAAAAGTAAAAATAAAGTACTTTTTAAAATATACTATAACTATATCTTAAGACTTTTTTTATTTAAACTTAATATTTTTGCAACGAAATTTAAAAAGAAGTTTAATAATAAAAGTAAATTTTTTTAATTTAGATTTAGTAATATATATAGACTTTAATAAATTTTTAAACTTCTTTTTAATTCTAATACGTAGGCTATAAAAAAAAATTTTTAACTTTACTATTTTTTAAATAGTAACTTTTTATATTTACTTAATACTTAACTATAATTATTAATAGAAAGTAAAAGTATAATTTAGTTTTAGAAACTATATATTCTACTTACTTAATATTTATAAGACCTTTATTAAGATTTATAATATACTTAGTAATATATTTTTAAAGTTCTAGCTTTAGCTTTTTATAATTATAATATGTTTTTAGGCCTTTAATTTTAATATTATTAAAATATAGAATACACTAATAAGAAATAAATTTTTAATAAATATTTATAATAACTTAGATAAATTCTGTTACTAAATTTATAACTTTTTATAAAAAAGTATACTAACAAATAAGTTCTAAAAATATTATAAATACTATAATATTTTTTAACTAGAAGTTAAGTTTAATCTAGTTATACTCTAAAAAGAAATTAATTAGTAATAAAATAAAATAGCTAGTAAAGTTCTGTTATAAGTTGTTAATTTACTAACATAATATTATACTAGTAACTAGTTATTTAACTAATTATGTAACGTTAATTAGTTCTCTTACTTCTAGATTAGATAGCTCGTTAGACTTAGTAAATAAGAGATTTAACTTAGTAAAGATAGAAAGAAGTGATATAATAAGTTAAGATTTAACAGAATAATATTAAACTATTTCACTTAAAGTGTAAATCTTAATTTTATAGTAACTATAAAGAATTAAAAGTAACTATAAGCTATCTAATGCCTTATATTTATAGTAAATCCTTTATACATATATTATATACTAGTTAGTAGTATATTAAATACTACTAGAGACTACTAAAGCTGCTAGAGATTCTATTATCTTACTTTTCTTTTATCTACTAAGCTTTTCTCTTATTACATAATAGGATATTCTAAATCTTCTTATATGGTTTTATATCTCTATTCTTACTTTTTAGCTTATATCTTAGCCTATGCCAATATATCCTGTACTTACTTATAATTCTTTCTTTTAAGCTTAAATATACGTTTTTATTTTAAAGCTTTATTAGCTATTACTGCTAGTTTCCTTAGCTCTTTAAATATAGTTACTTTCTTAACTAAATTATTAGTTATCTTATTACCATCCGTAACAAGTTCTTTAAAAACTTATTAAAATTTAGTAGTAAGTTTATATTATATATTATAACCTTATTAATTTACTAAGTATTATTTATTAATTAAAAATTACTATCTTTCTTTTATATTAGAAACTACAGATTTTAATACTAGCTTTAGTAGAATTTAAGAACTTTTTAGTTAATATATTATTAAATTATCTTAATAATAGTATCAGGGGGCGGCAGAGTATGGATAAGATTAGTAATTATAATAATAGTATATAGTATAAAGTAGATTATAAGACGTAGCTTATAAAGCTATATATAGAGATTAAGAATAGAATATATATAAGGTTTTAAAAATAAAGGAGCCTACATGGCCTATATAGAGGCTCTATATAATACTTAATCTAAATAAGCTTAAAAGTAACGGTTTTTATAGGAGTATACTATAATAGTACTTTTTTTCTTATAGTTATAGTCTCTATAATCACCTTAAAAGCTAAGCTTCTTAAGATACTATTAATAGAATACTTAAATTATATCTATAGTATTCTTTATTTAATAGATAGAAGTTTTAGTTAACTTATTATATTTAGTTTATTTAACTATATACTTTAGTTATAGGGTGCTATTATGGCTACGGTAGTTCTAATAGAAATTAATAATTTCTTTAATAAACTACTTTTACTTATTATTAATTTTTATTAGCGGAGGGGGCCGTATCTACTGGTAGAATAATAAATTAATTACTATAAAATAAAATAAATTAACGTAAAACACATTATAATAGCAGAATCTATTTAGTAATTTAAAATAATAAGTGTATAATAATATAGTCTCTATAACTTAAAATAGGCCTAAATTCTTCTAATCTAGTTTCTTTACAGGGTATAGAATCTTGATATTCTGGGTATCTAGCTATATAGAATTTTCTATATAAAATAGTTAGGCAGGATAGTAGTGTACGTTTATCTAGTCTTTATAATAAACTTATATAGTTAATAGTTTAGTATATAGGTAGTTTGTGATTTTCTATATCTTAGCTATAAACTTTTTAGAGTCTTAGCTTTATATAAAGTGGGTAGTAGCTAACAGTTTAAATCTAACTCTTAAGTAAAAACTATAGTTTATAAAGAATAGAAAAATAGTAGTACTTTCTAAGTAAGTAGAGTTTAAAGTAAACTTAGCTAATAATAGCTATTTAAACTAGTTATTCTATAAATAGCTAATATATAACTATAGGTATTACTTAAAGACTATATTAGTCTATTTTAATTAGCTATTAGTCTTAAGATAGTACGTAGTTAATAATAAGATTATAATCTTTAGTTAGTAATTTAGGTACTTTCAGAATTCAGAAATAAACTAGAGTTTATAGTTAGAAAAAATAGTTCTTAATAAGCTATAAAGCTTTTATATATATGTTAGAAATAAATAAGCAGTGTCTTTCAGCATTATAATATATTTAATAAAGAATTAAGTACTTTATTTTTATTAAATAGTAGATTATAATTATTATAATATTATAATAACTGCTTAGTGGTAGGTGAATAATAAAGTCTATAAATACATCCTTCTAAGCATAATCTAAAATAAATAATAGTTTTAAGACTTCTTAATATGCTTTTTTTAATAGGATAGTATGGTAGTAAATATAGTAACGTATTTTATAATTAAGCTGGACAAACAATCGAGCTGGATACTTTGCTAAGACTTTATTAAAGTACTATTATTCACAGTACTATTACTCAACGGTACTGTTAGTTATAGTACTGTTCTTATTGCTACTAGATTCTACAGTACTATCTTCATTAATTTCGCATGTTTGAGCGTTATGCCTAGTTCCACTGTAGTTACCACAGCGCCTTTGAGTTGGTTCAGCCCTATCTGCCCTTACCTTCCCACGACCCTTCTTACTACTAGAACTCGTAGTAGTAGGGTCCTCAGTGGATTTATTCTGGCCAGCACCAAAGCTAAGTACTCCTTCTTTCTGGATACGCTTTCTTTTGCGCTGCTTCTGTTGAGATACGGTCTTGTTAGCTGCTTCAAGCTCAGCAACGTGATTACGTATAAGCACCATCTCTTAAGCTATCACGAGAGTGCCTTTAACAAGCTGCTGGTACCCATCCTTTAAAGAAAAGGGTGAGCTACCCAACTTATTAGTAATTAGCTTTGTTTGCGACCTAAATTCACGATAGTTCTTAAGGGTTTTCAACTGCCAGGTGACCTCTTGGTTGGTGGGTGGTGTAGACGTGTGTAATCGAACATCAAGCTTTAATATCACCTCATCTGGGTTGAATGGAACTAGGCTAGTACCTTGAAAGCTTCCTTGGATATTATTCTCAGTAATTGACGCGTTAAACGCGTCGCGGAAAGCTGGTAAGAACTCTAGTTTAGTAATGTAGTTAAACCGGTTACGCATCAGCTTCTCGACTTGGCGCCTATAGGCCGTCTTCAAAGGCGAAAAACAACCTACATCTAGTGGCTGCAGGATGTGTGATGAGTGTGCCGGCATATATAGAGTGATAATCTTGTTCTCCTTACAGTATTCCGTGAATTCGAGAGAGTTGTGGCTCTCATGGCCGTCAATAATTAATAATCGGTGTGCGCTAACACTACGCTCCTTTGTACACGCGTTAAAGTGCTTTAACTATGCGAGACCAAGCTCATTAGTTGTCCAGCCGTTATCAGAGACACTGAATTGCCATTAACGTGGTATACCGAGTTCCTGGTACCAGGCAGAGAGGTGATTCTTGCCCTTGTAGATGATAAAGGGTGGAATTACGTACCCTAATGTGCTGATAGCTAGGATTGTTGTAACCCACTCATAAGTGCCTGGCTGAAGGGCCTTTGGTTGATGCCGTCTCTCAGAGCCTGTAACAACCTTTTGGGTTGTTATTATGCCCATCTGGAAGCTAGATTCATTAAAGTTGTACGTGTCTTCGTCCTGTATACCGTACTTAGCCTTTACGTTATGTACAAGGTCGAACTAGCCTTGTATAATAGCTGGTTCTTTCTGTTTATAACGCTGATAGTCTAGCTTCTGATTGTACTTTGTTTGAATCCCTGGCGTACGCTTGACAAAGTTGTGTGGCCAGAGTTTACCGACTAGGTCTCCCCCTTACTCAGCTAGTAGTTTATTAGCCATCTCTCGAACAGCATTAAGCGGAGGGGCAAATCCTCTTGAATCCAGCTCAAGAATATACTCCTTTACCGCCTTCTCTTCAGAGACCGTGAGTTTCATCCTATTTGGTAAGGTATTACGTCATAAGGTAGTTCCGTCGCGTCGCGTCTTTAGGCTTGATTTAGGTACGTTATAGATGCGTGCAGCGTTTCGAAGGCTATGAATTTAGTCTAGATCAAGAGCCTGGATAGCAAGCTGTATTATGGCTTCTCGAGAAATCGATTCTAGGTTGATGGGTGGCATAATGGTACCGTGAATAATAGTACTGTTAGGGTCTTAGCAAAGTGTCCAGCTCAATTATTTGTCCAGCTTAATTATAAAATACGTTAATTATAAAGCTAATAAATAATAAAGTTATATATATAAGGCTAATAGTACTCATAAAATAGTAGTTTATATATTTTATTATAACTTATATAACTAGTAACAGGGCTTTTATAATAGGAATAAAGTAGTTTAGCTTTTAGCTTATCTATATTAAATATATAGAGCCTTTTTTTATATTATAAATATCTATCTATCTTAATACACTTAGCTAGTATTAGGTATTTATTCTTATAGTTTCTATTCTATAAGTTAGTTAATATAAAGTTAATTACAAAATCAGTATAATAGCCTTTTTAGAATAGAATTTAAATTCTTAGCAGTAGTAGGTTTTTAGTTTATTTAAGTTTTAAAATAATAATAAATTTAGTAATAATAGCAGCAGAAATAAAAGCAGAAATAAATTTAATAAATAATAATAGTTTAGCGGCATATTAGCGGAGCTGGTTATAAATTATTATAATAATTCTATAAATAAAAGTCTCTAATAGGTTAGAGAAATAATTTAATTTTTTCTTATAATTAGTTATAGCAGGTAAGGCGGTAGCTAGAAGCAATTCTAGATTTTCTTATTTTAAAATAATCTAGCTTTAGTAGCGGAGCTTTTTATTCTTTTTTTATAATAAATTAGCTAATTTTTTAATTAGAAAATCTAACTTTACGCCTTACTTTCTAGAATAGTATATAATTTTAAAGTTAAAACATAATAGAAATTCAGACCAACAGGCTTAATAATAGTTTAGTAACTTTATTATTATAAAATACTTTAAATTATAGTAGTTTATAATTACTATAATTAGTAAGGTGCATTCTTTAAGTTCCGGTTATTATTCTTTAAAACAGTAAATAATTACTAATAGTTTTTTATTATAGATTTTATAGTTATACTCTATTATTAAGTGCTTTTTTAAGAAGAATATAATAGACTATAAAATATTATTATCTCTATCTTATAATAGTATTCCTGTAGAGATGTAGTTAGAGATATTTATTTTAATAATAACTTTTTTTTTCTAGTCAAATAACACTAGAACAGGTGCTATAGTAAATATTATTTTTAGTTTCTAAAAAACTTTTTTATAGCTATTATTTTAATTAAATAATATATTCTTCCGCATTAGGCGGACTAGTAGAGTAGTAATATAAAAATATTTTTATATAAAATAGTAATAGAAGTTTACGAAGCTAATAAATATCTATATATTTATAATATAAGTTAGTATTATTTAGCTAGCTACTATCTTAATTTTTTTAAATCTATATAGATACTATTACGGCCTATAATTAGGCCTAGAAATTAAGTTTTAGTTATAAAGAATTTATACTTTTCTGCTTTTACGTATAGGCCTGCCTCTTATAGGCTTTTTAGTATTAAATAAAGATATTCTTTATATTCAGTATAAATCTAGCTATAGACTAGAATATTATTTATATAAATAGTATAAAAGTAGTTTAGGTATTTCTATAAAATATTATTTATATACTACTAGAAGGTTATAGAAACACCTGTTAACCTAAACAGCATTACTAGTATTTTATATAAGCTAAAATAGATCTAAAATACTATAAACTATTTTTAATTAGTTTTAACATAAAAGTTATTAAAAGCCTATAGAATATTAATTTTAGAAAAGTATTATATTCTTTTTAAATTATTTAATAGTTCTTTAGTTAGTAGTAGTGGGTAATAGTTCTTTACTATAATTTTATTTAATATATAGTAGTTAACGCAGAATCAGAGTTCTCTATCTACCTTTTTTATAAAGAAAACTAAAAATATAATTAAGAAGCTACTAAAATAGATAAATTTTTTTTAAAAGTTTTTATTAAGCCATTCTCAGAGCACTTGTAGCTTTATATAGAATATTAAATATAAATAGCTAAAAAGTAGGGTTTTTTCTTTTATTAGCTAGATATTATAGTTATATAGATAATATAGTAACAAGTTTTTAACTTCTTCCAATAAAAAAAACTAATAAAACTAGGATAGAAATTTCCGGGTATTAGGTAGGAGCTTTTTTTATAGATTTATACTCTTAATTATAATAAAAGCTTACTTTATATTCTTTATAGAAATAGTAAACAGGTAATAGCTACTATGATAAGCGTATATAATATAGGCTTTTAAAAATATAAAATAAATATTTAGCTTCTTATAGTCTTTTTAGTTATAATAAGATTTAGAGATTAATTTCCATAAGATAGAGGCAACCCTATAAGTCTATACTAAAGTAAATAAAATTCCGTAATAGTTATAGTAAAATAAGTTATTAAATATAAGAATATTTATAGCTTAGTTAATTTAAGGGTTATAGTACTATAGCTAGTATACTTCTAGTATAATAGAATATAACCCTAAAATAGTTATAAACAGGTAAATTATTTTAGTACAGTTATTAATATAAAGTCTTATAGTAATATATAAGGTAATAGGTCTACTATAGAACTTAGTTTTATCTATAATATTAAAATAAAATAGTTTTTTTTAGCTGTTTTAGCTAAAAGCTTATAGAAATAATCTAACTTTAGTTAACAAAGTCTCCTTTAGCTCTACTATTAATAAAGCTATAAATAATAATAATATAGCTAATAGACTATATTAGGTATCTAATAGTAACAGGAGTTAGTTTAGTAGGTAGTATAAAAATATAAAACTATAAATTAAGCTCTTCCTTAATTAATATCTTGTAGATAGTAATAATAGAGATTTTATAAGAATATAGTTTAAAAACTAGAGCATAATTTAGCTACAGCTTAAGGCTTTTACTAAACTACGTAATAGAAAATATAATAAAGTATAAAAGTAAATAGAAAGATAAATAGGAGACAGAAATAGTAAACTAGATAATATATAAATAAAAATACTTTAGAACTAGCAGGTGTTAGAATAGAGATAGTAGGTAATAAAATAATTTTTAAACCTATAGTAATAGTATTTATAGCGTTTCTTATAGCCCTAGTTTAAGAAATTTAGTTAATAATAACAGCTTAAATCTATAAGTTTAGCAATAGAAATAATAGAGATAGCTATTAGTAAAGAAATAATATGCTTTTAAATTATAAGCTAGAAATTATAGATCTTATAGCTACTTATAAAAGCAGCTAAGTTATAGTAATAGTAGTAGTTCTTAAGGTCTTATAAATAATAGGCTAGTAAATAATATTAGTAGTTTAATAATAAATTATAAAGTAATATATTCTATAATTCCTTAGAGACAGTATTCTCTAAAAGAGTTAACAAAAAGTCTTTAAACAAGCTAGATTTAAAAGCTAATTATTAGAATTCTATTAGAAAAATACTAAATTCTTAGTTCTTCTAGTAGAGTTTAAATAGATTTTATTAGATATTATAGACTTAATTTAGGTCTCTATAAGTTTACTCTAAGATTTCTAGTATTACAAGGTAGTCTAGTAAATAGTAGATACTATTAGTAATATATAAAAAAACTTACTTATATAGCGTATTTTTAAGTTGTTTATTTACATAAGCTATATAGGATTTAGTAGTAGGAAAATAGTCTTAATTTATAATCATCTTTATATAAATTTATACTATAAAGTATTAAAGGTTATTTTAGTTACTATTAAACCTATTAGGGTCAGATAGGCATTCAGAGAGGGTATAAATTAAAGATAAAATAAGAGTAGATAGAAAAAAAATAGTTATAAACAGTTCAGTTTCAGTTAAGATAATAATAAGAATAGAGATAGAAATAAAAATAGAGATAATAAAAATAGTAAAGGTAATAGAGATAGTAAAGATAGTAAAGGCAATAAAAACAGCAGATATTAGACTTTTAGACTATAGCTATATATATAAGTTTATAATCTACTTTTAAGCTTTTTATAACTTTTTTTTTAGTAGCTATAGACTCTTTTAAGTATTATAACTTACTTATAAAGGTTTACTATCTCCGCTACGGTAGTAATAGGTTACTATAGTTAATCTTTATAAATATTATAAAAAATTATAATATAGTCTAGCTATTTTTATAGTTATTTTTATATAGATTATAGGAATTTATTTTTATTTTATAGAACTAGCAGGAGTTACGGAGCTAATATATAAAAATAAAGCTATATAATATTAAAAGATAATAGAGTATAGATAAGGTCAGTAACTATAATAATAATATATAATATAAGATAAATTATAAGACGTAGCTTATAGAGCTACGTACAGAGACTAAAAACAGAATATATATAAAGTTTTAAAAGTAAAGAGGCCTGTATGGTTTATATAGAGACTTTATATAATACTTAATTTAAATAGATTTAAGAATAATAGTTCTCATAAAACCGCATTATAACAAATAGTTTTTTAAAACTTTCTTAAAATTAGAAAGTAACTTTTCTACTAAGCTTTATAAAAAATAGTATTAATCTATACTAAAAATAATATGTTATAACTAACTTACTTTAATTTACTAAAGTTCTAAACTAGTGTAACGTTTTTTTAATATAGTATTTTTTTAAATATTTCTTATTTCTTTAATAGCAGTTCTTTTTCTATTTTTAGCTCTTTTAGGCATTTTAGTGTTAGTTAAGTACTTTTTAAAAAGTTTATATATTAATTTTTAAAATACTTTAAAAATTGTCTTAACTTATTATTAAAATTTAGATGCTAATAAAGCTTTACCTTAATTTTCTAGTTTTTTTAATTTTTTAAGCTATTATAGAACTTGGCTTAAGTTATTAATAAACTATACTTTTTAATTTTTTTTTATATATAGTATTGATTTTAAATACTACTTCTTACCTATATACTTTTTAAATCTACTTTTTTTAAAACTTTTCTATTTTTTGTTTAGTAGTCTTTTTAAGCTTAAATTTTATTATTAAAGCTTAAAGTAACTTATTAATCTTTTTATTAATATTTTATTTATTTATAACTATAATTCTATTACTATTTCTAAAAACTATTTTTAGTTAATAATTAAAAATTAATTTAAGTGTGTAACTATACATACTATTTAAAAAAACTAGTTTATTTATTAATTAAATATACTTTAATTTTTTTATATTCTTATTAGCTTATATTATAAGCATGCTAGATTTTTTTACTTTTTTTAATTTATTATCTAATTTCTTATTACTTTTATTCCTTTATATATTTTTCTTAAAAGCTGTATTTCTAATTTTTTTTAGGCTTCTTTCTTTATTTCCTAGAGATATAATACTAGATCTTATACTTTTAAACTATTTTCTAGTACAACTTTATAGTATACTTTATAGATGTTAGTTAAATCCTTTTTTATAGCTATAAACTTTATACTATATTAACTATTTTTACTAAAAATTATATAGAGTATAAGATTACTAAAAAAGTACTTAAAATATACTTAAGTATTAATATTATAAGTTGCTAACTTACTAGCGTATAGTTATACTAGTAATAAGCTGTTTAATTAATTATATAACGTTAATTAGTTCCCTTACTTCTAGATTAGAGAGCTTATTAGACTTAGTAAAAGTTAATTAACTCAATAAAGATAAAAAAAAGTAATATAATAAGTTAAGATTTAATAGAATAGTATTAAACTATTTCACTTAAGGTGTAGATCTTAATTTTAGAGTAACTATAAAAAATTAAAACTAAATAATAATAAAGAGAGAGCTTTTTTAAATACTTAATTTTTTATAATTATAAACTAATCATCCCTTACCTAAACTTATTAGGTGATGGTTATTATTAGATAAGATAATTATTTCTTAGTATTTATTTTTATCTATCTCTACTATCTTATCACGTGTGCCTAGACTTCTTGTCTTTTAGCTTATATAATCTCTTTTTTTAGTCTAGCGTTTTTTTCTTTAGTTAGCTCCTTTTCTATATAATTAAAGCTTATTATAAGGGAGTTAATTTTCTAAACTTTATTTTTATCTTTCTTTACTATTTCTAGATACTCTACTTCCTAATTAACTTTATTAGTGTTATTATTTTATGTTTTATAGTCTATAACATTCACCTCCCCCCTTAAGATATTATTATTCTGATAATGATTTTCTACTTTTAGCTTTTAGTAGGTGTCCCGTGCGTTCTTAGTAAAATATTTTTAGTATAAGTTTTAGATATAAAAATAACCTGTTTTTAATATAGTTTTATAATTTTTTTCTCTTTCTAGTTTACTTTAGTGTGCTTGTTTATCTAATCCTAATAATAACTAAAGCTAAATCCTTAACTATTTATTCTTATTATCTTATTAAATTAATTTGTGATTATAATTACTTAATGCTAATGTTATATAGAAACTGTTAAAAATAATAGCGTTATTATCTAATAAATCTTTACTTAAATTAATATTTAGAGTATATTAATCACAGTTTAAAATATGATTTTATTATAACTTAACTAGAGTTAAATTAAAATTTAACTACCTATTATTAAATTCTTTCTTAAATTTATAAGGCTAAAGAGTTTCTGTTAGTGACTTATATTTATACTTAATATCTATACCATAAGCTTATTCAAGTTAACTCTAAGTATTATAAGATAGTAAATCATAAAATAAAGTCCATTAAAGAGTTAGAAAAACTAGAGAAAGAGGAAGAGTTTTAGTAGAAAACTATATTACTATAATCCTTAGCTCTTTCTAGCATTACTATTTTCTTATTTTTTAACTTTAATTAAAACGTATTTTAATTACTTTTTTTCTAAAAGCAACCTGTAGTTAGCTTCTCTAATAATACTAGTTAATTAGCTTTAAATTATTCCTTAGGTTTCTAATTAGCTTTTATGTATTATCTTTAGATCTATATTTTCTCTATCTAACTAAATATTTCTACTAACGCCTGAATTATTAGTAGCTCAAAATTCTTTTAACTTTATACTTAGTTATGTTTTCCTTAAGTTTAAGTCTTATCTATAGTTTAGTATTCTATAGTGCTGGTTCTAATTTTGAAATATAAAAAACTAAGTAAACTTTTATATTTTTAGGTAGTTATAGTTCATAATTTACAGATTCTATTTATCATTTAACCTTAAATAGTCCTAATTTGATGTGATTTAGTTTTTTTAATGGTTATCTTATTTCTAAATTTTTTTATAGTAAGAAAATCTTATTCCCTTTCTTAAAGATTAGTCTCTTAACTTTAGTTCTATCTTTAATCTATTTGCTAAGATTACTTTTATAAGTAATTTTCCATATAATTTTCTAGTAAAGTTATTATAGTTCCTTAATTTTTAGTCTTGTAGATTCTAATATTTTATTTAGTTTCCGTGGTTCTTGATAAGCCGTAGGCTTATAACTATAGTTTATATAGAATAATAATTTTCCTATAGTTAATAACTTTATAAAGTTATATATAAACTCAGCTATTAATAGTAAGTCAATCTAATTATCTTATTATTTATTAACATATATTTGTAAATATTATTCTAATATTTGATTTATCCGTTCTATTTATCTATCTGTTTATAAGTAAAATGCTATTAATAGATAGTATTTAGCCCCTAGCTTTCTAATAAATATCTTTTAAATTATTAATATAAATAATTTATTTCTATCTGTAATAAATTATCATAGTAATCTATATTATATAATTAATAATTTAATAAGTATAGTTACTAATTTATCTACTTTAATTTCTATATATATTAGTTTAAAGTATATGTACTTTATAAATTAGTTTATAATAACTAATATCATATCATACTATTAACCTTGAAAAGTAGTTATTATTAGTATTTCTGTAATAAAGTCTATTATAACTAATTTCTATAGTAAGTCTAGTAAAGGAATTAATTATATAAGTTTATACTTCTTATATCTTAATACCTTATTCTTTCTGTACTTAATGTATTTAGAAAGTATAATTCTAACTTTCTTTTATATTCCTAGAATCTAAAAATGTTTATTGATTTATTCTATAGTTTTTTTAATTCCTTAATGTCTATGCATTTTAGCTGAATGTTAGTTCTTAATAAGTTTAGTCTATAATATTTCTAGTACAAAAATAGTTCTAGTTTTATATTATTATAGTTATTTATAGTTATATTTTCTAATTCATTTTTGCTATATATTTTTAATAATAACTATTGTTTTAATATTTATTTATAAGTTTCCTAGAGATCCGTCTGATCTTTACTTGAGTATTATATTATAAATTTCTAGTATACTCTTTATATAATTTACTTATTAACTAAGTGCGTCAACCGCTGTATTTTCTTTTCCTAATTTATAAAGTATTTAAAAGTTAAAAATAGAAACTAATTTCTATTATTAGACTTATTATTAATTTAACTTCTTAGTTATTATGAATGCTGTTAGATTCTTATAATTTAAGTAAATAATAATCTAATACTTAGCTCCTTTTAAGTAATATTTCTATTTTTTAAATACTTAAACTATTACTAATAGTTTCTTATTATAGATATTATAGTTTAACTTAGTGGTTATAAGTTTATGAGATAAAAAGTCTACTAGATACTTATATTTATTATTTTATATTTATAATAAAATAGCTTTAGTAGCTCTGTCTAATGCGTTTATATATATCTCTATTTAAAGTTATAAATTAAATATCTTTAATATTAGTAGTTATTAAAAAAAAAATTTTAATCTTTTAAAAGCGTTTTCCTTGCGTTATTCTTACTTAAATTATTAATCCTTTTTTAATAATTCCATTAAGGGTGATGTGATTTTTAAGTAATTCTTAATAAATTACTAACAAAATCCTATAAATCTAAGAAAAAAATAAACTTCTTTTATATTTATTAGTGTTAGCTAAAATAGTATATATTTTATTTTATCAGGGTTAACTACTATTCTGTTTTAGAATACTAAATATTCTAAGAATTTAATTTTTATTCTATAGAAGACATATTTCTCTGTTTAAATATATAAGTTATATTTCTTAAGTTTTTGTAATATATTCTTAATATACTTAATATATTCCTCTAGCATTCTATTTATGTATATGAGTACGTTATTAAGATATGCTATTATAAATACGTCTAGGTATTTTCTTAGTATATAGTTAATAATTATCTAGAATATTACTAGTGCGTTAGTGAGTCCTATTAGTATAACTAAATATTTAAATAATTTATATTTTATTTTAAATATTATTATTCATTTATATCTTTTAGTTATTTATATTTAATAGTATTTATTTTTAATATTAAAGAGACTAAACTATTTAGCTCCTCTAAGTTTATTTATAAGTTTTAATCTTAATAGTATAGGGTAATAATTTTTGACTATAGCCTTATTAAGATATCTATAGTTAATATATAATCTTAATTTACTATTCTTTTTTAGTATAAAGAGTATTGGTGATGTTATTTTGCTTTAACTAGTTCATATATATCCCTTCTACTAATTTTCTTATAAGAATTTTCATAACTCTTCTTGTTAATGAATAGGTACTTGGTATAATAGTTCTAGTTTTAAATCTATTTCTTTCTTAAGCGTGATTTTGTAGTCTTAGTTCTAGTATTCTAGTAATTAATCTTTAGCTTTTTTAAAGAATTATTCTCTAAATTCCTCTTAGTATTCTTTTAGTATAATGAATTTAGTATTATAAAGTATCACTTTCTTTATCTATATTATTACTAGTAGTTATTATTTATAGTATTTATTTCTACGGCCTATAGTTTTCTTTTTTTAATTAATAGTTAAATTCTATTATACTAGCTAGTCCCATTCTAAGATAAAATTCTTATTATCTAGATTTATAATTTTAATGTAGTAGTTATTTATGTAATTTGCTACCTAAATAGTCATATTTCTTATTTTAAGATTAATTAAATTTTTTCTGAATATTATTAGACTATTGTTTATATATTTTACTTATATAGATTTATTTAAAACTCTAGTTAGTATCTAGTATCTTTATTTTTACTTATTTAATATAAGTGTTTTACTAGCCCTACTATTTATAAGCACTAGTATTTAATTACTATTAATATATACGTCTATATATAGCTTATTTTTGTGTTTCCTTTAGTTTAGTTATGTGTATATAATTATTATGTTTTTTCTAACCTTTAGTTAGCTCTCTAGTAGCTTAATTATAGTCTACTAGTTTTTTAATTTTTTATATATAGTTAACTCCTAGGTGGTAGTCGTTTCTTTAGTATTTTTTTTTTAGGTTTATAAATTAGACATCTCTAGAGTTAACATGCTTTCTTATTTAGTATCTTATATATATTCTTAGCTTATTCTCTATAATCCTTACATTTCTATCCTAGAAAACATTCCTGATATGTGAGTTTTTTGTGTAATTCCATAGCTAACTATCTTTCTTAGTAGTGTTTAGTCTAGTGTAGTTAGTATCTTAGCTAGTATTTATCTCATAATAGCTACTTATATTTATCTAAATTTAAATTCTGTGACTTATCTTTAGAGTCCGTGTAGACCAGTTCCTATTATAAGTTAAATTCTTTTTTATTTATAAGTTATTATAATTTTTTTTTATCTTTAGTCCTTTAACATGTACTGCGTGTTTATTCTATTTATAGTCTTTTCTAGTATAGTTTAATATTATATATATCTAGTATCTCTTTTTTATTACTCTATTTACGGCGTTGTTGTTTTATATCTATAATATTAATAAAAAGGTTATTTCTTCTTTCTTATTTTAATTCTACTCTAGCTTTAGATGTTTAATGGGGTGATAATACATTATATAGCTTATAACTAATATAGATATTTATTTATAAATTTTATTTATCTATATAGCTAATATTTGCCTACTAAGTTCTTTATATTACTTATTTCCTACTAACTATAATACTTATTAGTATTTATATATTCTATCTCTTAGAATAATTTTTTAGTACTTAGTAATATAGTATTTTTTTTAAATAGTACTCTAATCCGTATATCTAATAGTATTTTTAGTATACTTATTATATAATTATTATAGATATTAGCTTTTTATTTTTTTCTGTCTCTTAATTCTTTCTTTATCTAAATTTCTAATTTTCTTTATAAAAGGGTCTTTTTTTCTGTTCTATAATTTCATAAAATTTTTATATCTTCTTCTTAGTTTCTGCGTTGTGTTATTGAACTGCTGCTTTTTATATTATAGTAATTATATTACTAAATTATCCTACTAGATAATTCTTAACTTATTAATATAAAACTTTATATTTTTATTTAAAATATATATAGCTTCCGCATATCCAGCATTGTTCCTTTTAGATTCTTTTTATAATTATTTTTATTATTATTATATCTTATACTTATTTTACTTGGACTATAGTTATCTTAATTTTTTTTAGTGCTTTAGTTTAAACATAAGCTTTCTTAATATCTACTTATTATTATTTATAGTTCTTAATAAAATGTTCTTATTTTCTGTATCCTAGGCATACTTTATATGTATAGTGTTTTATTTATTCTTTAGTTTACTTCTCTTATCTCTAGTTAATAAATATTTACTTAACGTTAATATCTATTTCATTGTAGGTTTAGTTATCTTTTTTAAATTTTCTTAGTATATAGATTATTAATCTTCTACGTGTCTTCTTTTTTTACTCTTATTAATACTAATAATTATTAATAGTTACTATTTATTTAATAATTTTAAGTAAGGTACTTAGTTATTTTTCTCTAGAAATTTTATTCTTAATTCTGTTTTTTAATTCTTTATAGTATATCATAACTAACAGTTAGTCTATTTAATTAAGTTATAATTAGATTTATTTAAACTCTATTATGTAATTAGCTGCTGACGTGTATTACTTAAGTTATTAAAGCTTTTAAATTACTTTTATTTCTTTATTAATTTCTCTAAAGACTATAATTATTTCTTATTTAAAGTTTTTATAAGTTTTAAAAGCTTGTTATATATTATTATTATAGTTAGTAAGTCCTGCTACTTCTAAATTAAAGTCTCTATTAGCTAGGTAATTTCTTACTAGTAGTTTAAATTATTATATAGCTCTACCTATTATATTTATATCAGCTACTAGAATCTAATCCTAATTAGTTAAAAAGAATTTTTAATTAAAATAATAGTATAGGTCTATTGCTGTTATAAAGATCTTAAGTTTATTCTAATTACTATTAAATTTCTTAAAAGACTGTATTTTTGCTGTTCTCTTTTTTTAGTTTATTTTAACTTATTATTATAAGTTTATTAGAGTATCACGTAGTTCTATAATAGCTATTTTTTATTCTTAAATAATTTATTATATGCTCTTAGTTTCTCTAGATATACTTTTAGCTATAAATAAAAGTTCTACTATAATTTCTTCTTCACTACTGCTTTCTTCCAACGAGTAAAGTTCTTATTTATTTTTATAATAAATTATTATAGATTTTTAATAATTAGTTATTAGAATCTATCTAACTGCTTCTCTTACTTTTTTAAGATGATAATTATAATATTATAGATTACTAACTTACTAACGTAAATTATACTAGTAACTAGCTATCTAACTAATTATATAATATCTTAGTTAGTTTCCTTACTTCTAGATTAGATAGCTTATTAGACTTAGTAGAAGTTAATTAACTTAGTAAGAATAGAAAAAAGTAAATATAATAAGTTAAGATTTAATAAAATAGTATTAAACTATTTCACTTAAGGTGTAAATCTTAATTTTAGAGTAACTATAAAGAATTAAAAGTAATTATAAATTATCTAATGTCTTATACTTATAGTAGATCCTCCGTGCGTATATTATATACTAATTAAAAGTATATTAGATACTACTAAAGACTACTAAAACTACTAGAGATTTTATTATTTTATTTCTTTTCTATTTACTAAGTTTCTCCTTATTATATAACAGGATGCTCTATATTTCTCTATATAGTTCTATATTTCTATTCTTATTTCTTGGTTTGTGCTTTAGCCTATACTAGTGTATCTTATATCTACTTATAATTCTTTCTTTTAAGCTTAAATATATGTTTCTATTCTAGAGTTTTATTAGCTATTACTGCTAGTTCCTTTAGCTTTTTAAATATAGTTATTTTTCTAACTAAATCATTAGTCACTCTGTTACCATTTATAATAAAAACCTTTTAAATTAAAAAAGTTACTAAGTACTTAATACTACTATAGTAAATAATTTACTTATTTTAAGATTTTATTTAAATATACTTTAAAATTTTAAAGCTAAAAACTATAGCTATAAAGTTTATAGTATAAATCTTTAAATATTTATACTTTTTTTTTATTTCTAATTTTTTTTTTTATATTTAGTAAGCTTTATAACATTACTAGAATTTACTTAAAAATTATTAAACTTTTATTTTATATATCTTGCTATAAAGAGTTACTTTTTAATTTCTAATATATTTCTAATTACTATTTTTACTAGTAGTTTAATTCTTATATTAAGAATCTATTAAATAACTGCTTAAAATATAGGTTATAGCTTTTTTATAAACTAATACTTTTTTTTAGTATTATTTAAATTAGCTATTTTCTAATTATTTTACTACTTTAGTTTTTATTATAAAAAGAAATGTTTTTACACTTTTTATGTACTCTTGTTTTCAGAAGTTTACTATTTTTTTAGTAAAGTATTTTATATTTTACTTATAACTATTATATACTTAAAAAAAAGTATTTAATTAAGTAGTTTTTACTACTAGCTTTATAACTAATACCTTACTTTATACTTACTAATTAATATTTTTTTAACTAGTATATTTTTTTTATATTAAATAGTAGTTATAGCTACTTTTACTTTTATAACATTTTATAGATTATATTTAACTAAAAGCTTATTTAATTTCTTTTTAGTACTAAGAAACTAAAATACACAGTTTTAGAACTTTAAATATTTTTTATTTAATATAATTCTAGTACACTCTAAAAAGTTAATTTAAATTATAATTATATTACTTTTAAGTACTAACTAGTTATTTTCTCTTTATAGTGTAGGTGTTTTAAGAAGTTATATTCTTTAAACTATTTTTACTTAATTTTTATATATAACTATATAACTTTATTATATAAAAGTATATTAAATATCTAGTCTTATAAATTTATTTTAGTACTAAATATAAGTTAAGTTTTATTTTAATATTCTAATTTTATTTAAAATAGCTTGTTAATTAAAAAGTAGTTTTAATAGCTATATATAAACTTTTTATATTTTTAGTACTTAAATAATATTTATACTATTAATTAGTTATTTTAATATCTATTTTAATTTAATATAAACAACTAATTTTTATATACTTAATAGAATTAGTTTTATGGTTTTAATTATTAATTCTAAAAAGCTTAGTACTACTTATTTACTTTTTAAATAATATATAATTAGACTTTAAAGTTAGCTAAAAGCTTAATTTTTTTTACATTTTACTACTAAATTATTATATTATTAATTTAAAGATAAGTAAGTTTTTTTATTAATTCTTTAATTTTACTATTTATAAGTAGAGTTTCTAGTAATAGTTGTATTTTATTTACAGGCTATAATAGCTTTTTAAAGTTTAGAAAAAAATATATAGCTTTAGAAGTTAAAATAAATAAATAAGCTACTTATTTTTTATAATTATTTAAAAAGGCTTAAATACTAATAGATATATTAATTAAATATTATTAAAAGTATTTAAATTTAGTAATTTAGCTTTACTTTTAACTTAAACTTTTTTTTTAAAAGTACTTTATAATATCCTAATACTTAAATTATAAAGGCTTATTTAATTTTAAATTAAAATACTATAAGACTTTCTAAGCATAATATATTAATAGAATTTTTATAAGGTAATAATTTTTTCTTTTTTTTTAATAGTTTTAACTTAAATACATTTTTTAGATTTAATTAAAAACTTTTTAAAATAGTGCTAAATATTACGTTGGCTTATGCTCTAGTATTTATAAAATTATATTTTAAAAAACTTTATTTACTTTTTATATTAAATACTATTATTCTAAGAAAATATTCTTTAAGATTTATTTAGAGTGTAGTCTATTCTTCTTCTTTTACTACTTTTTTATACTTATTTAAGTATTATATAATTCCTTTTTAGTAAAACTTATAAAAAAGTAAAAAAATTTTAATTTACTTTTAGTTTTTTTATTTATAATACTATAAAAAGTTTTTAAAATTATTTAAAAAGTTGCTTATATTTTTTCTATTAAAGTAAAAAAGTTTATCTTGTAAAAATAGTACTAAGTAAGTAAAACTTTTATTAAAATTTTTAAAAATATTATTTAAGCTTTAAAGAACTTTTATTATAATACTTTAGTAAAAACTTTATACTACTAATTAGAAATTCTGTATTATTAGTTTAGGTTTATTAATTAGTAGTAGAAATATAGTAAAAGAGTTTATTTTAGTTTCTAATTCTAGTATATAATTTAGTTTTTTAAATTAAAGTCTTTTTTAAAAGCTTCTTAGGCTTAAGCTTATTAATTAAACATGTATTAAAAAAAAGAAACTCTAAAAATAGCTAAAAAAGTTATAAAAGTAAAAAGTAATAATAAAAAGCTAAGTATAATAATTAATATAATAAATAGATTTATTATAAAATAAAATACTAACTTTAAGCTATTATAGCTTTTAAAAAAACTTAATAAACGTTTAGAAAAAAGATAAAAATAGTATAAAGCTACTTAACTATAAATTCTAATAAACTAATATTAATTTAACTTTAGTTTATATTACTATAAAAATTTCTACTCAGTTTTTTTCTACTTTTCTAATAATTTTTTGCTATTATTTTTAATTCTGCTTGTTTTAGTTTTAATTCTACTAATTTTATTTTAAGTTTTAATTTCACTAATGCTTATATTTCTACTACTTTTCTATACTCTAACTTTTTTTTAATTCTGTGATAATTATTATATGTTTTATAATATAGCATAAGACTAGCTTCTTATAGAGCTATAATATTTAGATTAATATATATATTCTAAAGAAATAAACTTAATTTTAATCTAGTTTATATACTATTCTTTTAGTTTAGTAGAAGAAATTATTATAAATTCTTAATTAAGTCTAGATAAAGTTCTTTTCTTTTCTTAAACTACTATTATTTAATAATTCCTAATTCTAATAATTTATATAGTATTTTTAAATTTTTTTTTAATAACTTTTAAATAGTTTCTATTTTTGTGTATAAATTAGAAATATACTAAAACTTTTTAGTAACTATATAACTAATCTTATAGAGCTATTATAAAAGTTACTAATTACTAATTACTAAACACTTCTTTTTTTTCTAATATTAAACTATTTTTAGTAAATCTTTTTAGGGTTTTAATACTTTTTACGTTTAATTATAAATTAGAGTTCTATTTAGTTACAGTTTTACTACATGTTAATATACTTTTATATTATAAATACTTACTAATATTCTATTATTTTATTATAACTACTACTATTTATTCTATTATTTTTAATGTCTATTTTATTGCTGGGGGGTTCTATACTGAATTAGGGATCCCTGCTGCCAAGCACCCACAAAATCGATTCCAGAAGTTCTCAGAGGTCAACCTCTCCTCATCCATCAACAATCTCATCGTCGCCCTCATTGCATACACAAATCGATCGACTGACGATTTGAATCAAACCTCCTACAGCCTAATTCGTTTACCTATAATGGTCGACTCAACACGTGGCCGCCAGACGCGCTCCCAAACCATCATCGTTAACACTCAGCCAGATAGCAACCCTGGCTCTGCTGCACCCGCTACCTCTGCAGCGCAACAACTGGCCGAACTACAAATACAGAACCAGATTGAAGAGCTGGAACACCAGCAGCGGATGAGGCAAAAGGCGGAGTAGAAGACAGATGAGGAGATTCGCGCCCTACGTCGCACAAACAACTCTACACCTGGCGAAGGCGATGATGAACCGATAGGTGAGCGCTTCTCCCTACAAATACTAGAGATTGTACAGCAGGTCCCTGGCGTCAGCCCCAAAGAGATCCACCTTATCCTCCAGCACAAATTCGAGGCGGAGAACCTTACTCGCCTCCGCAACGACGTCGGCACGAGGCCCCGGGAGGACAGCCAGACGGCAGAGTTTGACCCAGCAACACGACAACTAACAGTCAAACGTGTCCGCGGATCAATCAAGGACTTTGGAGACAATGCCCTAGTCTGGATTGAGTGCTTTACAAACTATACTCGCATCATAGGCCTCCTCTTCAATGCTGAACACCCGTCAGTCCTCCCAGCCATGTTACACTTCATGGCTAGAGTTATCCGGCACTCCCACGCCTACGATTGGTTGTCCGTCCTACAATTCGCATTGGCATGACATAAACAGGTGACTGCAACATCAGTACTAGATCCAACTGCCTGGCAGAAGGTCCCTGATGAATAGACGGCCCACTACATTAACCCAAGTACGGTAAAGTCGATTAAGAAGGCGAAATCTGCTCAGAGCATAAGGGCCGCGGCCCAGCCAAACGACAAATCTACTATCTGCGAGAACTTCAATGCAGCCAAAGGCTGCTCCGCCGACTGGTGCTAAAGAAGCCATACGTGCAAGATCTGCAACAGCGACAGTCACAGCGCGATTAAGTGTCGCAAGAAATAGGACCTCGCATAAAGAGAGCAGCTCGCACAGAGAGAGCAGCTCGCACAGAGAGAGCAGCTCGCACAGAGAGAGCAGCTCGCACAGAGAGAGCAGCTCGCATAGAGAGAGCAACTCGCACAGAGAGAGCAGCTCACACAGAGAGAGCAGCTCGCACAGAGAGAGCAGCTCACACAGAGAGAGCAGCTCATACAGAGAGAGCGACTGCCAGAGATTCTCAACCGCCCTGGCTGGCTGCGACTACCAGCTCGCCCAAATACACTGCTATAGTTTAGCACTTCTAACCTAACTTATGCTCCACTACAACAGTCGCCATCACCTTTAAAACGCGAAGCATGGAGACGCGCCTTAGAAGGCTACCCAGGCGATCTTCCCATAGTCCTTGACAACATTTTAACGTTTAGAGCCCAATTAGGATATACAGGAGAGTTAAAACACGTAATATCAGACAACCTAGCGTCTGCCAACGAGGACCATACTACTATTACACTGTAACTACAAAAGGACCTGGAATTACAGCGAGTTTCCTAACATAATAGCAATTACCCCTTCTACGCCTCACTACTGGGCCTCGTTCTTAAGAGCGACGGCGGATGGCAACGTATCCACTATTTATTTTATCCTAATAATGACTCCGTCAACAACTAGATTCCTACTAAGTAGAGCAACTTATATTATACTAGTATTAAGAAAGTCTTTAGCTACGTCTAACGTGCAGGCTGTAAAATGCTGCTAGTTAAAAAGAATCTTAAAAATACTTTTTACGTAATACCTGTTGCGCTACACTAACGCTAGCTACTTAGTTTCTTATAGTAAAAATAATACTATTATAAGAACTGCCTACTATTTAGCCTATATATTATTCTATTACTATTTAATCTTTTCATAAAAAGCTTTTACTAAATACTATAGTTATAGCTATATTAAGCCTATTTAAAGTACTATTTTAATAACTTTATTTTTATTCTTAACTTGTCTACAACACTAAATTAAAAAAGGTTGGTAGTAATTAATAATAATTATAATTCTCTTACAAACACTTTTAGCTTGTTATAAAATAATACTAAAAATACTATAAGTACTTAAGTTAAAGTACTTAGTATAAAAATTAATATAATTATAATAACAGCTAGGCTATTATAAAAGAAACTTAATAAAACTATATAACTAGTAATAAAAACTTTAAATGTTAGGAAATTAATACTATTATAAGTTTAGAAACTTACTAGATTTTTTTTATTTTATAGTACTATAGTTATTTTTAGTAGAATATACTTATATTATTTTTAAATATTTATTATAATATTTACTAAACTAAAAAGTCTTTGTTTACTTATAAATAGTATAATTAAAAACTTTTTATAGTAAAAGAACTTGCTTTCTTGCTTTAATAAAGTCTATTTAATTAATAGCTAAAACTATTAAATAATATACTTATTTACTAATATATTAAGTACTATAATAAAGGGCTTTTAGTATATTAGTAACTTTATATAAAGAAACTAAACTTATTTTTCTAATATAATACTATAATTATAAGCATTTTTATATATTTATAAACTTTATATGTAAAAGATTTATATTAATGTTAATAAAATATATATAATTAAACTAATATTTAAATACTAGACCTTTTACTAGGTTTATACTATAGTAATTATTTATATAAATAATATAATAACTAAAATAGAAATACTAAAAAGTTATATAAAAAATATTAATATAAATAGTTTATATTAAATACTAGTAACTATAGTTTTATTAAATATTTAGCTACATGTTTAATGTATAATAATAAAAAATAATAATTTTATTAACACTTTTTTATGTTTTAATTAGAAGTATGTAGTTAACTATACTTAAAACGAATAATTTTTTTTTAATTAACTTATTTAGAAAGTTTATAATTCTAATAAAGTATATTATATTTATATATAACTATACTAAGTGTTATAGTAACTATTTGTAATGTAAAAGTTTTTTAAAAAAGCCCTTTTTATAAGCCCTTTTTTTATATTATATGTTTATGTATTAGTTTTATACTAGTATATAAGCTCTTACTCTAAATATTTTAGCTTATAACTTATTATATTCTTTCTTTCTTTACGTAATATCTTAATTTATTATCTAGTATTATACTTAGTAATTAATTAACGCTTTTTATTAAGTACTTAATTTTCTATTTATAGTACTACTATAATATTATATTACGTCTTTACTAATTTCTTATAATAAATAATTTAAATTTTACTAAAATTCTTAGAAACTTTATCTCTTAGCTTATAATTCTAAAAGTAAGTAATAAATTACTTATAAATACCTTAGTAAGGTAAAATCCTAATATAAAAAGAATATAAAAGCTCTTTATATTAAGCTTAATAAGATAAAGTAAGTGTTTACTAGTTTAACTTTTACTATTATTATCTTTTTTATTAAAAAAAAGTCTAGCTTTTATTACTAGTTTATTTGGAAGTAGCTTAATTTCTATAACTCTAATCTTATTTATAACTATAATTAGTATTTATTTCTAAGTTTCTTAAGCTATAGTTAGAAATATGAGATTAATTATTATGCTAGAACTTATTATGCTACTAATAATAATAAAATCTAACTACTTATTTAACTACTTATTTAACTCTTTAATGTTTATTAGAAAATAAAAGAATCTACGTATTTTTATTAAAAAATTTAACTATAAACTTAAAAATAATATTAACTAATATTCTACTAAATATTCTTAACTTTTATATACATATTTAAGGCTAGAAAAGGACCTAGTAACACTTATAAATTCTTTTATAAATAAGAATATATACTTAGTAAAATAATTAATTACCTTTTTATAAACTATATATAAAAACTTAAATAAAAAACTTACTATTTTAAATAAGCTTAATTTATTTTACTAAGAATAAAAGAGTTTTACTATTTATTTTATTAAATTCTGTGAACTAGCTATTGATATTAGACTAAATAAAATTAATTTAATTACTTAGTTAAAAAGATTATTAAATAATAATCTCTATTAAGTAATAGTAAGTATTAAAATTTTTAATACATTAAATAACTACACTAACCTAATATCTTTATATAATAATAATTTTTAGTATTTTCTTTTACTACGTGTTATTAGGTTGTAATTTATATTATAAAAAGATTCTAATATTATAAAAATTAATATTTCTAATTATGTTCTTGTTAAATTAGCTAAATAAAAAGCCTAAAAACCTAATAGCTAATATTTTAAGTATAATAAATATAGTTATATTTTCTAAAACTACTTTATTTCTTTATTAGAATTCTAATTTATAAGTTTATTTTAACTCTAATAAGTAACCTGCTTTTATTTTTTCGTAAAATTTAAATCTTTTTATAAATAAGAATATTTCTAAACTTCTTAAGCTAGTTTATTAAAAACTTTATTCTAGTATTAAGTTACTTTTTAAAATGTTTTTAATACTAGATTTTTATTAACCTTTAAACTTCTTACCTAGTAACTAGCTTTTAGAACTATTAAGTAAATATTTTATGTACTATTTAATAAAATAGCTTGTTTTACTCTATTACTACTTTAATTAATACTAGAGTAACTAATATAGGTTATATTAATAGATCTCTAGTTAGTATTTAGAAACTCTATTTCTTACTACTTTTAAACGTCTTATATCCTACTAGTTTTAATAGTAAATGTTTTAAAGAAAGTTATATTTTATATACTTTTAATATAACTTTCTACTATATAAATTATGTTAAGAAAATTTATTTCTTTATAATAGCTATAAGAAACCATGAATTAATTTTTAGCTAATTTTAAATTAAAAAATATAAAGTTAACTTTAACTATAACTTATAAAAGCTATTTTTTAATACTTTCTATTACTAAGCCTATTACCTATACTTATTTTAATTTCTAATTTATTTAAGAGAAAATACTACCTGCTTAAAAACCTTTTTAGTAAACTTTTTATTAAAAAGTTTTTATTTTAATACTACTTATATATAGTGCCTATAAACTTGCTTTCTAAAGTTATTACTAACTATTTAAACTTAATGTAATAACTAGTTAGCTAAAATAAATTATTAATTATAAGAACCTAATACTTATTTAGAGAACTTTTCAGTAAATTGTTTTCTAAAAAGCTTTTATTTAGAATCTAAATTTATACCTAAGCCTAATACTAAATTAAATAGAAATTTTATAAGAAAGTTTTTCTTTTAAAGCTTTAAAATTTTTTTAGTAAAAGCTTTACTAAAAGGCCTTTATAAGAATTCTAAACTAAGTATAAATATTTACTTAATTAGAGTAGCCCTTTTTATATAAATAGCCTAGAAACATGAATATAAAATCTTTGCTATTTTAATAGCTAATATTAATAGAGCTTTAGTTTTAAAAACTTATACTAATTTAGTTACTAACGTTCTAAAAAAATATTATAATACTTTTTAAATATTTTTATATAAAAAAGCTAATAGACTGTTTAAATATTATCTATATAACTATAAAATTATTTTTTAAAAAAAAAGCAACCTAAATTTAGACTTCTTTATAGAATATTCTAAAATAAACTAAAAGTTTTTAGAAAGTATTTTAATGATTATCTTGCTAAAAAAATTATTAAAGTAAGTTTATTTTCTATAGTTATACTAGTTATCTTTATAAAGAAACCTAATAAAAAATTTTAATTTTATATAAACTATTAAGCTCTAAATGCTATTACTATTAAAAACTATTATTTAATTTTATTAATTTAAGAAACTCTGTTCTACTTTAGTAAAGTAAAGTATTTTATAAAACTAAATATTATCTTAGCTTTTAACTACTTTTATATAATAAAAGAAAATAAATAGTTAACTATTTTTTAAACCTAATATAGCTTATTTAAATATCTTATTATGTTATTTAAACTAGCTAATATACTAAGTATATTTTAACACTATATAAATAATATTCTTTAACTATTTCTTAATATGTTTTATACAGCTTATCTTAATAATATTCTAATTTATAGTAATTTTTTATATAAATATTAATAATATATAAAATAAGTTTTAAAAGCTATAAATAAAGCTAGCTTGTAACTTAATATTAATAAATATAAATTCTACTAAAAATAAGTTACTTATTTTAAGTATGTAATTTTAATAAGAGAAATTAGCATAAACCTAAATAAAATAAAGAATATTTTTAACTAAGAATTTTCTAAGAACGTAAAAAATATAAAAACATTTCTAGAATTTACTAACTTCTATTAATAATTTATTAATAATTTTTTTTTATATTACGTTTTTGTTTATAGTTCTAATAAAAAAAAATTAATTTAAATTTAATAACGCTTATTAAAAGGTGTTTGAATGCTTAAAATATGCATTTATAACTACTTTAATTCTCTAATACTTTAATTTTAAGTTACTAATTATTATAAAAGCTAACTTTTTAGACTATATAACTACTAAAATCCTTTTCTAAAAAAACGAATAAAATGAACTAAGACTTATAGTCTACTTTTCTAAAAAACTAAATCCTGCTAAATGTAATTGTAAAATATATAATAAAAAACTACTAACTATTATATATTGCTTTAAATAATAAAAACTTAAATTAATAGATATTATGTTTCTAATTTAAGTACTAAGTAATTATAAAAATCTTTAGTACTTTACTATAATAAAGTAATTTAGCTATTAATAAGCTTATTAAGTTAAATATTTGTTTTAATTTAACTTTACTATTACGTACTAACTAGGTAAGTAGAGTGGAAAACTAAATACTCTTACTTACTATATATAAAATACTCTAGCTTAAGAAAAAGCTTAAAAAGCTTAATAATAAACACTTTTCTACTCTAAACTATTTAATAATACTCTAGAATTAAACTTAACTAAAATAAATAAGTTAATTTAATAAATTATTAATAACAAATACCTAAATAATAAGTTTATTTAGAAAATTCTATTACTAATATAGAATAAAACTAAATACTTTAAAAAGCTTTCTTTAAGTAAATATAAAAACTAAAAAAGCTAGTTATACTATTACAACTAGCTAGTAATATTAAATAATAATAAACTTAAAATTAAACTTTTTTAAATTATATATAATTTTTTGGCTAGTAGCTACTTTAGTTATAAAAATAAATTTAAAATCCTGCAACACAAATACTACTAGTTTTAGATATTTAAAATAATATATTAATATATATCTTATTACTATACTTATTAAAGATTTAAGGCTTTTTGTAAAAAGTATTATAGCTTCTTAAAACCTTTCTCTATTTCTAAAAGAAAATGAAAGGATATTTTTATAGACTTTATTATTAACTTTCTAGAATCTAAAAACTATACTAATATTATAGTTATAATTAATTGCCTTATAAAATACTAATACCTAATTTTTTATAGTAAGATAACTACTATAAATGTTGTCTATTTCTTTTATTAATATATATAAATAGACTACAGCCTTCTAGGAATAATTATATTAGACTAAGAAATATAATTTATTTCTGTCTTCTATAACAAACTCTATAAATAACTATAAATTAAATCTTAACTATTTTCTATATATTATCTAGAAACTAATAGCTAAATAAAAAGAGTTAATAGTATAATAAAATAAGTCCTACGTGTATATATAAACTATTAGTAAAATAACTAAGTAAACTAGCTTTTTTTAATATAGTTTAAAGCTAATAATACTATATCTAAATTTATAAAAGTTTTACTGTTTTTAGCTAATATAAGCTAACATTCCTAAATAAGTTTTAAACTTTTTATAAGAATTTAAAGATGTTTTTATTAAGTATTACAAGCTTTAGAAGTTAACTGCATAGTAGAAAAAATAGCTAATATCTAATAACTAATTTAAGAAAAGATAATTCAGGCTTAAGCCTTTTAAAAAGAATATATAAACTAAAAATAATTATCTATACCTAACTATTAGATAAGCTCTTAAGGCTATTTATTTAAATTATTTAGTAGAGCTATTAATTAGAAAGTAACTCCATAGTACTTAGTTATAAAATTAACTATAGAAGCCAAATTGTTATTACTATTAACAGCTATAGTAAAACTCTAGTAGTGGAATTAGTTCTTTAGATTTATTAGTTTCGATCTAGAGATTAAGCCCTTGCTATTTTGTGACAATTGGCAAATAGTATAGCTAATACAAAAAGACACTCTAAAGCTTAACACTAAGCTTCGTTATGTGGACATATACTAGCACTAGCTACAATAAGAAGTTCAAGAAGGTAGAATTAACATAAAATGGCTGCCTACAAATTAGATGCTAGTAGATGAGCTTACAAAGCACCTACCATAATAGAAATATGAGATATTTATGCGCCAACTCGGCTTGGTGGACATTCGAAATAGGATATTTGAAAAATGTGAAGCAAAATTGACAAATGATGGCTCAATTTACTAGCATTTTGAGAATAAGCTTGATTGGGATAAATTGTTACACTCTGTGGTTTCTTTCCTTGTTACTCTCATTTTCCTATCTAATTTGCTTGTTTAGGCTTAGCGTCTTTTCTTTGAGCCTCATCATTTATTTATAGCCTATACTATAGCTCGTACAAACTGGGGGGGTGTGTCACCAAGTAGCGCTCTTTGCCACCAAGTAGTGCTCTCGCTATTTCTTACCTCTAACCCTCATGGCGTTAGCAGATTGCGTACTCTTCTACGTACGCTCTTACGTACAATCCACCTTAATTGTGTATATAGATCGAGTCTTCCACTCATTTAATTAATTATGGGTTGCTACATTGATTCCCTGCACTCGGTTACATTAATTATATGAATAAATACTCGTTATTAATGTGGTGGTGGAAACGCTAGTAGAGAAGGCGCCTGGTCCACTGAGGTTACCTTTTTGTAGGTAACCGGCCCAACTAGGTGGTCAAGCACTTATAAAACCAAACGACAAATGTTGACGTGGCAACACTTGATTGGATAACAACGAAACAACTTGTTGTATAAAGGACTTAAATCTTCCCTCTCCCACCTCATTACACCTTTCTATTAAGTTTCTGAGAATTAAGGGCCTGAAGGTAATATTTAAGAGAATAGATGCATATAAAGACTGAAGTTGATGCAAAATAAAAACTTGACGTGAGAATGAAGGAACTTGATGTGGGACTAACGCTTCACAACGCAGCACATAACGGCCAGACCGATATAATCATAGCTTTGTTAGATGCCAAAGAAGGAATTAACGCTCGAGATGAAGACAGATGGGCACCTCTTCATTGCGCGGCACAGAAGGGTCACGCTCAAGCAATCACCGCTCTGCTAGATGCAAATGCCAAAGTTCTTGCAAGAACAAAGATGCAAAACACGCCGCTTCATCCAGCAGCACAGAATGGCCACGCCGATGCAATCAAGGCTCTACTTAGCGGAAAGGCCGAAGTTGACGCCCGAGAGGAAGATCAATGGACACCTCTTCATCGAGCGGCACAGGGCGGTCACACTGATGCAATTAAAGCTCTGCTAGATGGAAAGGCCAAAGTTGGTGCGAGAACAAAGGTGCAGAACACCCCGCTTCTTCTAGCAGCACAGAATGGTCACGCCAAGGCAATCAAAGCTCTACTCGACGGAAAGGCTGAAGTTAACGCTCGAGATAAAGACCAATGGGCACCTCTGCATTTTGCTGCTAAGAATGGCAATACATGGGCAATCAAGGCTCTCTTGGACGCGAAAGCCGAAGTTGATGCGAATGATCTAGATAAAAGAGCAGCAGTGCAAATTAAGAAGGCTAATATCGCCGCAACAAACGATAATGGGTCAACGGCGCTCCACCTTGCAGCGCGATTTGGACATTGGGCAATAGTGGCTGCTTGTGAGCAAGAAGGCTGATATGACGGCAAGGGACAAGGACGGATGGACAGCGTTGCACTACGCAGCACGATATGGCCACGAGGCAGTAGTACGGCTACTTGTGGATAGGAGAGCCAACATGTCAGCGCAAAGCAACACCGGACAGACAGCGCTGATTCTGGCGGCCGAGCACGGGCATGAGGCAGTAGTGCCGCTTCTTATTGATAAGAGGGCCGATATCACCATAGCAGATAATGATTGATTGACAGAGTTGCACTACGCGGCACGACTAGCGCACGAGGCAGTTGTGCGGCTGCTTGTGGACAAGAACGCTAATACGACAGTAACGAACAAGGACGGATGGACAGCGTTGCACTACGTGGCAAGATCGCTGTGTAGCTGGTGCCTGGAACTCTTTGCTGGCGATCCAGACTGGTATGGCACGACTAAGCAGACTAAGCCTCAGAAACTTTGTGAATTTAAGTGGGCAGCCGCGCGTGGATGCTTGATATGTTCTCAAGTTTGGAATGATACAAACAACCAGACACGGCTGTTTGAGGAGGAAGTCTCATTTACGGCTTCAAGCTTTATCAAAACTGATTCCAGCAATCAGGTATTTGAAGAACCTGTTTGCTTTTGGATTCACTTCTACGCCTATGATTCAAGGTCAGGATCGCAGTCAACTGTAATCACCGCTTTCTCATCTAAACGTAAGTTTTTGGCTAATTTTACTATGACCCTGTAAAATCTTCAGAAAGAAATCGAGGGCCGGGCTAAGTGCTGTATAGACTATCCATGGAGCCTCGCGCTGCCAGATATTACATCCCCATTATCAATCTCGGATGTGGCTAAGGAGTGGACTCAATCCTGCTTTCAGGAGCACTTAGGATGTGCAAAGTTTCAGAGTTCTGGTTGGCATCCGACGCGAATTCTTGAAGTGGACTTAGAAATACCAACGACCTAGAGGCTTCAATTGCCAGCCGAGGACAAAATCAATATCTCAAAGTACATGACACTAAGCTATCGCTGGGGCGCAAGACCATTTTTGAGATTGACCACTGATGTCTTTGAGGACTTTCGAAACGGCTGTCCAATCGCGGAACTCTCGAAAACATTCCATGACGCCATCATTGTTGCAAAGCATTTCAACGTGCGATATCTGTGGATTGTGTATTATCCAGAACTCGGAAGAAGACTAGGTGAAGGAGTGCGGCAAAATGTGCAAAATTTACTCGAATTCATATTGCAATCTGATGGCGACGGCTTCTAGATATCCTTACGGAGGTCTTTTCCGTAAACGATATTGGTACGACTTCCGAATAGCATCTATCACGCCTAAGTGGCAGCGCACTGGGAGACGCGGTCCGATCCCGAGCCCCATTGATTCTCTGGTAACATTGGGCTTGTTTGGGAATGAGATTCATTCGTCTTCTTTAAGTAAGCGCGGTTGGATCTTCCAAGAGCAGGTCCTAACGCCGAGAGTGCTTCATTTTGCCGAGACACAAGTCCACTTTGACTGCCAGCTGGGGCGGAAATGCGAATTAAGTCCCGCTGGGCTGCCATTCTTACGAAATTCCGGACGGACCGGCGTTTCAAATTTCGATCTCTCAGATAAATGGTCTAGCCTTGTCTTCGCCTACACAGATTGCGCCCTAACAATGCTCACTGACAGGTTCATCGCTTTCTCCGGCATTGCGGATCGCTATGCGGAACTTCTCAATGATACTTACCTCGCCGGACTCTGGCTGTCTCATCTACCCTGGGAATTGGCATGGACAGTTACATATAGGACGGAGGCCAAGAAACCAGAAAAATACAGAGCCCCATCTTGGTCATGGACTTCGATTGATGGTCAGGTCAGTCTACCAAGCAACCGGCAAGACAAAGATGTAACATACGACAAGGACGTAACATACTATGTTGAAGATGTTAGAGCAGAGGTTCAGACACTTAAAATGAGCCAACAGGTCAAGTTCATGGAGGATATCTACACTTAAACGCACCATCAGCCATCATTATGCGAGTGTCTCGCTCAGGGATTGAATGGGAGTTTAAGCACTCGAAGGGTCTCAGGTGCAGTGCATCGGTCTCCGCAGACATTGCGCATGAGGGATTTTAGCTCAATACTTTAGTTTTTCTAGTATTAATCTCGTCCCAAAGAGAGTATCGGGCAAATCTAACACTTAATGGCTTGGTGCTTCAGGCCGCACATAACGCGCCTGGTGCGTATGTTCGAGTTTGCAGCTTTAGCTATTCTTTACATCATGACTTTGATCGTCGCAGCTTTAGAGAGCTCCGTGCGTTTGGGCTTAGGCTTGAAAGAAGGCTTGGGGTTATTTCTATTAATGAGGTAGACGCGTCAAAGAAGTCTTCTTTTAGGATAATTTAAAAGCATATTATTATAATAATTTTACAGACGGCCTAGCGTGGGAGGATCCTTTGGTTCCTACTGGAGTCTGGGTTATTTCCCTATTGCTGTTAGACTTCCTCCTACTACTACTTCTACTCCTCCTCCTGAAGTATGCCGTCATGAAACGGGCCCCGCATCCGCCACACTGTCTACACCTTGGCCTGTGCTGCATATTTCCCGCGAACTGCGATTTTGTACCCAATGTTCTCTCTTCATCGTTAAGCCATCACTAACTCCTTCCCTTAAGGACCCTTGCCAAGTAACGGCTTCTCTATCACTTTTCCTACCATGCCGCAACACCTAGCCGACCTACCCTGGTCTCGGCTTCCTCTCGATCAGTACAAATAGCGACTTGGCGCTCTCGGGCCGTACCCAAACTCATCGGAGCCCGCTCTAATCCGTCGACTTTGCAAATTCGTCCTCAAGCCTTCTGATGACCGCGTTACCAGGCATCTTAGGGAGAAGCACGACGTCCCGAAAGCGGCTCGTTGCGGGCTCACGAATTTCATTCGTTCCCTCAACATGCCAGACCCAAACAAGCTAGCTCTCCGGCCAGATGGTTCACCATGCCATCCGCACCTTGCATGCGAGCATTGCGACTACCGGACCACTAGCCGCAATGTACTTAGTCGACAATTGGGCAAGTGCCATCGGAGGCGGAAGACCTCAGGCTGGATGTGCGACGATATGATCGATGGAATTTTTCGTCAGAGCTGGGTTCAGAGCGGAGTTCGTGGTTTCTGGATTGTAGAACCGGATGGAGCGCTTGTTGTCGGCCAGTTTGACGAGAGCTTGCATCAGATGTCGGTCTCATGTCGATCCCGTATTGAGGAGCTACACAGCGCTGAATGAGAGCGCATGACCAACGGATATTCCGCTGCGGTCCCAAAGAAGATATAAGAGTGGATTGACGTGATTCCATTGCATATTCAAAGGATCATTGAGTGTGAAGGCAGGAACGAGTATAGAGAAGGGACTGGAAAGTCAGGAAGGAAAAGGAACCCAAAATAGAGTGCATTAAACTGCGTATATAGCCACAGAATAGAAGGTCTTAGTGCCTTATTTGATGCCAAGACATATCCCTGTAGGTGGTGCTGACCCCTGCACTGCACTGACTTTTGGCTGCGGCCTCTGTATGGATACGCAAGAAATAAAATACGTTCTCTTCCTATAACATGAACCTACAGGGCGCGTGTAAGATTAGAGAAACGCCTTGTTATTTGTATAGCCTAGTTAACGAGTAGTAGTAAAGGATGTATGTTCAAGGTCTTTAGATTATGTAGTAGGTGGTGGTCCTGCAGTAGTTTAAATGTTACGTTGTCGAGATATACTGAATTTAATGGAACTATATAAGAAAATAGTTAACTGAAATACTAATTTACATGTGGCGGAGCTTATTATATACAACGCCATTTAATTACATACACATTGTATTTTATAACGGCGATCCCTTAGCTTGGTTGTACACGAGCCACGGTACCGTCTAATACCATTGTTTAACACTTGGCTCAGTTTGGTAAGTGACTGCCAAGAGATCTGCCGACGGCAGGGTGCAAATCCCGCCGTGCGCTTGAGGGGAAACCGGTTTTGCAACCTACTGTACCTTAGTTACGCCCCATTCAGCTCCGCCGCCGCCATAACACCCCACCCCCACTTCTTCATCTCCACTCAACATTGAACACAGGCAAAAATAGATGACACAAGCAACAATGTCAACTTATAGACTTCTCGCAAAGTTTGTGCAAACAGGAGTAAGATGAAGGGCAGGTGTGAAGTATGATATATAATCCTTTCGTGCCACCTACCAATGCCTTCTAGGCAGAGATATGAACAGGGGACAATAACGTTATACGGACTCTATCTCCTCCGATATCGATGTACCTAGAACAATTGAAGAAGAAATTGAGAAGCAGTCAGGACCACTCCCAGTTCCCTTAAATGCCGCCATGACTGGACCGGCATTTCTCCAAGTTTAGATACATTGCCCTATTATCCCAGATGCAACTCCGCCTTCCCCCCATCCCCTCACTCCCTCAATGAAATTCTGCACGGATACTTTTCACACGCATGTGGGTTACCTCCATACGAAGCCTGATACGCTCTCTCTCCGAGGAAGGTCCTAACCGCATCCTTCTTCACTCCTTTCAATTCATCCAACTCCTCGTAAGCCGGTTTGACATCAAAGTCCCTAACCGTAGCAGCAAGCACCATCTTCATTTCCATCTTCGCCAGCGTCTGTCCCAAACATTGCTTCGGTCCGAATTCGAAAGGGCGCCAAGCCCCTTTGGGTGGATAGAGCGGATCTCCTTCACCCACCAACCACCTCTCCGGTACGAACTCATTGGGACGCACCCAATACTTTGGGTTGCGCTGGAGCAGGTCGTGGGGGCACCAAATGTTACAACCTGCCGTTGGGTATATCTTACCGTTTTCGCCGGTGATGTTGAAGGATGGCCTACCGGCACGGATGTTTGACGCAGGAGGGAAGAGGCGGAGGGATTCCTTGATGACGGCTAGAGTGTATGGGAGCCGGTTTAGGTACCCGGGATTTTGAATAAGTGTTTCTAAAGTTGTAGATGTGTCCGTGCCGAAGACTTCATCATGCTCAGCCCGGATACAAGATAGAGCTTCCGGGTTAGTGGCGAGTAGATGGTAGCAATACACGAGTGTGCTGGACGTAGTATCGTGGCCTGCGAAGAGCAAGAGGCGGACCTGTCGGGCAGCAATGTCTCGAAACTCTGGATCCAAGCGTTGGACATCCCCGCCTTTCTCCTGGATGTACTTCTCTAGGGCAAGAGAGATGATTGACTTTGGAGAGTTTGTAGATGTAGTCGAGCCCGGAGCTGGGTCGTTGGCGGATTGGAGCTCTTGGAATCTTTTTTCAATTTCTGAGTTGACAAACTGGGACAGTTTCTTGTCGTTGTACCAGATAAAAAGCGGCCGAAGCGGATTCAATTGCTTCAATAGGCTGATGTCAAGTGCAGTCCATTCGAGCTGGAAACGAAGCGACTCTGCGAATGGATGATCTCGTTCCTGATGGTGCAACCGAGTATCCCTATACCACTTCTCAGTGCCACCTTTCAGTTTTCACGAAAAGTCAGCACTTACATGACAGTAGCATTGATCACATCAACAGTCAGTTTGAACGTCAAGTCGTCCAACTTCACAATTCCACCTCTTGCGGCACACTGGCGCAGGATACGGCAAAACACGTCCACCTCGGCAGTAACCTTGGGCACAAGGTCTTGAATGTAGCGCTCCCTGAACCCAGGATTAAATAGGTTTCGCCAATATTTCCAGGGTGCCTCAGGCATACTGATTAGATTCTGTCCTCCGACGAACGTATCGAAAGTCACGTTGACTTCCTTTGGCCTTTCAAGTGAGGCTTGGGTCATCTGCAGCACTCCAGGAATGGTATTGACGAACAAGATAGGGTTGAATAAGGGCCAGAGATCGAAGTAGAAGAATCCTTCGGGGAAGTCCTCCGCAACCTTGAAGAAAGCGGAATTGAAGATACAGTTTGGGGGCAAGCGGCTAATGTGTTGTCTCAAGACCGAGAAATGGCCGGTGATCGGATCGTATCTGGGCATTGGCTGCAATGAAGTCATCAGCAGGAGAATGGATAAAGTGAGTGAGATGAATACCAGATTTGCTTTTCGAAGCCGGTAGATGAATCGACGGGCCGCCACCAGTTTTGCTAGAAAGTATGTGATGGCGAGCAGAGTAGTAGCGAGGAGACCTGTTCCCAACATGTTCGCTCTCGGAGCATCATGAGGCTCGGGGTCCATGATTAGAGGTATTGTGCGCAGTGGGTGAGATGACGGATGGATCTTGAGTCGCAACGACCTCTGCTCGATCAAAATGGCAGCCGTCAACAAACCTTCGAAGCTAGCCCTTGGCGGCACTATAAATTCGTGCTCAGTGAGAAGGGGGGCTTTACGTACCTATAGATGTTGTTCGGACGGGGAGAGATTGTGGGTGTGAGGAATTACGAGGGCAAGACAGCAAGGCTGAAAAAGACCGGAGTAGGGCTAGAGCCTCGGTTGTGTTATCGGCTCGTTCACCGGTGCCGGGTGATGAGAAAGGAAATCGCAGCAACACAAAGTGTGCAATGAAAGTTGGGGTTGGATTGTGAATGGAAAGGGAAGGGAAGTGATGTGACCGCAGCAGCCTGCATTCGATTGAGGCGAAGCACATCGCTACGCCTCCACACCAACATATATCGCTTCAATCACTAGAGGACAGTCCGAGAATTCTAATTTCCCTTAATATTGAAGGCAAGCTAGTTACGTCATAATCTCGAGGTCATACCAAGGGTTACACTCCACAGTTCCCTAATCAAGTTGTCTGGGCGAGCAAATAAAGGAAAACGGCTTGATGTAGCACCTATGGAGACACATTGGGCACACGAAAGGTGGCCACGCAAGGCATGATCGAGGAGGTTACCTTTCCGCTGCCAGTACGTTGAACCCCGGTTAAAGCCTTGAGCAGTGACAGGCAGAGGTATGTTCTGGCCCGTGGGATCGCTGGAGCCTTGTATTGGGAGAGTTTGCGCCAACAAAACAGTTTAGAGAAGTAGATGTGAGCGCACTGACGGTCGAATTGTAGGCTTGATTGGCGTGAAAGGTGGTGTGGGCCGAGAGGGAGGGTGGAGGTTTGGATGTTCTCTGAGGTGGCCTCTCAGGGATTTGGTGAAGATGAAGAAACCTCATGCCGATGGCCTTTACGAAGAGGCTGAAGTCACTCTAATGGTGCTTTCGTCCTGCCTCTCACCATTCTCACGTTTGATCCTCTTCAGAGGCTGCCCATCCTCATCCTTGATCGTCACAACTTCCGGGCCCTGAGCATCCTTCAACTGCCTTTTCAGCTTTGCAATCATTTTTTCGAGCTCCGGCAACATCCTCTTTAATTCTGTTCTCACATTTCTACTCCGGGCAGAAATCCCAGAGTCAGTCTGCCGGAAGCGTCCTAGACCCTCCTTAAAAGCCTGAATTTCGTTATCCAACTCAGCAATAAACTCATTGAACACCGTTTCCACTTTCGCTTTCATCATGGAAGTTACTTTGTCACGGACTCGATCGATGAAGGTGAGGCGATTCTCATCTGGCTTGATCAAGCCTTGGCGTAACGCATCCCGTTGCAGCGCGTAACGGCCCTTGCCTTGAGCAGATGTCAAGGTACCGAAGTAGACTCCAGCATTTAGACTGGCGATCATGCATCCTGTGTCGGTCTCGCTGGTGATGTAGTTATACGTCTTGCTGACCCCAGCTAGCATCTTTTCTTGCAGGCTCGAAGACGCTGAGAGGATTTTGTTTTCGCATTTCATCCAGTCTTTTCCTGCCTTGTCCGCCATGTGGAGGCCAGTCGGCACTTCCCGAATCGTGTTCTGGGCACTTTCACACATTGTCTTCATTCTGCCTTGCAACATCTCGCAGAAGACAATTATGGCCTCGTCAAGGGCTATTTTATACTGCCCATAATCGGGAAGCATTTCCTCCATGAGTTCTTGATTCCAATTGATTGATTTGTTTTTCAAATGGTTTGCCCTTGACTTGCGCGCGATTCCTTTGTCTGCTAGTAGCATATTGAAGGTGTTGCATGCGACACCCTTGGTCCATCCCTGAATTATTTGGTCGATTTTCTGAAGACTGACTTGTGGCCTCCAGCTTGTGACCACTTTGGAGGCGAGGGATCTTTTGAAGTCCTTTTTGCTGGTTTCCTTGGCGCTCTTCACAATGTCCAGCACAGTTTGGCTAATGTCTGGATAGCCCACATACCTCCGGTTTTCTTCAACAGCGCGGCGCATCTGCTCCAGAAATGAGGGAAGAACATTGGAGATATGATTGTTGTAGTCGGCGTAGTTGCGATCTGCCGTGAGAGTCAGGAGAAACTGCCTCAGGGCCGGAATACCGCTCTCTGAGGGGCTGAGGGTAAGCTGGTTGGCAGGCGCGGATCTGCCCATCCATTCTCGATAATGCGTCGAAGAAACAGAAAAAACATGAATGGGTTCCTCATCATGATTCAGACATTTTTCAATCATCTCTCTTTTGGTGCGTTCGGCCCGTTGCTCGATGTAAAGAGAACCAGCTCTTCCGCGAAGATACTCGATATACTTGTCAAGGTCTCGGATTGACCGATATTCCTCATCCTCACCATCATCTTCGTCACCTTCATCATCGTCACGCTCGTCTTGGAGTTGATCGCGCCTCTTCTCGGCTCCTTTCTTCAGTACTCGAATGAGTGGGAACGGTTCAGCCTGTTCAGTTTCGATAATCTCATCAATACCGTGGCGGTCATTCAAGAAATCCTTTTCATAATTAGATCCATGTTACCCGATTCCACGAACAAGACATACATCGATCTTTGTCAAAACAAGGATTGTCCCTTTTGCGCCATGCTCCTTGATGCTCTGTTTGAGTTGGTTCTCAATGTTGATGTCGTGGGTGATTCGACTAGGCTTTCCTATAATGATCTCGTAATCGGCTTTGCGACGTTCCTCGTATGTTACCGCCGTCCGGATCTGGCTTGAATCTCCCAGTCCTACAGTAGTCAGCATAGTTAGAAAATACATAGTGAACTTTGTGTTACCAGGAGTATCAATGAGCGTGATATTATTCCTTCCCAACGCCGAACCCAAGGAGATATCCACGTGGTCGACGATAGGCCATATGGGTTGCACATCATCCCTATGCAATGTGAATTTTTCGATTACGGGCATTAATTCGTCAGCGGAGAGGCTGTAAAAGTGCTTGGTGTTCTCTGCGTCAGCTCCCAATTGCTTAATGTGCTGCCTAGCCTTTTCCATGCAATGATAGAATAACTCGTTATCCGCAATGCTCGTGGCGGTCAAAAGTCCTTGGAGAACAACGTCTTCGTCAATATCATTTTTCGCATTGCACAGCCAGCAAAGAAACCTCTCCGCAGCTTCAGCGTCGTTTTTCTGCTCCTCTCCAGACTCAGAGAGACCCTCGTCTTGGTCTTCCGGCGTCACACAGTGGTAGATATAGTATTTGCCGATTTGATCCAGTATGGTTTTTTTTATATCCTCATCATCCCGAAACTGGATTTTTACGCGGTAGGTGTCCTCCGAGTCCTTGGAACCCGGTTTATGTGTGTAATGCACAGCGCACGAGGTGCAGCCGTGGCCATCGGCGGCAGCCTTGCTCAAATTTCTGCGGTGGAAGAGCATATTGACGAGAAGGCTCTTGCCCTCGCCTTGCTCGCCGGAGATCACAACTGTCACGGGAGCATGGAGTTTGACAACTTTGACGTCGTGCCAGGTTTGCCGGATGAATTTCAATTCATCGTCACCATCATCTTCATCTTTCAGCAGATTGACAATTCTCGTTGATATATCTGCAAGAGTAATACCGATATCGCGGAGGTCTAGATTGAACCATGGATGGTCCCGGCGGAGGCTGGTGAATTCAACGTCAGGGTTGTAGGCTTGCACCCTTTTCCGCTTAGGTCGTGTCGTATTGTATTGGTCGAATGCTTGTATTATGCGCTCGTTTGCCATCCTAATTAGAGGTAAGCGAAGCCAGCGCCAAGGAAGATTGTGTCGCGATGATACAGCACGCTTCCAGCCTCGGCGGCCCAGACAGATGGCTTTGACTTGCATACTACCCACGATTTCTGGCCAAATCGGAGATCCTCCTATCTAGACACCTAAACCTAGCGTTTCGAAGCTTCCTGTAGCTAGAACCGCAGGCTGCGCAGAGCTAGGGTAAAAGCACTAGAGACGACGTAGTTTGCATTATCCCACCAGAGGTGGAACAATGCTGTACACGCCAAGAGCCAGCTGGGTGCCACGACCGCGTTCACGCGGAATGGAAGGAATTGCTTGAGCAACGGGGAAAATACTGAGATCGCGAAAATCCATACTTACTCGTCGTCGCCCACTGATTGATGAGCAAGATAGGTTCAGAAATGAACTTGATAGCCGATGAAGTTGGGCGTTAATCGGGGAGGCTGGATTGTTTGCTTTTTGTGTCAGGAAGAGCACAGAAATCACCAGAAGAATACAGAATCGATGCGAGTAATAAATGAATCGTAGACAAGAGAACTAGAGAAGTGAATGTAGGGAGGGCACATGCAAGAGTATATATGGGTGAATGCCCACAAGGTTTCACGAAGCAAACATTTAAAAAGGGGGAGGGAAGAAGAAATGAGAAGGAACGATCTTCAAACGGGTACTTTACTATTGGGTAATCCAACGGCTCGCTAAGTCTCGAGACAGCCATTTTCAGACGGCCATGTAGGGCAGAGAAAAAGTGATACAGCACAGACCGACCGAACAGTGGACTTTACGGAACGCTCAAGCCTACCTCTTCTATGGAATCCAAGATCTCTCTACCTGTAGGGCTAAAATTAGCGCTTCGAATATTCCTGCCGTCCTAAAAGCCTGGTTTCCGACTCTCTAGGGAAGTCGCTGAAGGTGTATCACTTTCGGTCCGCCGCGGGCGGCTTTTCTGTGCCGTGCGAACGCCACGCACAAAAAGTGATACGTCTACCCAACGAGCTGGAAAGGTGATTTCCAGAGTACCCAATATTAACCAAAAGTGATACATCCAGCCCAATGCTCCAAAAAGAGACGCACCCAAAGAGAAAACGCCCACCAGGCCCCACTCCGATGCCTGCACACGGCGTGATAGTATTAGCAGAATCGCTCATAGAGCTGAAAACCAATATACTACTAGGGGGGTTTCAACTACACCAAATCAGTTTAGAGGAAGAAGGAAGACAAAGTCTGATGTGCGGAAGAGGGTCTAATACATGGAATTAGATTAACAATCCTCTGATCATTCCTTGCCATTCACCTGGCTTACGTTCTTTCGCTATCCATCCCGATCCCATTTCAACCTCTCTCATTCCTCTCTCACCTTCTCTTATCATCGCATCCACAAAGTCGGCTCGTTACAAGTCAACGAACTCAACCCCAATGCGAACAAGAGAGCGGCGTATGGTAAAGCTACAAGAAAGTTCCACTCTAAACAGTCCGTCTTGACTTCTCTTCCGGAACCCTTACGTCTATAATCCATTACGCTTTATCCCAACCCCCAACTTGAGCTCTCCAAGCACACCAAACCCCCCAACAATGCGCACTCGCACCAAGCACAACGCATATATGAAAGATTTGGTGACTGCTCCCCAACAAATCCCACTTCCCCACCACCCCTCTTCTTTCAGGAATCCTACTCGAAAAGAAAACCGCACCCAATCCGTACCACAACCCTTCAGCAAACCACCAATTCGCACCTCTCCTCCTCACCGTATCGCTCCACCCGTATAGCCACATCCCATGGATAATCGGCGCCAAACCAGAGAGAGCAGTTAAGACGAAGGCGGTGGTGCGATGAGGCCGAAATCTCGGCCCCTGGAGTCTCGGATGCAGAACTAAGAGACACGATATCCCAATCAGACTACAAATCATTCCCCAGTAGAGCCTTTGATGAAATGGCGAATCATAGAATCCCACATATATCCCGCTGATAAAGGAGCTGAGTATCAGGCTCAAAATCCCGACATAATCGAGGAGCAAACAAGACTCTGAGATGAAAGCCGAATGGTTCATAAGCGTATGATACGTTGTCGAGAGCGAAAGGGTTAAGAGGGCGGTTAGGGGTGTTAGGGTTAGGATGAAGCGGTCGGTCCATGGTGCATCGGGGTAAGTACTAGATATCTTGATCTGCAGCGTCGGAAGCGCGAAAGCGAGGGTGATCGCGGGAATGAGGTGTGTGTACACGTTCATTGTTTCGTTGTGGAGGTATGTAAGTGAGTGTATACAACTGTGATAACTATTCGACACAGGTCGATAGCCCGTCCGGATGTGCGGGTTATCTTGATACCATTTTGGTAGTTCATCGAAGGTGCAGAGATGCGGTCTGAGATTTTTCCGGTCCTCAGGATTGGTGTTATCCTTTGGGTCTGCTTTCCGGAAGAGCAGGTGTGGTTTTCTTAATACGAGGCCAATTGCCGAAGCCATCTTCCAAACCCTTTAAAACGAACACACCAGATCCGAAAATCAAAATACGCCGTCGTGGTCGTCCGGAATAATATAAAGAACTCTCTCGCATAAATAAGACATTAACGCGATCGCTATGCTGGGAAAGAGTGGGCAAAGATGGACAAGAGGAAGTAAGGAGAGTGGAGAACTTTTTGAAGTTGAAGTTGGTGTGGAGAAGCGGTCGGACGATTTGATTGATGAGGGCCAGCACCGGAATTTTCGGGATAACATTCACGCGGGATTTAATGGTTCACATGCACGCCATTCTCGTGTCGGTAATATGAATATTGAATTGGGGTTTACACATTATTTAGGTGTCCGGAATGGGGGGACTAACCTGGTTGATGGTTATGATTACGCCACACATGCAATATCCTAGAGATGAAAAGCCCGGACCTATGCATCCTCATAAATGCTGAGAACATTCGTAGAGTTGTTGTACTCAGGCTGGCACTGTTCTGTGTACCCGCCAAACATCTCCCCTCTCGCCTTTACGAACTCCTCGAACTTACCTTTCGAGCAGCTCTCTCCAGGACCATCGGCACAGTCGGGAAGATGCTGCGGGCTCCGATTAACGACAACTCTGAAATAATCACCAGCGTCGAAGCCATAGCTATCGCAGGACAGCGTCTCAACAGCAATGTTCGCCAGGAAAGGAAGGATGCGAGACGACTTCCAAGCTCGCCTATGGTTCTGGATGGCGAGAGGCATCGTCGCATTAGGATTGTTAGCGCCAGAGAAGGCCGAATTGTTGAACAAACCCATGGCGACGACCAAGGTGGGAGGTAATTCTCGATGCGTGAAGGAAATGTAGATGTCTTGGTCGGAGTCATCTGACATGAGCACTCCTGCAGTAGCATTAAACCATGGATACCCAAGTACGCCAGATATGGGGTTCCCGTATCCCGTGTTGTAGTGGTATTGGATGTCGTTCATGTATTCAAAGCCAAGCCATTCGTTAGGCGAGAAGACTTCGAGAGAGCAAAAGGGCGATGAGCCTCGGATAACAGTCTCGTAGCCGCAGAGCTCCTGCATGCCGACGATGTCGTCGGCCGTGAAGTTGAAGCTTGGTGCGAGGTCGTGGAAATGTTCGACGATTGGCTTGGTATAGATTTCCTTGTATTGCTTGGAACGGTCAGGATCGTGAATTAGCATCTCATGCGACTACTACTTACCGATGACTGCTTGCTACCTGCTGACGAGCTGTACTTGGGGCATCCCTTGTATGGCGTCAATGAGTCCGCACCCTCCGCTTTGCTCTCAGGCACAGAGACCCGCTCGGTCCCATTGCTCCTCTCCACCAGACCCTCAATGAACGATTGTGCACTCTTCTCTGTCCTCTCTGCCGTCGATGTCCAGACCTTCTTCGGAGGCTTAAAGCCTGGATATCTCAAGCTTACATCAACACCAAGCTGGAAGGCTTCCAATTCACCAACTTTCGTCAGTTCCTCTAGCTCTTCGTCTGAGATTGGTGTTTGCCATGTTGCCAGAAATGACAGCGGCCCAGCCTTGCTCCAGTCTACGCTTGTGTTCTTCAACTTATCGGTAAAAGGCTCGATATACTCTTCGTAATCGAAATCATTGGCGTATATGGCAGCGTGTCGAACGAGGTATGACGCTCTAGTAACATTACAGCCTTGTGCAGGCTTCGGATCAAGCGGTGGGTCGGCAGGCTCGAAATAGGGAGCAATACCGGCTAGATGCTCCAGGGGCTTGAAAGAGTAGGCTGCAAGAGCGCCATTAGCTAGAGCAATAGAGAGAACGACTGAAGGGAGCATCGTAGCTAGTCTTTGAGAGCCAGCGGGTGGATGGGAAAACAGACCTGTGATACTAATCTTTTTAAGAGATTTTGATGCACCGTGTCATCATTCCCATAGCAGCATGAGCTAGTAATAGCATGACGAATGCAAAAAAAAACCAGGAATGGGCTTTTGCTGATGGGATTTGCAGAGCGACATGGTGAACTGGGCGATGACGACAGTTGACGGTGTTCCTGGAAGGGAAAGCCGGGCTGTTGACAAGCTTTTTGTTGGCTCTTCTGGGCACCCAACTTGGCACATCCCCGGCAACAACCTCCCGAGAACCTCATGCCTCCTCCAACATCTTCATCACGTCGCCGATTCATCTTATTTCCAGTTTTGGATCGCTATTTGTACACAATTAAAGCTAAAGAAGATGCGAAGGCGTCAATTTGACTCAGTGTCTTCACCTTCAGTGCCATAGATGAAAAGGCAAGAAAAATCATGCACGAACCAAAAACTCATTCCTCAAATTGCAGGTGTCTGAAGAGAGATTGGACCATGGCAATCAATTGCTCTACCATTATTCACTCAGCTGATCAGTGCAGCAGTCCTTCTTCTAATTGTCTTTCACGCGGACAGCCTCAACCATCAAACCACCCGTCACGTTTCGACTGATCCCCCAGCTCTTTCGTCACGTCCCATGTATTTTCCGTTTCCTCCTCTTCCATACTCGCGCTCCCCTCTCACACAGACCGAACCTTTCAGCACAGGTCTACTTCTCTCACTATGGCCGCCTATTGAACGTCCTCTCCCGAGTCAACCGTATCTCAACGAGCTCGGAGCATGTAGAATCATGATAGACAAGAGAAATGCTCTATTTGGCTGGCGGCATACCGCAGATTGAGCTAAGAGGCAGAAGCGTGCGATAGGGTCCTGGAATCCCCTTCGTCTATTCTCAAGTTGAGACTGATCTGGTGCAGCCATTCCTTCCGCCAGCGCTGTGGCCGAACGTCCTGAACGTTACGTAGACTCGGAGGATCCCTCACAGCCAAGACGCGACGCGGAGAACACGGTGCCTCCTAGTGAGACAGCTCCCTCACTGGAAGAGAATGAGGTGCTTGACGAGTATGTCACTCAATCATCCAGGCTTTCGTAGTTTGACTAACAACTCACTGAGATACTGTCTTAGTTCATATTTCCACGTCCTGTTCCTCGCATCGCAATGAATGACGCCCAGCTTGAATCAGGACCATTCTCACGCACACAACCAAGCCGGCTGCGACGCCGCCGTCATCGTAAACCATCCTCACAAATTTTACTGCCTTGCCTACGGGCGGGCGCCAGCACGAACCCATTGCTGTCGAAATCTGCCAGTTCTCTCTCACATGCGATTCCCTCGACCGGAATATATTAGCGGGATTAGGACGCACACAATTCGATCTAGTATATGAATTGTAGCTGTGAAATGAAGGAAAAATGTAGGTAACACAGTGAAGGCTTTGGAATATTCTGGAAAATGCCGTTGAAGAGCGGCATCGTTGTGGGCGGGTTTTAGCGTACATTTGGCGATGCACTAGGGTCGCCTGTAAGGCTTGTAGGAAACTTGGAATTTGGCGGGTTTTGCAAAGGTTTCTGTGGTGTTCATCGTCTACAAGGTGTCAATGCAAGCTTCGATTACCCGCATAGAGATGACATCTTTGGTGGGTCGATCAAGCGGTGGTGCAACGTTTGGCGACCGCTTCGGCCAATTAGCGAGCGATTTCTGCGCCCCAAAGTTGCCTAACTAATAGCATTCATAAAGCTCCGAGAATTGAAACATTCTGTTGATGCTCCTTAATATTCGGTGGCATGGTAGCTGTAGAGATTCTTTTGGCCTACCTACTGCAAGCTGTTCACACTTTTCACCTTGATGATTGCAAGAATGCGACCTGTTGGTTGCTTCGCACGGGCATCTGTACTGTCCCTACGGGGTGGCGCGACGCACAACTACCACACAGGCGTATTCTCCCAGTTACCGCCATTACCTTAGGTACGGAAGAGGATGTCGCGTGATGTGCTCTTCGAACTGCCAGACATATACCCGATCAAACCGGGTTTTGCACGGCTGCTCGCTGCTGATTCTTGCGGATGAGGGTGTACGAGAACGGTGTGGGCTTGAAAGAGGTAAGTGGGAACGGGCATGAATCGAGGAAATGCCCCCCACCTACTAAATTTCGACAGGAAATTTGCCTTACCTCCCAGACTGGTAGGCTAAAACTTTAAAGGAAGAACATGGGTAGAGGGCAGGGAAGCACGTGAAGGAGAAACTTGCCCGCAGCGGAGCAATACTGCCCATGGGGAACCCATGAAACGACCACCCAATTACCCCATTACCCAAATACAGAGCCATTTTGACCATGAACTACTAGAAGATTGTCCACTAGTGGGAGAGCTCTAAATCACCTTCGCGCCACGTGTATACCAACCGTGCAAGCAGCCAACTGGGAATCGATCTCTGCTCACAACAATCCATTTGTTAAGTCTCCAGTTCTTCGAGGTGTTTTCAAGGGAATGTCAGGGGGCGGGTCCCTCAAAGCGTTACGAAGATAGAGTTTCGACGGGTGACATCCATGGCCGGCATATTTTTGTGGGTGCAGGATGGGAAACTAGCGATGAATATTTGGAGTCGAAGGCGAGGTGGATGACGAAAGTACATCGGGCTTCGTGAGCCGACTTTCCGCTGCAATTGCGATACTTGCCCTCTTCGGAAAAGTCGGCGTCGGTATCAAAAATCTCCCGAAATCAATACAATGCCAGCCATATATACGAACTCGTAGATTTCTCTGATGAACTGTCTTCCCATCATCAAACCTCCAATTGTATTATTTCATGCACACAATGGGCGATGTTCTTGGTTGATCCATTCGAAACCTTCGACGCACAGAAGCCAATGTCGCAACGCTACAGGTCTCGAACTCGAAATCAGACAGGCGCAATACCTCACTCCCCTTACTACATGCTCCAGAAGGTGCAAATTCCGGACATACCTCGTTCACTGCGATCCACACATTGGCGGCGATGGTAGTAGAAGAGTAGAATGATGATGAGTTGCAGAAAAGCTTGCAAGACGTTGGAACATAGAGATACTGCTGTCATGGAAGTCGACTCTAAGAATTCAACGATATCAGAAGTTGTAGCCTTGAAGAGGAGCAAATGGTATACCAGATTCGTTGATCATCTTGATCAGTAGGATTCAAGGCGATGGTCTCGCTGCTGGTATGTTGAAAGAGAAATCATTGCTCCTCTATAAGTTTCTAATTTTTTTTTTTTTCCGTAGCAATGGTGATTTCCTTCGGTTTCCTCATTCGAATTCTTGCGTTCATAGTCTCTTGCCGAAACGGTTTTTCTCTAGCACTGTCCAAGCGTGCTCTACTGAATTTTTGCGGTATGAGCATCCATTTATCTTGTTTTGCTGTTTCAGCCACATTCGTACCCCTGGTTAGCTTTCCGGTGAGACCAGTTCGGAAGGTATCTCCGATGGAGTCAGTCATGTGATATGTGTGGTGTACAGTACCACCTCACTCTCTAATAGGTCAGCAATTATTTCGGTCGTACGCGCGCTTACCGAATTAAGCTTAGCTTCAAAGTTAAACCCACGCCCCATGGCGTTACAAACGCCACCAGCCTCAGCCTTGCAGAACTTGACGCGGTGCCGGCTCATGATCAACGAACCATCGTAAAGAGATTATTTCGTTCTGAGGCACGCGATTCACAAAATGATGCAGGACAGTGCATACACCGCCTTCTCCAATACGATCATCAATCGTTCATCGACCATACTTTTACAGCCGAAGAGGACTACATTTTTCTTAAATCTCTGCTAGCTAGAGTCGCAGATATCAATTTCCTCGTCATCGAAATTTAGTACGACATTCTGTGCTCCTTGAGCACCTTCATATTCCTAATCGACATCTTTGACATTGAGGATGGCATTCGGACATAGAATCGAGAAGCGGCGACAGATGGTAGGTGGAAAGAGGGGTAGAGGGAGACCAAGCGACTGGTCCATGTCCTGGCAGAAGCGACTTATCGTACTTCGACTATGCGGCTTGCAACTTAGCGAGGTACTGGAGGTCCTGAAAATTCTAAGTGGTGACACCTTGAAGGCGAAGTGAGTTGGCTCGACCCTGGCCAGATGCGCGTTTAGCTGACTTGTCCCAGAGAACGGAGAGCTCAACAAATACTTCGTGACCTTCTTTCAGATGGATATCAACGGCTCTGTTCTTCGAACAAGACTGTGGCACGAAAACGAATGTCCTTTCTGAGGGCAATAGGGCGATATGATCGGACTCGGAAATCCAAGACGCGAAATCGTTCACGTCGACCCGACTTGCAATATATCGAGCATTTGGTTCATCATGACACGGGAAGCGGAAGCTCCACAACGACACCTAATTCGGCAGAGCAGCGCGAAAGATCTGCTAAAACATCGCTAGCGGATGGTGCAGTTGCCGTGGTCATGCCGCATGACGAGTCGAACAACAACGACACTCGATCTTTCATTTCCGATCGCAGTTTGAGGATCCGCGCTGTATTCAGCAAAGGCAGTTTCAGCTCATCTTTCATTTCGGAGATGATGAGCGTAATGCGCAAGCGATTCTCAAGAAGCAGCTTTACCACATCTAGTGGCTGCTCGATCTCCACCACTTCCGATAATGACACTTACGAGACGCAAAATCACATAATTCAGGTCTTGCGAACTCTAGAGCTCCGTAAACGCAAAATCGAGCAAGCCAACTCAGCTTTGATCAACATGTGTTGCAAAGAAGATAAGAATTGTGTCCACCAACGGATTACGCGCATGACTAGATTAAAAGAATATACAAACTACATTAATGAGCTTGGGGACGTTCAAAAGACCGGACGGATCAATACCGCAGATTCGTACGGAAATGATACCCTTTTCTTCGCTGCAAGGACTGGCACACCAGCGGACGTTATTCTAGCGATCCTTCAACGCACGAGTGTCGTCAATGCGCTCAACGATGATGGACAGACGTTCCTGTTCTTCCTAGATCCGCGGGGATTTCACGATTCATCCTGCCGATGTCCACATTCAGTGTACCAACACCAGTCGAGATTTGAATGTCTCATTAGGCACCTGGAGAGACGACCTTTCAATTTCGACCAAATCGATCATGACGGACGACACTTCCTATCATTTCTCTGCGCTTCTCCACACTTTGACATCCGGTGGCTAGTGAACATCATGAAATACAGCGAAGTGTGGAGATGGCGAATCGGTGCCCTTTCACAATGTCGGGACTCGTCCGGTACCTTTCTAATCGATTTCCTTGCTTCACACCCTGATATTGTGCAGTGGGAAGAGTACATATTACGCCCATTCCGACCGCAATTCACATATAATCAATCCTACGCCGGAGTATCAAGAGCACTTGCTGGAGAAGATGCACTAGGACAAACACCACTGCACAATCTGTTGCAAACGAAAAGCTTCCTTCAAACCCAGACTCCGCTCCATCCCCTTAGCACTGCCGACATGGTCACAAATATCAACAAATACGACTGTCAGGGCCGGACACCTCTCATGAAATATCTCGACAAGGCTTTCGAAGAGCGGATCGCCGAAGAGTTGATAGTCGGAACTGTGCGTCTGCTTATATCCTGGGGCGCAAACGTGAACGCTCGCTCTCGAGCTGGCAGCACGATTCTCCATTTCGCTGCGAAGAAAGCCATGCCTGAATTACTAGCGTATGCCCTCGCCGCCGGAGCAGAGGTCAATCATCACGATCGTGACGACTTCAGCGCACTCGACTATGCTGCGAACGTCTTTAGCAAATCAAGGTGTGCGACAGCTCCACCAGAGCTTACGGCTCGCTCGCTGAAATGTGCCACGAGGCTGCTCGATCATGGTGCTCAAACAGCGATCGTTTAGGATAGCGTCGCTGATCAGTTGAAGAGTGTTCTGGGCACTTATGGGGAACAGAAAGACCCCTTTGGTAGTAACTGGTCTCCGGTGATTGAGTCTTAGAATGAATTGTTTCCGTTTCCATTCATTTTCGCATAATTTAAACGCCATGCACCTGATCCAAGTTTATATTCCCATTGGAATCTTCATCCCTTACTTGCTTTGACTCCTTTCCTTCCGTGGCTCCGTGTCCCCTTTGTGGTCGGCCTCTCTTTGAGTGATTGACACTATAGGGAACATTATGAGGTCCAAGGATCGCTTAATGGATACATCGTAGAAATCGGCAGTACGGTGAAGGCTCTGAAAGATTTGGGAGCGGTTTACTGTGGCTTGTGGAAAACTTTGCATGTGTACAAGAACGATAGCCTGATCGTACCAAACTTTTCTCTAGCATCATACCTATCAGAGAATGACATCTAAATGCTTTCTTAGCATCCGAAACTAAGCCTTAATAGCAGGCCCTAAAATATGGCTAGTGCCTGCCAGGAGGTAGTCACAGAGATCATAAAGAAGCGGAAACCGAACCTCGATGTAGTCAACCGTACCATTGATTTCGCCATAGCCGCCGGACGGATTTGCTATCTCAACAGCCCGACCACATGTGTTCCCAGTAAGTTTCCACAGTGTCCCCGAATGGACTTGGAGTCGACTGGCCTGTAATTAAAAAAATTCGATTGCCGGGAAACCGCTCTCGGAGGCGCAGGGCAAGCGCCGAGGAATGCCTTTGGGGAGGATACCTGGGTTAGCAGCAGATGAATCAGTTGTAGAAGGACAAAAGTGGGTCGGGCTAAGTTTGAACCGTGGGCTCCACGGAGTTTTAATTAATCCGATTAGACTAGAGCGGTTTAGCCACCCTACTGGCAGAGGGCACCGAGTGGCATAAGGACTAACATGCAAGTAACACCGGGCATCCAAATGCCGGGACACCTATTGCAAAGCTGGCTCTGGCGGTGCTCTGACTGTGCCTAGTCTAGCTTATGTCGGTCCTGTTCCAGTCCCTGGATCTCGCTCCTGTTTTGAGAACCTCCCGCCATGGGAACCTGCTGGCGCCCACTCCACCAACCTTCATATCTAAATGGCATTCCTGTTGCGTGAACCCGTCTAACTCAACTTCTCTCTTCATCCGCGTTAAAACCCTTTTTACAGCTGTGAAGACCAACGTTTTGAAGTTAGAAAGAGTGGAGGATGGTGGACAACTGTGGTTGGGGACGAAACAACTACCTTTAGGGTAACGTTATGGCGGTTAAGCGTGCCACATCCAACTAACGCCACTAGGCACAACCCCCTTCCAATTGAGGCAAGGTGTGGTTTAGTGGCAAGGTTGCTGAGTCAACCAGGACTCTAAATGAACCCGGCACAGCACCACCCCACATTTGGGCCCTAATGCTACCTCGTCAGCATGGATATAGATAAAGAGGCCTCGAGAACGAGCGGGTAATCCCTCCAAATTAGGCGGCTTTTTCACCAATATACATATTCAACCAGTAATGCTTGCGAATTGCAAAATCCATTTTCAAGGTTCTGAAATCAGGCCCTAGGATACCAAAAATGGGTCCTCTGAAATCAGGAGTCCACTCATTGCGATCTTTGAGGCGGGTGGCCGCCCGGCGGGCATTCCCCGCTCGCAAAGTTCGATGTCGGCGGTCAATTCTAGGTAATGTCTGTCCGGGGACTCCCCTTTCGGGTTTAGTGTAGTCCCTCGCTTATCCATATCAGGCATCGCTCCTCGCCCCATCAACCCGCCGCTTTTGACGTCTATAAAATGCTCGCCCTCCCGCGAGGCGATAGGCTAATGAATTTCCATTGACGCCTTACGAATCTGAGCGAGCACTGCCAGCACATATTTTTTCTCTTTTGGCCCTCAATGGTTTCGATCCCTCGAGGTCACATTACAGATCAGGGTAGCTTACATGGAGATTTTGTTCTCTCAGTCAGAATTATCCGCCATGGATCTTTTGCCTACGGGTAGCATCGCTTGTGGGCAAGAGATCTATAGTTTCCGTAATCATGGCTACAAGCTCGTACAACTGCGATACGGTAGGAAATATCGGTAAAGGGTTCTATCCCTAGAATTTGTCCACCGTCTTCCCCGCCTTATAGCACGGTTTTATTCGCTCAAGCACTTTTTGTTGACGTTTATCACTCGCCAGGTAAGGTCCATGCAGGCCTCAAAGTATCGGCTAGGACATTTTCGACCCTCACACCGACCTGTTTGACGCCCGTTTTCCGGGATTTCATGTACCGGGGCTCTAGGTATCGCGTCGCAATAATCATCCGGGCCTCTTATTTGATTAGATAATACAAGGAAATAGTGTGATTTCCTCCTCACACGTTCGAAACCACCAAGAGCGCTTATAATACCATAATCGCAAAGACACCCTCAAATGTATCATCTTTGCCCGCGTTGAGGAGAGAGGGGGCTACTTTTCTGTAATTCTGTAGTCGCGGGCATACCTAGCTTATACGCTATAGGCTGGGGGTACAAATAGGGTTGCTAGCTATTTTAATTCCTATCTCGAGTACCTATCATTTTGACTGAGCTAAGAGGCTGGCTCTTCCTTGGTCTCGTGGGATGCACTTATTCCTCCGGCCGACTTCAGAATGGCAATCACAGTGTCCATCCTCTGACATAGATCCTCACTCTCTTCCAATGATCGTTCCGACGGTCTCCTTCGCAAATTTCTCAATAGTTCCCTCTTTTCGTTTACAATTAGGTCAAGCGGCGTCTCATGCCCAGATTCTTCCTTCAACACATCCGTACTAGACTTTCTAACCCCTCTATAAAGACGAGCATTTACAGGCGCTCCGTTCGCAACTAATCCGCGTACACAACGAGGCATGACCGCTATAGCAAAATCATGCAAGAGAGTCCATCCCCCAACGCCTGCGCATTCTATGACTTGCCGTCTTTTTACTGCATTCGGGCAAGAGAACACATGTTTCTCAAGTAATTTTTCGGCCGCTACATCGCACTTGTTTTGAAATGGAGGGTCCTTAGATGCAAAGAAACTAAAAAGGCTCTTCCCACGTTCCATAGCTCTTTCGCGCGTAAGAGGATACGTTTCAGTGATGTCCACCCCTTTTAGGACCAACAGATCTACCACCTCTAGTAGCCTGAACCGAGCTGCGTATATTATCGGTGTCATGCCGAATTTACTACGGTGGTTGACGTTTGCTCCAAATTCAACCAGAATCGAGAAAACTTCGCTCGCAGTATCCGGATCTTCAGAGATGCACATTAATGCGGTGTTGCCCAAGTTGTTTTCCGTGTCGATATACGCGCCAGCGACTAGTAATTCTTTTACGATATTAGGCATGGTGCCTAATGAAGCCATCATGAGCGGCGTGAGCCCTGGGTAATCCACGCGATCTGGAACGCCTTTTGTCAGCAACTCCAGGTCGCCACCAAGCGATTTGACAGCAGAAATAGTCCGTCTCAGATTCTCGTCTATCTCTTGCGCTGATCCACGAAAAACTAGATCAGAGAATGGTTGTCCGTTTCTGGTCACTCGTTTTGGATCCACACTGATTCGATGCAGTACGCTAAGGCCTTCTTCGTCAACAGTATTGATGTCCACTGGGACGTTTTCTTTGGCGAGAAGTTCAAAAATGAATGAATCATGATTCATTGCGGCATAGTCTAACGGAGACAGACCTTGAACCGTATCGCTTGGTTTGGAATACGCTTGCATGTTTGGACCGCCGAAATACATCTGTTCGCGAACTCGTCTATCGGACACGTAAGGATCACTTCCATCGCGAATGCGGACATCTGCTCCTTTTCGAATAAGAGTTTCGATTGCTTTGTGAGCGCCAACGGCTACCGCCCAATGCAAAGCTGTTCCAGAGGGAAGTACGAATGGGTAATGTAGGAATGGAGTCGTGCATGCCGCCAACGCATCCAAGTCGGCACCACATGCCAGTAATCGAGAAACGACAGCGTCGTGCTGATTGTCGTCAAACGCGAAAAGCCAATGAAGGCAGCTGATATTAAACGATGTGCATTGAATCGTGGGATCTGCACCATGATCTAGGAGGGCTTCTACTCTCTCCCACGACCCTCGAGCGCACGCAAGGTACAGTGGTGTCTCCTCGCCATCAGTCGTTTCATCAATCTTGTAAGGATTGCCAGACTCTAAATACGCAATCAGCTGTGCAGGCGGTCCAAATGTGGCCAGCCAATGGAGATGCGAATATCCAGTTGGCGACGTGTGATCAGCCGAGCTGAAGCTCCAAGGAGACATGCTGCAATAATGCCCAGCATAGCCACCTGTAGCACGGAATATCTCAAGGCAAGCTGAGATAGAAGTTGGCTCAGTGTTTTCCAGCTCTTTCCTAGCAAGTATAGAGCCTGAGGCAACTGCTGTCCTGAGCCACCCAGGGATACAGATTGAAACCTCTTTTGTAATAGTTGCATCAATATGCCTCAAAACAGTGGCAATCACACCTTGGGCAGGCTTTGATCCCCGTACTGCTGCATCCTGAACGATATTTTGGGCCAAGTTTCTGCCATATCTTTCTTGTTCAAGGCTATCGGTGGATACTAAAAACATTCCGAATAGTGATTCCACTGGTATGCTTTCAGGGCTCTGCTTAAATCGATTAAGCCAGGTTTCGGACAGCAAGTCATGTATTATATGTGGTTCCCAATTAAAAACGGGTGCTTCATTGTCCCCGACAAAATCCGTCATGCTGGAGTCGGAGGAGACGCTCATTTGATCGAGCATTTCGGATCTGAGAGAATGAGGTGAGCGGCGCAATTGGAAATTGACGGTGATTTGACTCACTTACAGTTCGTTTTCCGACTCTCCCCAATCGCCGAGGAGGATCTCCATTTCAGTTGGCCTCTTTGAAGGTTCCTTATTCAGAAGACGGTCTAGAATATTTCTTACCATCCGATGCAGACCAGTCCCCAGCAACTCTTTAGCTTCGTCAGTTTCTCTCAATGCAATGCTTCTTCGACATTCTTTCCCTCCAGTGGGTGGAGTTTTTCCACTGCGGAGCATAATGCTCCAAATCAGCAAACCAAACGAAAAGATGTCAGTCGCCAATAGATACTCATTACTAATGCTGTGATCTTCTTCTACTTCAGGTGCTTGCCATCCAACTGTGCCTCCGAGCCTAGCTTGTGATGGGTCCGATATGGCTTCACTAATGGAAAGCCCAAAGTCTGCTAATCTGGCAATGAATGTACCATCTCCTCTCGGAAACATCAAGATATTGTCCGGTTTCAAATCACCATGTATCAGTCCGCAATTATGAAGGACATCCAGACCGGCAGCAATGTCATTGCAAAAATCATAGTTGCGTAATGGCACTGGCAGCACGCTCGCATCCTCGTCGTGCATCCCGAAGAACTCGCGCAGGTTTGAGTATGCTAATTCCGTTACAAGATAAAAATGGCGGTGGAAATTGAAGACATCGACGCCCCAACCTAGCAGTTGAACAACGTTAGGATGTTCATGAATTGTTGGATTTGTCAACGCGAGCACTTCGAGATAAATATCGTGCAAGTGTTTCTGCGCCTCAGGGCTAGCAAGGCTTAGTGGAATATTCGGATCTAGCTGATAGGTGGGTGCTTTGATGGCAACGTCTTTGCGCGCAGGTGGATTGTGATGCCCATCATGGATAACCGATTTGTAGACCACAAATTGGCTTCCACGGCCCAGTAAATTCAACTCTGGCTCATGAACTATAAGCAAGGGACCTGGGAGATTGGTGCGGCGAACAGCTTCGACCAGAATTTCTATCGGTAAACCTCGCCCGCCCGGTGAAGACTCAGCCAACCACGACTCAAGGCCTTCGTTCGTGAATTTGGCTCCGCTGAAGGGATTCGTGACTCGAGAGGATCGATGACTGCTGTATCCAGCCGATAGCGACAGGTTGTGTCGATTGGCATACGTGCGCCTAGTCCTTTGGCTCGGCATAATACGATTGCTGGGTACAATGGACTTAGATATAATCCGTGGGAAGAACTCGTTATACTGCTAGTTCAAAAGTCTCCATACGACCATGCTCAGTTTCTGTCTCTCAGCTTTAATTAGGCTCTTCTAAAACCCTCTAATTGGAAGATAAGAAGACTGCCTAGGGAGCAAATATTGTAAAGCAATCTTGAATCTGGCAAGGTAGGTAACGCTCTATTAGGGCTACTAAGGTCTGGTTAACCGGGTTGACTTTTGCTGACTGATAGTAGAAGTAGGGCTGACCGAGTGAGTTTGAAGAGTTTTCTGGCGCGGCTGTTTTAGCTTGGTATTTATCGATATTTAGCGTACGTATGCAAAAATCGCCGGAATTCCTTGGCGCATCGCGAAATATTTTGACACCACACATTTTGTTAGCGAACGCGATATTTTCAGATGCCACCCTCCACATCTACCCACCACAACGCCTGTAGGTAGATTTTATACATTGAAGCCGTAGTTTCTGCAGCGAATACGCTTACTAAGCTAATTTTTAGAGTCACAATCGACTCCACCATGACAAGGTCTGCCGCCAAACGGAAGGTTTCTGATGTGGGGACCCTTCCTCCAGCAAAGAAGAACCCACCACGCTCAAATAGAGGCCAAAAACCCAGGGAATTGCAGCAGGATCCTCCAAGGGCTGTTACGAAACGCGCACCACCTAAAAAAGCTAGTAAAATTACTAGTAAGGAGGTTGTAAAGGCCAGCAGCAAGGCCAATACTCCTACTACTAGGAAAGGAAAGGCTGCCAAAACTGTACGTTTTGAAGAGGTGCACCAACTAGATGAGAGTGAGCATGAGGATGAGCATGAGGATGAGCATGAGGATGAGCATGAGGATGAGCATGAGGATGAGCATGAGGATGAGCAGGAAGATGAGCAGGAGGATGAGCAGGTAGAGGAAAGATTACCTGAGGCCAGTCTACATAGGGAATCGCCAGTCCAGTCGCCATTACCTATCCTACCCTCGCTACCGCTACTATCATCCTCTCCCCCTCCACGAAGTTCGCCACCTACTGTTGTTCAGTACGAGCTTGCAGAGTCAATTACTATATATATAAACGGAAAGCGGGAGTACAGCAAACCCATGGATAGGACAGAGCGAGCTACTGCATTTGGGTATGAAGTTGAGCAGTTTTTTGAGGACTGCATGGCTAGTCGTACGATGAAGGAGAAACTACAGAATAAGGAGTTTGATGTTGCATCACGTGAGGCGATCTATTAAGCAGCAACAAGCCGAGCAGTACAGCAATTCTATAACCTAGAGGACTTCAGTGAGGGTGAGATGTATCGTTTTTACCGCGTCGTCGACGAGTATCGTACATCCTTCAGGTGTAACTTACCTTCTTCGGTTACTATTAAGTACATAGTCAAACTTTGGTACGACACCTAGAAGGCCTTCTCTAGGAGATCTCTTCCCCAGGAGATCTCATCCGACGGAGATGTAGAGCCTGGATCTGCTGCTACTGCCGCCGCCGCCGCCAGTAGTAGAAGGACTCATACACAGGACCTTCTTCGTAATAAGAGAGCCAGAATTCGGATAGATGAGATGAAATCAAGCAGCGATCTCGAAGTAATGATTCACCAGTTATGGCCATGTACAGAGCCAGATTGCAGTAACCATGAAAACTACTGCTGGGTGCATCCTCGCACTCGCCTCCACTACAAAATCGAGACTATTGATGTAGAAACCTGGGTTCCAAAGTGCCAGATTGGCAACTTATATGTCAGCCCTAGTCAACTACCTGTCTCTGTAATTACCATCTAGGAAAAGAAAAGAGGCGCATGTAAAAGAAAAACCGAATCTACCATACAACATGAGCAGCAGCAGCTACCGCCAGGAGAGGAAGGACTTAATCGGGCGCTTCATGCACTTGGGTAGCTTACCGAGATCTAGGTTAACCAGGCAGTAGGCCAAGCCGTTATAAGTCTTTCTATAAACCTTACTACTGCTTCTACTACTGCTGCTTTTACTACTATTACTTCTACTACTACTACTCTACCGCAAACTCTACAGTAACCCTGTTTATAGCTACCATCGTCAAGTCCCGTTACTAGTTCAAAAGACGACTACTTAATAGTAGATGAGTACTTTAGTTAGGCAATAGCTATAGCAGCAAATAAGCGTATAGAAAAGGCCTTTAGGAAGGTTTATGAAGTAGTTTAAAAGGAGTACTAGAAAATTAATTATCTCCACTAGATGTCTAATTCTTCTTATGCGATGTATCATCTAGCAATTAGTAAGAATTTACTAGACGGGATTGTATAAGAATTTAAGATACATATACACGAATTTAAAGAGATCTATTGTTAAAGGCAATAGGATAAGAAGGCAAAGCGTGTATACTAGTAAAATAGTTTTATAAATAGTGTACTATTCTATAGTCTCTTGTATACTTATAGTTCTTTAAGTACTTTATCTAATTTAGTTTACTTAATATACAGCCCACTAGTAGTATACTTAAAGTGTTTAGATATAAAATAATCGCACTAGCTTATCTTTATTATCTTTTATAAAAAGTCTCTAAAGCTGCTATACTGACTACGTATGTATATATAGTTTCATCAGATCCAGGCCTTTAACACTAAGAAAATTAATTTAATTAGATTATAGTCAGGTAAGTACGGTAGTAGGTACTAGGTTATATAATCTACTTCACAGAGAACCTCCTTTACCCTGTTATTAATATAGATAGAGATATTATCTAATACTATAATAAACGCTTAATTAGGACTGTATTACTCTTAGGGATAGGGAATAAGCAAGTATTAGAAATACTTAATAAAATCGTTATATTTAAAGTAGCCCTGTTTAATAGTAGTATAAGATAGATAGCTATGGATTATATACGTAGAGAGAATTACCCATGTTTTACCCTTATTTATGTCTTATATATATTATGCTTAGTTTTTAATTAGTGAGTAGACATAATGGCGCCAGCTAGTTTTCTTATTAAAAAGAGACTCATCTAGAAACACTAAGTTATCTGCTGTAAAATTATGTATTCTTTAGTAATAAGCCTCTTAAAGCTTTTTATTACGGTTAAATAAGAAAGGCCGTAAGGTTTTCTAAGTCCACCTATTTTTCTTAAGTAACTGTGAGATAGTTAACTAATTAACTAGTATACCTCACTTAATAAATAGCTAGTAAACTATCTCGTTTTGATACATTTACTCATATACTGCTAGCTTTTCGTACAATGCTTCTATATCCTTCTTAGTAACCTTTATAGATCAGTCAAGCGTCTTAAAGAGATGTATAAGTTTAGTAAAACAATTGTACTCTTTTACATTATTATAAAAGTCGTATACTATTGTTTTTCCTATATCTACTTGCTCTGTAATCGCGTTAGGACTCCAGCTAAGCTGTAGAAATCGGTATATCTAGCGGCGTTTATCTGGTGTATGCCCTTGATTTTTATAGTACAGGTGGTTCGAGCCTTCAGGTGGGGGAGAAACAAGAGAATAAGATAGCCCTACCGCTCAAAAGGCCTGCGTGACTCCAAAATTTAGTATTAGCGCAATCCGCGATTAGTAACCTTACTACCTTGTATTATTATATGTAACTGAGTAAGGGTTCTCATTCCACAATTGGATTTCATTCCATTATTATTTTCATTCTACTAGGAGATTGCAAATCCTCCCTTGTTAACATTAAAAGGTTAGGAATTTTCATTCCAGCTCGCCTTACTCATTATTTAAGTAGGATAGTCATCCTTAGTTTTCAATGAATCAAATCCAATCTTCATGACAATCTTTATGAGTACTTCCAACTGCCAAATATGACCTCCATTAGGTTATGAGCCCGGCTGGCGAATCTCATATATCACTCATTTTTACGACCTGATCCAAATTGTCTATCAATTGACTCCTCACGGTTGTTAAAATAACAAAAGATACTGGAGTACCAAAGCTTAAAGGAGCTGCAAATCTTGCCATATGGTTGTTTAGGCTTGAAAAGCATATGACAGCAAAAGGCACATAGAACGCAGTCAAATTTGTTCTGTACAAACAAAGTACTCGGCAAACGACTCCTTCAGCAATCCCACGTTAAAGCGATGATGGAACGTCCGTTGCTCCTAATAGCACATCATGAGAATCAGTTAGAGAGACAATCGAGACAAAGACACCCTCATCCAGATAGATAGAAACTAATCTGGAAAGGAAGCCAAAATTCGGTAACACAAGTAACTACCAAGACTTCGACTTTGCCCTGGAATTTACAAAGGACTAAGATGACTGGGTACTACATCCCGACAACAACAAAGCGATCAACGATATCGTAATCTATTGTAAGGATATGCCAGCACGAAAGGTTGATGGAATCCTGGCAGCTTAATAGGTTATTAACACCCTTATCAAGCACTATAAGATCAACACGGAACTATAGAAGTATTTAGTTGCTAAGAGGATCTGGACTATAACGTATGCTTCATACAAAGACATAGAAGACTACACTAACAAATTCAGAATCCTTATTTAAGACATTGCACGGTAAAAGATCACAATTGACTTTATGCTCAAGCATGCAATGATTCACAATCTTAGAACGTACTTTACGTTCTTTTAAGAACGAAAACGTGACACAGGCATCAAATCGCTTTCGTATAATACTCTCATAAGTCAACTCCATAACAAAGAGCTTGTAAACAAATCTCAATTTAAAGCTACTTCACATGTAATAAAAAGTAAGAATTAAAGTTAAAGTAGATTATCTAGTATAAGTAAAGAACACAAGTCAAAGACTTGCCTATAGTGTAAAAGAGAAGATAAGAAAGAAGAAGACTGCTGGTTTAAGCACCCGGAAAAGGCTACAAATAGCTAGCATAAGAAGTAAAAAAATCTTTAAAAAAATAAAGACAGTAAAGTAATATAGCTTACCCTAACTAATATCCTAACTAATACCTTAACTAATACCTTTCTAAGCTTTTTTATCTACAGCGATAAATATAAGATAATATACGACACTTTATTAAAGGTTAATATTTATAATAATTATCTCTAGTTTATTAAAATACATGCCGCTAGCAGAGCCCTAAGTAGAACTAGAGAAATTATATAAATTTTAAGCAAAGGAATAATACGGCTTTTATGTTAACTTTAGAACAACAAAACTTTTTTCTATACTATTAAAAATATTTAGTATTATTTAGACAGCCCTATTAATATCTTGTCAGCCATAAGAATAAGACGCGGAGGCTATACTCTTAATTAAAAAAATAAAGAAATTAAAGATTAAAAAGGTAACGAAGTGGCTATAGCATATAAAAAAGATAGAATTATTCTTATATATATAGTAAAAATAGTAATAGATCTGTATATAGTACTAGCTATAAAGTTATTACTAACTAAAAAAGTATTAGCAGAGTAACTCTATTAAATAATAGAATATCTAAAATATAGTAATCTTAAGAAGCTTATAAAGAATATTATTAGACTAAAGCTAGAAAGTAATCACCATACTATATATATATGCTACCTAGAATTTAAGCTTTAGAAATAACTGTTTAGCAAATAATAGCGTGTAAAGTAAAAAGAAGAGATTCTCTACCTAAATCTTATACTACTAATTAAACTAAAGAGATATAATTAAAAGTATGGATATATTTTCATAACTAATAACTATACTACTGGCACGGAAATAGGATTTATTCGCTCTAAAAATAAAGCTTTAAATTACGTGAAAAAGCTATAAGCTTGCTAAAAAGCATAAGGAAAACCCCCTATTACGTACATTTTCTCAAACCAAGATTCTATATTTATGAGTTAAGACTTTAAAGAATAGATAAAAAAGAAGAGATTACTTACTAATTAATAGTATATAATACTTTATAAGAGAATAGACTTACTAAAATTACCTAATTCCATCTCTATAAAAAAGTAACGTTAATATTAGTAGATTAAAATCTTCTAAGATTTCTCTAGCTATTAGTAATTAAATATGCTGCTAAGCTGAAAAATAGAAGTCTAGTAAAAAAACTTAATAGCAAAATGCCGTACGAAGTTATCAATAAATATAAACTAAATCTATTTAAGATTCTAATATTTAGAACTATTATATACTACTAGAATAGCTAAAGTGTAATAGAATGCAGAGGATGGATGTAGGAACCACCGTGTGGTGGAATTGAGAGCTATCTAGGTGGTATATATACATCAAAGATGTGGCTTAGTCAGCTGAGTGCCAAGCAGGCAGCAGCAGGCAGCGACGCTCGGTAACATAAAGAGCTTAATCTGAAAAGATTATATCACATAAAATTAAAAAAAAATTTATCGGATTTATAGATAGATTAAATAGATTTGGTATTAAAATCTGAAAAGATTATATTACGCGGAATTAGAAGGAGATTTATCAGATTTATAGATAAATTAAATAAATTTATTATTAAAGCCTAGAAAAAAGAGACACGGCAGATTATAGAGGAATAAAATTTTAAATCTAATAATAACTATAAACCGTATAATAAATATTAATCTATAGAAGATAAAGAAGAACTTGACTTTAAAAAAAAAGCATGATAATCTTTAATAGAAACTTATAGCTAATTATTAAATCCTTTACCTAGCCTATATCCTAAACTAGTAATTAATAGTTAAATAGTCAATTAATAAGGGGCGTATGAATTTATAGTCGAAATTATTAAATAGAGCTTATTTTATAAGAGGGAGCTAGATAGGTTATATGAGCTAAGTTTTATATTATTAAAGAAAGCTACTCAACACAGTAAAGAGCACACGTAAAGTGTGATTTATATTAGGCCGTAAATAATTAAAAATACTAAAAGAGAAATATAACAAGATACTATAATAAGCCCCAAGATAGAATTACTAATTTAGGAGCTACTCTCTTTAATAAAATTACTATAGTAATTAACACGCAATACTAGAGGACAGCTACCTTATAAATTTCATAACAAGTATAGATATATAATCTTGATAAAAGTAGTAATAGTAAAAGCCTTAGTAAGTATATAGAAAATAATTACACTTACTAGAGCCCTTAATGAGCATTTCTACATGCTATATATAGTAACACTTAATGAAATTAACTATGCTTATTAAAGCTTTTATTTTTACCTTAATAATGCCCTAGAGCACGCTTTGATTGTAGCTAATATAGGTATTTATAAGGAGCCAGGTTTGAATGACTTAAAGCCGAAATCATTTACAGAAGCAATAAAACAGCTAGATAGCAAGAAGTGGAAAGATGCTACAGATATTGAAATAAAGTAGTATTAAGAGAATAGAATATTTAAACTTATTAAATTACCCACAGGGCGTACAGCGCTAGATGGAAAGTAGGTATTTAAAGTCAAAAAAGAAGCCAACAATCAAATCACCAAGTATAAGGCTAGATTCGTAGGGAAAGGATTTATGTAGTAATTTGGCATTAATTATGACCAGACGTATGCTGGAGTCGTATGAGCATTTTTAGTATAAACAATATTCGTACTTGTAGTACTATTTAACTACGATATTATACAGCTTGACTTCGTGACGGCATACCTTAATTTAGATTTTAATAAAGAAATCTACGTTAAGCAAGCACCTGGTTACGTCTAAAAGGGTAAGGAATATCTTGTCTACAGAGTTAAGAAAGGCCTGTACGGGCTGAAGTAATCAGCACGTAAGTAGGCAAAACGGCTTATAAGCTTTCTTATTAAAATTGGATTCAAGCCACTTATGGTAGATAATAACGTCTTTGTCAAAGGCACTATCCGCACGGGACTTACGATTACAGTCTATGTGGATGATATCAAGCTTATTGGCAGCGACAAGTCAGCTATAAAGCAGGTAATTAATCAGCTAAGCAAGGAATTTAAGATGATTAACCTAGGAGGCATTAAGCACTACCTTGGAATGGAAATCAAACGCGACTGCAGCATAAGGACAATTACGCTCTGCCAGCGAGCATATATTGAAAAGATCCTTGATAAATATGGGTATAGCAAGCATGGACGTAGGGTAAAAACGCTAATGGTAACAGGTCAACGCCTTGAACCATTTGACGGCATCGCTACTGAAGCTTCAAGACAAGAATTTGCTGCCCAGCTAGGATCGATTATGTACGCCATGATTACTACCCGGCCAGACATAGCATTCGCAGTCTCATCTCTTGCACAGCACACAAATAACCCTGGACCCGAGCATTGGGACGCACTTAAAAGGATCTTCTTCTACCTGCGCAGTACGATCGATTACTGTATCACGTTCGGAGGAGAAAGTAACGACAAAATTGCTGGGTATACAGATGCCAGCTTTGCTGAAGATTCTGCAACCAGACGCTCAACGGGAGCCTACATTTTTACCCTGAACGGAGGACCCATCAGCTGGACTTCAAAGCGTCAGCTGACAGTCGCTTTGTCGACTACAGAAGCAGAATACATGGCTATGTGTCAAGCCATCAAGGAAGCCACCTGGCTCAGGCAACTGCTTACTGAATTGGGACTCCATTAAGAATCTGTCGAGATTCATGCAGACAACAAAAGCGCTATAGCTCTGGGTAAGAACCCTGAATTCCATAAGCGCAGCAAGCACATCGACGTTCAATACCATTACGTACGAGAGCAGGTGCAGAGTGGACGAATCACCACGCCCCTACCTGCCAACCAGTCAAATGATTGCAGACAGCCTGACTAAAGCTGTCAGTCCAGAACTGCATCTTCGATTCATTGATCATTGCCGGCTTGACCCAGACAAAGCAAAGAAGAGGCATGATTAAAGCTCCCAAAAGCATCGTACGCAAGCTTGAGAGGGAGTGTTGGCGCAATCCGCGATTGGCAACCTTGCTACCTTGCATTATTATGTGTAACCGAGCAAGGGTTCTCATTCCACAATTGGATTTCATTCCATTATTATTTTCATTCCACCAGGAGATTGCAAATCCTCCCTTGTCAACATCAAAAGGTTAGGAATCTTCATTCTAGCTCGCCTCACTCATTATTTAAGTAGGATAGTCATCCTTAGTTTTCAATGAATCAAATCCAATCTTCATGACAATCTTTATGAGTACTTCCAACTGCCAAATATGACCTCCATCATTTAGCTTAATAAGCGTATTTGCTGCAGAAACTATGGCTTCATATATAGATGGACGAAATTAACTTACCATGGCGCGGTGGTGGGGGGTGGCATCTGAAAATATCGCGTTCGCTAACAAAATGTGTGGTGTCAAAATATTTCGCGATGCGCCAAGGAATTCCGGCGATTTTTGCATACGCTAAATCGCCGTTTCAAAAATATCGGTAAAACCCGTCCAAGCGAAAATCAGCCGCATTGCACCCCACCAAAATTTGTATGAGGGGCTATGCCACCTATTTCAACCACAACTAGCACGCACAGAATTATTGTAAGTTGCCTAAATTGAAGCTAGGGCCTAACCTAATCGGATCAATCGTATAGAACGTCTGGTGTTGCTCCCTATGGCGCCCAAACAGCAACAGCAGTTGCCTACACGCTCATCTTCTCGTACTCCAATACCCTCCGAACGAAAGCGCGCCCAATCTATATCGGTATCTGCTACTCCGCAGCCAGCAAAGAAGGCATGAAAGCAGAGAAGGCGAAGAAGGCGATGAAGAAGAAGACAGCGTTACTAGCGCCATCTCCACCGCCGCCAGCGCTACCGTCAGGTCAGCCCGAGGAGCCTATATTTATAGTAGGAGAGGATGAAGATGTTGAGCAGGCAGTAGAGTGTGAGGGTGAGTATGCAGGTACACCAACGCCACCGCCACCAGCACGCTTTACAAGTGTCTGGAAGGCTGTCGCTGCTAGCGGAAGAGAGACTCTACCTGGGACGAAGTCAGCAGTGTTTAATGCCGATAATCTATTCCTGTATTTGCTGGAGGATTGGAAGGATTAAATTCAAGTAGACCTACATCCGCGGAGGTTTACTGTCAGCAAGTTTGAAGCTGTCGCCTCCTATGAGAAGGCTCGGCAAGCTGACTGCTGCCCTCAAGAGATTCGTACCCGTAATGATCTAGATCAAGCTATTGATCTAATTAAGGAGTGGCACCAGCGCTGGCCGACAAGATCTCTGTCTTTAAACTTCACTCTGTACCTGGTTGAACAGAAGGAGCTAGAGACTAGTTTCTACTGCTACTACAAGTCGGCATAGTAGTAATAGGGCAGGAGCTAGAAGAACAGCTACACAAGCTCAACTTACTACGTTACCTGAAATACTCGCCGCTGAAGATGCCTCTGGTAATAGAATACTAGCGATTGCAGATAGGTGGCCTTGTATTAACACTCACTGCCGTAACAAAGGCAAGACATGTTGGCAGAACAAGAAGTCACCCAATTCGCCTGATTAAGCTATCCACCATTACCCTAATAGCGTAGAAAACTTCTAGCGGTGGAATAGGGAGCTGCTTAGTGGTGAGTCCACTATTGACCAGCCTTCGCAAAATATTATTGTTAACTTAGTAAACTGGAAAGAGAGAGGTTGAAAGAGCTATAAGGACCAGGTGCTAGTAAAGGAAGATTCTACCTTATCAACAGTCAACAGTCTAGTATCAGCTCTTCTTGTAGCTTAGCTTAAGCAGATGAATCAGCCTTAGTATACTCTATTTTACCCTCCACCTTATTCCAGCGTTGAGCAGCCTCTTAATTCCAGCCCTGTTCGATCCGAAACAGATCTAGTCGAGCTCCTCGGTTAGTTTTTTGACTAGTTGGGTAACCAGCTAGGCTTTAATAGCGAGCAGCAGAGGGCTATTTTAGAGCCTGTTAAGGAGAGGCTAATGGAGGATTAGTGGAATATTGACACGCTAAAGGCAAAGAAGCCAGATGAGGGTATAACATCAGATATTTGGGAGGCGTACGGCTTAAGATTGGATTACTAGCACGAATTAGAAGTAAGGTTTTAGAATTTAAGCAGTTAAGAGTATAGATATCTATTAATTTACAATATATCCTGCCTTATAAAAGTGCTGCCTTGCATGCGTGCCACAGACCTGGCTAATAGTAAAGTACGGAAGCGCCTATCAAAAGTTTCTGCCCACGCTAAAAAAGCCACTTTTCTTGGCACACCTTGGCATCGCCTTTTTGCAAATTTTCTCTCCATTCATCTCTCATTTATCTCATTATGGCTCCAAATACTGATATAGCAACGCGCGCGTTGGTAGTCGCTTTAAAATCACCTTTTGGAGGCAAAACGACTCCCGAAATCGTTGAAAAAACCGGCCTCTCAAAGCGGACGATCAACGATATCTACGCCCGAGCGATCCAGCGGGGTTTTGACCCTAACCACATCCCACTTGTTATTAAAGACGAATACCTTCAAGATGCTCCCCGTTCTGGACGTCCAACGAAACAGACTGAGGACGTTAAGCAGGCAATTACTACAAAAGTACGCCATGATCGATACGGACGAGAGAGGGCGTGTGCTGATCTTGCTGGCGAGCTTAGCCAACAAGGTACTACCATCTCGCCTATGACGGTATGGCGATGTCTAAAGGCTCTCGGTTTCAACAAGACGAAACCGACGCGGAAGCCTGGACTGACGAACAAGATGAAGGAAGAGCGATTACAATGGTGTCTAGCGCATAAAGATTGGACGCTTGAAGACTGGAAGAACGTAATCTGGTCAGACGAAACGGCTGTCGTGTTACTCCATCGGAGGGGAGGCTATCGGATATGGCGAACTTCAGACGAGGCTTTCGTCCGAAGCTGTATCCGTGAGCGTTGGAAAGGATACTCAGAGTTTATGTTCTGGGGCTGTTTTACGTACGATCGAAAAGGCCCTTGTCATTGTTGGTTGCCTGAGACAAAAAAAGAAAAAGATGAAGCAGAAAAAGTTCTAAAAGAGATGAATGAGACTCTTGAGCCGATAATGCGAGAGCAGTGGGAGCTAGAGACGGGAATGAGACGGCTAGGTCTAAGAGCAAAAGGTGGTCGAAAGCCTATCTGGAGATGGAATCAAAAGAATGGAAAGCTAACTCGTCGAACTGGCAACGGAGTTGATTGGTATAGGTATCAGACAAAAGTGTTAATACCTAAGCTTATTCCCTTTGCAAAAGAGTGTCTAAAGGATCGTCTAAATACGGTAGTTCAAGAGGATAAGGCACCTGCTCATGCTCACGTCGCTCAGCAAAGGGTATATAGCCTGTATCAGATTAAGCGGCTTCTTTGGTGTGGTAACTCATGGAGGTCATATTTGGCAGTTGGAAGTACTCATAAAGATTGTCATTAGGATTGGATTGATTGAAAAACTAAGGATGACTATCCTACTTAAATAATGAGTGAGATGAGCTGGAATGAGGATTCCTATCCTCTTGATGTTGACAAGGGAGGATTTGCAATCTCCTGGTGGAATGAAAATAATAATGGAATGAAAACCCTTGCTCGGTTACACATAATGATGCAAGGTAGCAAGGTTGCCAATCGCAAATTGCGCCAACAGTAACTCTCCAGACCTAAATGCTATCGAGCCATGCTGGTACTGGATGAAGAGAGAGACGACAAAGAGGGGTGCCCCAAAAAGTCGCGCAGAAGCGATCCGAGTCTGGGAAAAGTGCTGGAAAGAGCTTTCACAGGAGAGAATTCAGATGTGGATTGAGAGGATAATGAGGCATATCAAATTAATTATTGAGTTAGAAGGTGGGAACGAGTATAAGGAGGGAAGGGAACATGTACGACGTACTCATTAGCCTAATCAGGTAATTGGACGCGCCAAGTATTGTGGCTTTTCTTGGGCTTGGCGCGGGCAGAAACTTTTGATAGGCGCTTCCGTATAAGAACGCCTTAAAGCTCTCAAACTCTTCCACAAGCCGATGATTCCTTTTGATCTAAGCCTTGATATCGTTGAATGTAGCCTCTATAGGGTTGAAATCTGGTGAGTACGGCGGTAGGAACCTAAGCTCAACACCATGTTGTTTGCATAACTCGCGGAGTTGCACTGATTTATGAATAGACACATTGTTAAGAATAAGAACTGATCGCGGCCCTGGGTACGGTTGAGTAGTGTGGTAACACCTGCTTTTCTACAAAGGCTTTAAACACATCAGCGGTGATAGAGCCTTGTATAATAAGGTAGCTTAGATACCCATCTACCGTCAGCGCTGGTAGGAGACTCTACTTCTCTGATCTCTTGAGCGGGCGTGCTACTCCACACGTAGTTCTAACGGGTGCCTAGCCGTACTTTCTATCACTAGTTCTTTTATTTGCTGCCGACTCGTCAAGGAAGATAAGCTGATCTGCTCTCTAACTCTTTTGTATACCAATCCAGGCGTTGTGGAGAGGTGTACTTCTTTCTGCTGCCCGCGCCCTTACTGCCTTCCGCGACTAGCGAGCCCTCTCAAGAATATTGTGCACAGTTGAAATAGAGACTTGAACGTCGAACTCATCGTAGAGGAAGTCCTGCATCTCGTCTAGGTATGCGGTTGGTCGATCTTCAAGAAAGTTTGAGGAGCCTCTGTATAACTAGTAGTTAGCAGAAAACTCAACACCATATGACATCATACATCACCTGTTCTTGATAAGGCAGAAGTGCCCTAGGTCGGCCTATAGTAACAGTAGGCAGTGCGTACGGTTCACCCTAGATATCTAGATTTAACCGCAGCTTGTATATTGTCTTCTTAGACACCTTTACCGCCTCTGCAATAGCCGCTACCTCCTCATTAGCGTCGATACGAAGTCGAATTCTATGAATAACTTCATCTGGAAGGCGGCGACCCATATTGTATGCGGTAGTTGTGGTTCAAATAGGTGGCATAGCCCCTCATACAAATTTTGGTGGGGTGCGATGCGGCTGATTTTCGCTTGGACGGTTGTTACCGATCTATCGTATGCAAAAATCGGTGGAATTTCTTGGCGACACCTTGTGATTCGCGCTGCGCGATGGCACCTTTAACCACCCACATCTCAGCAACGCTTTAAGATAGCTGAAAAATTTCAAAAGATCTAAAATCTGCATATATGACTTATTAACAAATTTTTAGACCTTATAGAGACATAGTTAAGACGTTAATTTCTATAGGTGCTTTTAAGGTCTTGTTGTCGCCAGCGTCTTAAGCAGTAATTGAGAACACCCACTTAGTATCAACAACCCTACAAGATAGCTAAAAAGTTCTAAAAGTTCTAGAATCTACGTATTAAAAAGAGCAATCTATAGAATTATAGGGCTATCTAGAAGCGTTGTCGACATGTTGATTTATGTAGTAGCGTAACGTCGCGCAGCGCAAATCTCGAAGTGTTGCCAAGAAATTCCACCGATTTTTGCATACGATAGATAGAGTCTATTATCACCTGACGCACGGGCTCACCTGACGCACGATTTTCAAGCATTTCACCCATGTAAAAACAGAGTTTTTTGAGCCACATGGAATTGATAAAATTATGAGATTTTTTAGAGTAACAATCAATTAACTACGGAGAAGCTTATAGGCTAGAAGTCTTCTGGTTAGCGTGCACGGCCCGCCAGCGTGCACACAAAACATCAAAATTCGTTCTATCTTCAAATCAACCTCCCGCCACCAAAATGAACGCTATTCATGGAGGTTATATTTGGCAGCATGAAGTTCTCATAAATATTGTCTTCAAAGGAATGATTGCATTCTTGATTAATTGAATTACCTGAAGCTGTAGAGACTGTGTTCATATGTGCATGTTCCCAATTACGTAACCCCTTGATGATTCGTTCTGGTGCATCCACATTCAGGCATCCACGTGTTTCTGACCTGGCGAGATTGCCGTGCCAACAGCTATTGAGGCCGCGCTTGCTGATTTAGAATTGCAAGATTATCCAAATTATTCTACAACTGCAAAAAAGTACAACGTCGATCGATCTACGCTGTCGCGCCGCCACCGAGGTGTTACCGTCTCCCGCGAGGCCTATATTGAATCCATCAGTATTCTTACCAAGAAGCAAGAAAACAATCTCATCTCTTACATACAGAAGCTGACAGCGATGAGCCTTCCACCGACGAATACAATGGTGGCGAACTTCATCCACGACCTTGCAGGACATTGGGTTCACAAGGATTTTGTTACTGATTAGTGGAAGAAACACTCAGATGTCTTGGGGTCTTTCTATCTCACGCTAATCGACTTACAGCGTACAAAAGCTGACAATAACTTTCTATACAGTCGATACTTTGATTTTATAAAGAAAAAGATCGCTAAATACGACATCCACCCACATAATATGTACAATATAGATGAGAAAGGCTTTCTTATTGGGGTACTAAATAAGCTGAAAAGAATCTACTACAAGTCAGATTACAAGTTAGGAAAGCTTAGGGGTGCTGGGCAAAATGGGAACAGAAATTAGATTATAGTATTAGCCTTAATTTATGCAAATAGGTCTTACCTTCTACCAGTGCTTATTTATGAGGGCTAATCAGGGAATGTACAGAACTTATAGCTCCAGGATTATAAACCTTTATCTTAAGAGGCCTTCTTCGCTGTATCTCCTACTAGCTAGACAAACAACAACCTAGGATTTAAGTAGCTAACGAAGGTGTTTGATCGTTACTTAAAGCCAAAGGCGAGGAATAGGAAGGACTAGCGCTTCCTAATTATTAACGGCCATAAATCTCATGTTAATATATGATTTATTAATTAGATAATTGTCTATTATATTATAATCCTTATTTTCTCTTCTCACTTAACTTATACGCTTTAGCTACTTGATGTAGGGCTATTCCAGCCACTATTAGATTATTACACTCAGGAAGTGACGCAGTACGTATATTAGACATAAGAACTTATTAGTATTACTAAACGGGACTTCTTTAGGTTCTTTTAGGTTACCTTTAATAAGGCCTTTATAAAAGACAACGTATTTAGTAGATAGCAGAGAACTGGCTTATATTCCTTCTCTCCTGAGGTAATTCTCAACCCTTAGCCAAGAAAGCGCATAAAACAGGTCCCTATACCTCCTCTACAGCAGGAACCAATTATGCCTTTATCAGTAAGAGATACAAAGAAGATCCGGAAGCTACTTAATGCTACAACCTTAAGGACTAGTCAGGAAGGGAAGCAGCTCTGATCAACAATATAGGAACTAACGGATGCAAAGAACTTGCTAAGAAATGAAGTAGAAGGGCTTAAGCTTACTTTAAAAAGTGAAAAGAAGAAGCGTGCACGCAAGAAGGGCTTATTTGAAGAGCTTTAAGTAGTGGATAAAGGTAATTGCCTCCTTTTTAGCTCCTAAAAGGTGTCTCTTGCACGTGACCTTCAAACTAAGAGGGAACAGGCTGTTCTTCAGGAATAGGTAAGAAAGAAAGAAGAAAAAACAACTCAAGGCGATAGCCAAGGAGCAAGAGAGACTTGCTATTAAGCAGAGGAAACGAGAACGTGAGGCTGCGAAGATCCAAAAGGAGATCCAGTATGAGATGGAACAGGAGAAGAAAAGGCTTGCGCGCGAGGAAGCTCTGTACGCTAAGGAAGCTAAAAAGCAACTTAAAAACGACCTGAAATTGATGCAGGGTAAGGGGAAGAAGAAATCTACCGTAATTACTGCTATTACAGAATCTCTTTTGGATATGGGTGAGAAAGATAGTCCCTAAGAGGTGGATCTCTTTTCATCTCGCCCAGGCCGCGTGAAGAAGCTTCCTGCTCGCTTTAGAGATGATATAATTAAGATAGGCTAACTCGCCGATCTCGATTTCCTATTACACCATAATTGAAGCGATTTTGACGATTCTTTGATTGCGAATAACCTCAATTTTTGAGGTGGTGATGTGGATGACTAAGCGTGCACGCTAACCGGCCGTGCACACTAACCAGAAGACTTCTATTTAAATAAATTACAAAATCGCTGTGGAAGAAGTATTTTCCGTCCGCGTCAAGTGTGTGCAGGAGTCTCCTCCAGCACTTCATCCAGATGTGCACCCTCATATTCTTCATTCAATTTAATTATAATAGGCTTAATAGCCTTCTTCTTACTCTTCTTCCTCTGTTTGCAGTTTTTTTGAAGCTGCTTCTTAGCCTCGCGAGCGATTTTTGCCTCTTTCTTTTTAATGCACTTTCGTTCTTTCTTAGCAGCTCGCTCTTTGCGTTCAATAGCTTGAGCAACCTTACACTCTTCAAGAAGCCGTTGCTTCTCAGCTTTCTTCTTCTCTTTACGAAGCTTTTCCTGTTCTTTCTCCTCCTTCTCAATGTGATCTGCTTCTTCCTTCTTACATTGAAGATCACGTGCTTTTTAGACCTTACTTGGGCTATAAAACTGAGCACCACCGTTCTTTAGGAGGTGGATGTTAAAGGTTATTAGTTTAAACCTTTAGCAGCGCTTCTGCTTAATGAATAGGGCGTTTTCCAAACCTTTAACTTAAAGTTTAAGAAGGATAACCTCCATAGTAAGTTGATTAATCGTCCGATGAAGCTTCTGAGCCTTTTTGTCGTGAAAATCAGAGACGGTCTTTTTTAGGAGCTACTTAATGCGTTTCCAGTCTTCAGTACTAAAAATAAACTTTAAGAACTTACTAGATGAAGGCCTATCATCATCAACTTTAGTAAATCGCTTAAGTACGTGCTCAGAGTCTTAAGAAACTAAACCAACTGCCTCCTACCTAGCTTCAATATTTTTCTTAGTAACTACCTTACGCCAAGCAGCCTAAAACATGCAAAAGAAGTCCCGTTTTGAAAGTTTGCATAATCCTTGACACTTCGTCAAAAACTTCTCGATTTCGTCACTATAAGCAGAGGCTAAAGGACTAAATACAGCAACGTCAAGAGGCTGTAGAGTATGTGTCAAATGAGGTGGAAAAATTGCCAAAAGAATCTTATGTTTATTGCAATAGTCAATGAACTTCATTGTTACGTGGAAACCATAGCCATTAAGTAATAACAACCTCTATTTTCCTCAAGCTTTTGCCTTAGTCTCTTTGTCAAATATATTAACAAGCTACTTATATTCTAGGTCGTCGTTTGTCCAGCCGCTTAGTAAGAAGGTAAAGTTACACTTATACTTAGTATAATCAAAATCCTGTAGCTAAGTGTCTTGAACGTTGCCAGAAACAGCCTAATAAATAAGACTTAGTAATAGCACTAAGCCGTTAGCATATATATAGCTAATTAAGGTAATCCACTTGCAATTTCCATCCTAGAGTTGCTGTTTAAGCCTAGTTTCCTCATATTTACGTTAGGAAAAATATCTCTTGTGCTTTTACATGATATTAAGAAGAAAGCCTTTTTCATCTATATTCTACATCATGTCCAGATTAATGTCGTACTCCTTCATTTTTCTACCCATTAGTTCAAAATATAGGGTGTATTTGAACACTGAGTGGGCCGATTTACAAGCTTTATCAATTGAATCGCCATAAGTATAAAGAATCTCCTTTGAATAGCGATTTTACCAGCGCTTCAGCCACTCCTTGCCAGGATGTCAATCTCCACCGCGGATTTCTTTAGCAAAAATTGCGTAACATTTCATTCGAAGGTGGCAGACCTCTTTCAGTAAGCTTATTGATGTAATTAATAAGAGTTCGCGGTTGTTGCTCATCTAAAACTCGCTGATTTTCATATTGTACAGTCCGGGTACCATGCACACCGCGATGTCTTTTAGATAGCGTTGAGTGATTGCACCCAAACTCTTTTGCAGTACGAGTATAATTAGGGGTTTCTCCAGGTTTCAGCAATTCTAAGGAGACCAGCGCGGCCTCAAGGGGGTTCATATTGGTGGAGTTCGAATTATGTGGAAAAATTGGGTGTTGTGCGAGGTTCGCCAATTTTGCGATTTTTGGTGTTCGTCAGGTGAGCCCGTGCGTCAGGTGATAATAGACTCTATTTTTGAAACGGCGATAACACCACATACCGTACTGTACGTCAGCCGAGCCCATGCAGCATGCAGCAAGACAGCACATCACCGCGACCCACGATTGCGACCAAAATTGTAGACTTTGCCAACAAAACATCCCTCAAATCGACAGAGCTTCCAAATCCCCCGGCACCTCTTAGAGATGAGCTCGGTCGAGCAAGGAGAGTGGAAGGATGTTGTCAACGAGTCGCTGGCAAGGTCAGCAAGGCTGAATAGATACACGTCTGTTCAAGCATTAATTCTTTACTGGGAAGGAGGCGAAAATGGTTTCAAAGATGAGGGTTTAGAGCTAGGTCGGATGTTTCAAGAAAATTTTGACTATTCGATTGAATCCTTTGAGATCCCTCTGACCAATAGTTACCTGAGGCTTCACCAAGTGGTTACTCGGCTTTCGCTCGCTCTCTCGACGTCAGCAAAGCAAACGCAGGGCTCATCGCTGCTCATTATTCATTATGGCGGGCATGGAGATCGAAATGATCGGAAACATGACGGAGAAGAGAAACAAGCAGTTTGGGCATCGTAAGTAGGCTCGTGACACGCATGGTGAACCTAGGGCTAACAGATAAGGTAGAGATAGTGAGAGTGGCGCTTTGCTTCCCTGGTATAAGATCCAAAATGACTTAGAAAACCTCGATATAGACCTTCTTTTATTGTTCGACTGTTGTTTTGCGGCTCAAGCAGGTAGAGCCGGGTCAGAATCCTTGGGCAAATCTGAGCTACTCGCCGCTGCTGCTATGGGTATGATGACGCCAATGCCTGGAGAAAGATCATTCACCGTGGCGCTCATCAAGGAAATCCTTGCCTCATACAAGGAGACTGGTGTTGTACTCGTAAAAGATGTGCATACACAACTGGTGAAGCGCAAGGCTCGCCTCCACGCGACTCCCATTCACATTAACCTTAGGCCAGGAAAGCGGTCGATACAACTAGAACGCCTCCCCGACAAGAATACTTCTAAGGATAATACCACCTTGCACGGACCTTACATTCCACTCGTACTTAAAACTAAGGAAGATATCGGAAGATTGAATATAGACTCATTCGTAAGATGGCTTGGCGAAGATAGACCTCGCGACATACTTTCCGTTCAAGTGCTAGAGACTACCAGCCATATCCAAGGATTCGTACGATCAGTCGATACAAAAGGGACGCCTCTCGCGAAAGCTGTCAATGACACTGCTCTTGATAGTATCATGAAAGCTTGGGACAACGTGTCAAGGATCATTGATCAGTGCAGCTCAACGCAGCGAAGTTCCAGACATGACATTTCCGCACTTCGTGCCCATGCTGAAGACCTACTCGAGAACCTTGATTCAATGAACCATGAGTTCGTGGATACTTTGGAGCGAGGGGTCATTACAGCAAATAGCTCCGAGGAGCTACAGACGCTAGATGATGCCATAGACGATCCCATTTCGGATGCTCTCGGCGTCGTTGATGCTTTGCGGCTGCGTCAGATTGTTTACTCGACCGGTAAGGCTCAGACGGGCCTTGTTGAGGACGGGAACACAACATATACCGGCACAAGTCTACAAGAAGAAAAGAGATACGACTGGTATTTCAGTGAGCAAGAAAAGGAAGTGCTTCGAGCACGCATTCGACATCTAGCAGTATTATTGAGCGCACCAAAGGATGTCGGTTTCCAATCATTGCGCTGCCATCGCTGCGAACATAAAGTCTTCAAGTCTCGATACATCTTGCACTTCGAAGTTCCTCCAGCCTATGATGTCTCAGAAAGATCCCCGCTTCCGCTCACGACAATTATTGAGAGTGCAAAAGGGTCCGCAAGGCCAACACTTGACGAAAGATTGAGAATAGCATATCTTCTTGCGAAGGCTGTTCATAAGTGGCACTCTACAGGTTGGGTACACCAAGGAATTAGTAGCCCCAATATACGGTTCTTTCGCTTCAAGGATAGTGGTCATATTGATTTTTCACGGCCTTTCCTCCTAGGTTTCGACTTTGCTAGGCCAGATTCAGACCCATCAATTGGGCGTCCCACCAATGATCCTTACTTTGACGTTTACCGTCACCCAGCGAGGCAAGGCCGTGCACGTCAGGGCCATCGGAAAATTCACGATTATTATTCACTTGGGGTCGTACTTCTTGAAATTGGCTTATGGCAAAGTGCAGTGAAGATTGTCTCAAGAACAGGAAAGGACCTGAATCCGGCAAGTGTGCGAGATCTTCTACAAACAGAGAGCACAGAGCGTCTCGGTCACTACGCTGGTGCATTATATCAAAAGGCTGTTAACGACTGTCTACTTTCACGCTTCGATGATGATTTAGACAACAAGAACGAGACTCGGGCACTGAATGAATTCTACGAAAAGGTAGTTAAGAAAATAAGGAGTGGTATAGTAGTGCGCTGACGATCTAGCCCGTCCGCACTTCTAAGCTTGCTAAGGACTACTCTGCAAAGTCCAGCAATCTCTCCTTGAACGTTTTTCCACCTTCAGCGGGCTGACCATTCTCGTAGCTTAAGGTGTAATTGCCTGGGCTTGGCATACTCGCAATTAAGTAAGGGCCCTTAAGCTGTTGGCTGCCAGGCTCTGTAAGCCATACTGCATCATTTGTTTGAAATTTGTTCTGCCCAAATCGTGTCATTAGAATTTCAAACGACTGGTTTGGAATTGAAGTACTGATCTATATCCTTTCACCACAGGGCGATATTGCGGAGTGTCAATTTCATCCGTACTGTGAAGTGACCCTGCCTACTACGCATGAGCTTACATGGAAATCTCGATCGTGCAGTGCAACTGACCGTATTTTTAGTCATTCTGGTCTGCGATAGTGCCTCTTTGTTACTAGTTTCCGCTATAGTACAAGGCGAGAAATAATGTAGCTTCTCCGAATGCGCGGTTGGTGAGTCTGATTGGCAAGTATCGCCGTTCCCAAGGCTTCCAAAACACTTGAAGGATTTTCTCCTTGCTTCGTATAAGTAAGGCCTCCATAATCAATGAACACGTGTCAAGCCATGATTGGTGGGTCTGCACAACGAGGCTGCACACAGCTGATCCCACCAAATCGTTCACCGGCGATAAGCACAGCCTCATATCTGCCTGAGGCGTACATCTGATCGATTATTTCTGCTAGTACATGCACACAATTTACAGCAACCCCAGTAACATTCTTTCACGTCGAAGTATTGTTTCCCATGGCGAGAGGAGGAGAAAAGAAACGGTCATGTCAAAGTGAGTGCACATCAAGCTCTAGCATCCTGATCTAGTTTCTGAAGACAAAGAAGAGATAGAAGAGTATCGGTCGGGCTATCCACAATTTACTGCCTTGCTTAGCGCACATGAAGCGTTTCAAAATGTTCGTCGGTTTACTCGAACAAGAATGCGGCTTTTGTTACTCAAGCAGGACGAGATTACAATGCTAGAGGAAAAGCTGGACACAATTGATTCCAAAGAAGATTGCGCGCTCTTTCTAGGATGCAGCCGAAGAGACAACAATACGGAGAGACAGCAAGTAGTTCAACAGCTTTCGACAGCTCTCACAGAATATGGTACTGAAAGGCTACGATTAACAACTTGGAGGCTCCAATTTGCTCACCATTTTTCAGATGTAATGCTAGTCCAAAACCATAGAGTCCTATCCCTGCCATCGGCAAAGCAAAGAGACCTTAATAATCTTAAGAAGTGGATCAAAGGTACTGCGAGCATTTCTCGACAAGAATCGGCCTACCTTGAAAGTGAAGAAGATTTGATTAATCTTACGGGTTCGAGGGACATTGCTCTTACATTCGTTGAAGATTTGATTGGCGATTGCATATTCGTGATTGAACGTGGTATTCGAAGAGTGAGAGCTTATCGACTTATAATCCATGCACCACTAAAATCATGTATAGATTTCCCCGTCGGGTTATATAAAGAGACGACACAAGCTTACCGCAGATGAGCATATTTTCCTTCTCGGCCCACGATTATCCACCTTCTGTCGAATTTTGACTACTTGGGTGGCGACAGTGGTATTGCTCGTCCCAATCTTCGTCCTCAGCCATATATCGAACTCAGCTTGGCGCCTTGTGACAATTGCACTTTCAGCAGGGCTCCTTCTTACTATTGTTTCAATTTTTACGAAAGCTAGGACAATGGAGATATTTACTGCAGGAGCGAGGTGAGATCACATTGCTTACCTGAGATACTCTACTTGAGAGCTAATACAGTAATAGTTACGCCGCTGTACTTGTCGTCTTTACCTCGGCAAATGACAACTTTAATTTGATTAGCAGTGGCGCGTAAAGAACATCATGGTGACATTGTCATCACAGGAGCGTCAGTGCTAATCAAGGCGATGCGGATGCGATACATACAAACTATATGTGGGTTACTAGTGCGCTATAAGTCTCGGGCCTTGAAGAGACATCTTCCAAGAACGCACAGATCCTGCGCAAAGAGTCTATTTAGGGAGTTGGAGGATGTCTACTAACGCCAAGTATTTGGCTTTGAGATATCACGCTCAATCCTTAACGAAGAAGTGGTTTTGGATTCACACAGGGACAGTTTGCATACCAGCGAGCAAGCCTACATTTACTCTATATAGATCCTAAATCTTGAGCGAGTCTTCAAGATTTGGCATTGGACATGGCTGCGCTTGGTACTGGTAATGACATGATTGGGCGGTTCTGGCTTGTCACATTACTGCAAAAACACCGCGTATAATAAGCATGGCCCTACTACGCGCCTACCTCGCAAAAACACTTTTCTACAATTTTTATGTTTACTTAGTCCTTTACTAATTAAAGCCTTAATTGTAAAGACTTAAATTATTCTACTAAGGTAATCTCATTATTGGTCCACGTCGTAAGAGCTTTAAATACCAGCGCTGATTCCAGAGTTGCTAACAATCAAATCAATCAAATCGACGCAGTCGATTTGATTTGATTGACTCGCTTGAAGGCCTCGACTTGATTGACTTGATTGACAACTGTCAGTGCCCGATTTGATTTGATTGATTTGGGAAACTTGATTCAGACTTACAGAAGCTAGTCAATGTTGCTGAGTTCCTCAATAAGTTCGTCAATAGCGTCTATCATGAGGTCTTGGCATGGTGTTGAGAAGCCTTTGCCGTCAGTAAGGCCTAAAATATTGATTAAATGCACTTACCTGCTCTCTTTGGCGCGCGTTTGAGACCTATCCTTTTAAAGGACCTTAAGGATTGAAGCACAAAGAGCAAATCCACTTTCATCCTAAGTCTCTTCACGCCAAGTAAGTCTCCCAGCTCACTGAAGTTTCTCTTGCAATCTGCACTAGATGTAGGAATAGCAAATATGTCTATTGCAAATTGAGCAAGAAGAGGTAATCAACGCTCCTGAAGAAGCTAGTAACAGATAGAATTAAGTGCAAGTGGGTCGTCCTCTAGTAGGGGTGGTTCATCCTTCCAAATAGTGTACTCATCGACGACTACCTGCTACAAAGTCTCTCCGGCTGCCTTCACGGCCGCATCTAAGAAATCTCGCCAACTAGATACAAATCGAGGCCTTTTGGCTAGACGTTAAACAACCCTATCTAGCACTGTAGCTTTAGCAGCATCTTTATAGAATTTCCAAAGTTGCTAAAACACTCAATTATTATTAGGTAACTAGTTCTCCTTTGTTCTATTCTCATAATTGTTTTCTACATTCCAAAGCGCATCTAGTGTATTTTTGTAATATGGATGAAGTCGAACAGCAACATAATAGGCAGGTAATTTGTCGAGTTTTATATAGTACTCATGGATTTTAGCCCACGCCGCGTTGTACTTTGTTTTGAGGTAATCTTTAGGCACATCTAAATCCTCATAATTGATGTCAACGATACGAAACTTTAATTCCTCAAGCATACTTAGCAGCTATTCAAATGTAAGAAGCACCTCCCAAATAGCTCTATAGCGGCCACAAACACCTAGTTCAAGCCAAAGTGTAGCTTCTCGAAAAGGTAGAAAAAATTGTATATATTCAGCAATTGTTGCCTAATCCTAAGTCGTTAGCCCTTTTTCTTGTATGTACAGCCGCGCTTCAGAGCTTTTTTGGCCATGGCCAGTACTTCTTACCAGCTCTCTATTATATTTGTTAATTTTGTAGTTGGCGTAATTAGTAAAAAGTTCTCGTAATTCAACTGCGCGCTCAAAAGTAGCATGGTAGAAATTCTAGTAAGTTTTATAGAGCTTGACTAACTTTTTTAGCTTAAAGTCCTTTAAGCCAAAACATTAAGCTTCTTTAAGCTAAAACTTTTCAAGCAGCTCTTGAGCCTATGGCGTAATAATTAATGTAAGGAGGTCAAAAAGTATACTAATTGGCCCATGTTTACACTACTCAGCCATATGTTTCTCTTCCTTCTATATATTATTTAGCTTAAAACGGGCGTTAGCGTAGAAAACTTATAGCTATATTAACCTTAGAGTTCTTAAAGCTTTCTTTATCTCTCCCCCAAATTACGATTTGTATACTAAGGTTAATTATATAGTAGGTATAATGTAATTAATAGTGTATAACACAAAAGTAATATTGCTAAGCTCCTGTATTATAGTGTTGTTATTTGTAGCATTATTAAGTACAAAATAGCTTATTTAATTGCCTTTAAGTTCAAAAGTATTAAATGTTGTACTTACTACTTTTATTATATATTTACCTAAATGCTGCCCATGCAGTTGTAGAAGCCTAAAAAAGTAGTTTTAAAATTCTTCTACCTTGTTTATATAATGTACACATATTTCTGTAAGCACTACTTTGCTACTAATCGTTGTCTAGTTATCAAAGGTAATATAAATAAGCAATTTTGAATTTTGAAGGTTTTTAATTACGGAAAGAATGTAGGTGTAGTACTTAGCTATAATATAGTTATAAAGGCTTTAGTAATTACGCTAAAGAACTTCTTTAGCTAGTAAATTAGCAGCTTGAATTATTACTTAAAAGAAAGGTATTTCATAACTCAAAGGACCTGGTTGTCGTTTATTACCCAATTTTAAACTACGTTAAGAAATTTAGTATAAGAAAAGCTATTTAAGGTTTTATTTGCTATCTCTTAAGAGACTTTACTATCTCTAGCTTATATGTTGGCTAAAATCGATTTTTGACCTAAGAGAAACTGGAATCAAATTACACCATTCTTACCTACCCTGTGTCTAGGTATTTAAGCCTTAAGATAATTTTAAGCTAATAAGGTTACTGTATTAACATTGTATTTACTACTTTCCTTTCTGTGTTAGTAGTAGAACCTATATAAAAAATAGATTCTTTTTTTGCCCCTATGCTAAACACGCCAGCCATATTGAAAAATCCAGCTCAGTTTTCCCTTACCTCTATAAAAGGGCTTCTGGAAGTGTGGGACTTGCAACTAATCTAATCCTTTATATAATTCATCGTTAATGAAATCCTCAGGCTTATTTCTCTCTAATTCTGTATCTGGGGGGATATCAGTGTTGGCAGTTGCGGTATTAGAGAGGGTCTGTTTAGGAGAGTTTATACAGTTATAAAGAGCGGCGCGTCTGTTAAAGGCCTTTGGCAGGTTCGAATTTATTGTGCAAGAATTAGAGGGTTAAAATACATAAGTTATAAAGGCGTGGGTGGGTTGATTTTGACGTGTAGGTATTATTTAGACGTCGATATTTTTTGCATGCGGAACCCGGAGAAACCCTTACCAATGCACTAACTAGATAGGTGCCGAGGTAACTTATAAAACTCAAAGAGCTACCAGGGCCCTTGCGGTTGATTCTTGATTTTCCTGTGGAAAAGCCCTAGCGAAGCGAGGGCCTCCTAGCCCAACGCGATATCATAGCCCAACGCCACTGGTACTTACTAATACACATCTACAGTACTAAAGTAAAAGTCTGTTCCCGCCACATTACTAAGCAGTTTCCCCACCAAAATCACCCCAACTTTGGAAGTAATTCGAATGTACTGAAAGGCCTATACAAGGCCTATTTTTGATGTACTAGCTTAAGGAGATCAATATTTCGTCTGCCATCCCCTCACTTTCCTCACTGCCGCCAGCCTTCTTTCCATACTCTTAATGAGCTGTCGGATAAGCCTTTTTGGGAGCTTCTTCCATGCCTTCTTTAAAGCAGCTCGTAAAGCATCCCAGGCCTCTTGAGAAGCCCCCATCTTTTTAAGCTCTGGATGAAGCTTATGAACAAGCTTCTTAAGAGCCCACCAGAGGTGCTCTATGGGATTGAGATCTGGGGAATACGGTGGCCATTCAAGCGTCCAGATCCCGTGACTTTCTAACCAAAATTGAGTGTCTAAAGTATTGTGAATTGGAGCGTTATCTTGTTGAAACACCTGCTTAGGCCTATAATGAGGAAGAAGGCCTTCTTCCAGAGCTTTAATGTAAGATTGGGCTGAGTAGCCCCCCCTTTCTGCTTCTGAATCTCTCTCCATAATAATTAATTCACTTTTTCTAACCCTTTTGTTTGGGGTAAGCCAGATAGCCCCCCATACTATTTGAGAGATCTGTTTAGCTTTGTCCTTTTCCTGTATTATCTCTTTGTTCTATTTTTCCTACGGGTAACGAAAACACTACTCTGCTTTTTTGCCAGACCCTCTCTGAATAGAGCACTCATCAGAGAACTTGACCCCTCTTCTCTTCTAATTGAAATAGTGATACTCTTGATAGAACTTCAACCTTAAAGCTCTTGCAGCTGTATTAAGCTTTGGTCTCTTCTTACAACGGTGGTTTGTGAGGCCTTTTTTCTTAAGGATTTGATAGATAGTGGTCTTGTGAAGGTGGAGGAGGCCTGCTTCCTCTATAAGCTTCCTATATTGAATCTTGGGAGTTTTTTGAGTAAGACGCCAAAGGAAACGTTTCTCACGACGCGTAGTAAGCTGAGGACGTCTATTTCAAGGTAAGGATTCGACTGTATTGTGAGACTTCCACCTCTTAAGTGTGTTGGTGATGGTTTTCTCTGAGACGTGAAACTCTGCTGCTAAGTCCTTTCTTAAAATACTAGTCTTATGTTTCGAAATAATTGCTGCGCGAGCCTCAGGAGATAATTTATCATTACGGCCACGATTGCCAGAAATTTCTGTCCCAAAGGACCTCATTTTGGTGGTGTAGTGTGGTGTTGAAGTTTGGTGTCAATTTCGTGTTGAGGGGCAGTGCACGGTCGCGGGAATAGACTTTTGCTTCGTGGCTGTACTACCTAATTTTTACTGCTTTTTCGCCCAAAACAATGCGCGCACATGTACCTAAGGAGACCGCATATAATACAGAGGTTAAATGTATTGAAGAAGCTGTACAATTACTTAAAACTCTAAATAATTTAAATGTTAAACAATACGCCTGTGACCACCAGCTGCTCTACCAGCGCTTACTACGCGCTTTCCATGGCGGCTATAATTGAAAGACGCGTCCCCAAGGGAACCAGAAGCTCACTAAGGAGCAAGACCTTGCTTTGCTACACTATTACAACGCGATAAACGATATTAACTTTGGTTTACACTAAACTTTGGTTACACAACACGCCAACGCGCTGCTTGTTAAGGTGCACTATAGTTAAGGTTCTTTACTTCCTGTAGGTAAATATTAGGTAAAGCGTTGGCTATAGAGTAAGCCGTAGTACCAGCGTGTTAAAGTAAAGTTAATTAAGGTTGCTTAAAAGCTTACGCAGCAGCTAGAAAGTATTTAGACTTAGTTTAAGAAGGTGTAGCGTAAAGTTAACGAGCTAGGAATTTAACCTAATAATATATGGAATATAAATGAGTGTAGCTGTTAAATAGAAGTTGTAAAAAACTAGTATGTTTATACTAAGCATGGCTACAATATAAGCTCTCTATAAAATATAGTTTTAGTTGTATATTTAGTATGTTAATAAAAAGCTACTAAGTTGTAATTTTTTACTTAAGTAATTAAGAGCATATTATGGTTATAGAGTGTTACTCTATTACTAGTAATATTATTAAGCTAATACTAATTATTAAAGCAGCTTTAATTTTTAAAAAATAGGTAGTAAATTTTTCTACTAAATATTTAATTAATTAAACTAAAAGTAACTATAGTAATAATAGTACTAATTTAAATTAGCTAAAGTACTTTAATACTTAAACTTAAACTTAAATAAAGAGTTTCTAGTAGCTACTTATTTTTAATAGTTATAGCTTATATAATACTTATATGTTTTACTAGTATATAAAATATAATAAAATTTAATTATTTATATTACTTTTATATATAACATATATATTATAGCTTTTTAATATAAACTACTTTTAACTATTAAAGTAAAATTATAATAAAGTACTTAACTAAACTATTTAAATAAAAGTAAGAAATATTAACAAAATAAATTTCTTTATTTACTTTATAAAAATACGTTAATTAATATTTTATAATAAAATAATTTATAGTAGTTAATAGTAAACTAGTTTATATTTATTTAACTTTAATATAGTTATTAACTAGCTACTACTAAAAAAAGTAGTAAATAATAACTTTAATGTATTTTTACTATAAAAATCTATATAAAAATATAAAATATTTACTTTTTATTTTTTTTAACTATAACAAAAAAACTAGTGATTTATTAGTTAACTTTTTTTAGTAATTTAATTTAACTAGAAGTAAGTTAATTAGTACTAGAATTTAAGTTAAATTATAAACTTAAACTCTATTTTCTATACTTAAGCTTAGCTAGTTTAAGTAAGAAACACCTACTACTATTAAAGTGTTTAATAAATAGAAAAAACTAAAAAAAAATATATTATAGTAATAGTTTTTAAGTATATTACTATTATAAGGTAAATACTTACTTAATTTTAGTTTTAATATATATACTTATTTTAACTTATTAATAAATAGTTTATAGACTTCTTTACTTACTAATATATAATAAAACTTATTAAATTTAATAAGTAAAGCTTTAGTAAGTAAAAAGTAGATATAAAAAATAATTAATAAAATAGTATTAACTATTTTATTTAATAGTTTTTTAGCTTAAAAGCAACTTTTTAATTTTAGAGTAATTATAAAAAATTAAAAGTAACTATAAACTATTTAACACTTTATACTTATAGTAGATTTTTTGTGTATATAATAAATACCTATATATATAGTATATTAAATACTACAAAAAAAAATTAAGTTTTTATTTTATTTAGCTTATTTACTAAAACTTATTTTTATAACTTATTACGTGTATTTATACTACTTTCTATAATCTCTAAACTTAATATAAAGTACTTTTTTTTAACTTAGGTTTTTGCTAGTTTACTTTAGCTTTTTTATACTTTTTATACTCTTTTTTATACTCTTTTTTATACTCTTTTTTATACTCTTTTTTTTTATAAAAACACTTTTTTAGTTAAAGTTGCTACTTTATTATAGTTTGTAATAAAAAGTTAGTTATACTATTATAGTTAATTAGTAATACTAAATAATAATAAACTTTAAATTAAAAAATTTTAAATTATATATAATTTCTTTATTAGTAGCTACTTTAGTTGTAAAAAAGCTTTTAAAATTTTATAATATAAATACTATTAGCTTTAAATATCTAAAATAATATACTAATATATTTTTTACTACTATATTTATTAAAAATTTAAGACTTTTTATTAAAAGTATTATAGCTTTTTAAAGCTCTTACTTGTTTTTAAAAAAAAGTAATAAAAAAAATTTATAAACTTTATTACTAATTATCTAGAATTTAAAAGCTATACTAATATTATAATTATAGTAAACTATTTTATAAAATACTAACACTTAATTTTTTATACTAATATAACTATTATAAATATAGTCTGCTTTTTTAACTAGTATATATAAATAAATTATAGCTTTCTAAAAATAATTATATTAAACTAAAAAGTACAATTTATTTTTACTTTTTATAATAAACTTTATAAATAACTATAAATTAAACTTTAACTATTTTTTTGTATACTACTTAAAAATTAATAGCTAAATAAAAAAAACTAATAGTATAATAAAATAAGTTCTATGTATATATACAAACTACTAATAAAATAACTAAATAAACTAGCTTTTTTTAGTATAGTTTAAAGGTAATAATTTTATATTTAAATTTATAAAAGTTTTACTATTTTTAGTAAATATAACTTAATACTTTTAAATAAATTTTAAGCTTTTTATAAAAACTTAAAAATAACTTTACTAAGTATTATAAGCTTTGGAAGCTAATTATATAATAAAGAAAATAGCTAATATTTAATAGCTAGTTTAAAAAAATTAGGTCTATCTCTTTTAAAAAATATATATATAAACTAGAAATAATTACTTATACTTAACTACTAAATAAAAAACATAGTTTAGCTTAATATATAAAATATTAAAACTAAATAATTATCTAAAAAAACTAAACTTAAAAGCTTTAAGAAAATACTATATATTTTAAGTAGTTTCTTTATATATATACTAACTTCAATTTTTTAAATTTTTAAATATATACTTAGTTTTTTATATATTTTTACTTTAGCTAGCTGTGCTTAAATTTAAATACTTTTTAAGTTAGTAAAATTTACTACTAAAATTTACTACTAAAATTTATTAAAACTAATAATAATACTAAATATTATATTAAGTAAATTAAGAAGTTACACTTTAATTATAAATAAAAATACTATAAATACCTTATTAAATAAACTAAATATAATAACCTAATATAATAATTTATAAATAATTTTTAAGATATAACTACTATAAAAAAAATTTACTTTAAAATCTAAATTAACTTGTTATTTAAAACTTAGTATAAATACTTATAATATCTTATAAAAGCTTTTTAAAAAAGCTTTTTTTATAAACTTTTTTTTATTACATTATGTATTTACATATTAGCTTTATACTAGTATATAAGTTTTTACTTAAATACTTTATTTATAGTTTATTTTATATCTTTTTTTTACGTAATATTTTAAATTTTTACTTAGTACTATATATAGTAGTTAATTAATATATTTTTTAAGTTCTTAACTTTTTACATGTAGTACTTTTGTAATATAAATTATTTATAATTTAAAAAAAATATAATAACGTATATTATAAAATATAAATATAGTATTAATATAATAGCTATTAATTACTAGTTATATAATATAGTAATAATAAATTATATTTATAGCCTAATTATTATAACTTAATACTTTAATACTTTTACTTTAAATTTTAGAAAATATAAGGCTAATAATTTTTTTTAAATAATAAAATAAAATTAAAAGTAAATAAAAACTATATTATTAGCTTTAATATTTAGTAAAGTAATAACTTTAATTATAATTATTATAGTTAGTAATAAGTAAGGTAATAATTACAAGTAGGAGATAGTAAACTAATAAAAAAAAATTACTAGCTATTAATAAAAAAGCATGTATAAGAAATTAATGCTAGACGAAAGATAAAGTAAATGCTTTAAAAAACTAAGTAAAAAGCAAAACTTCTAGCTAATATTATTAAGGTAATTAATAAAACTAATAGTAAAAAAAACACGTAATGTTTTATATATATAGTTATGTAATAGATAAGTATAATAAATAGTAATAAAAACTTAGCACACTTATTAGAGCTTATTATCTAATAAATTATAAGTAAAAAATTTACTATATAAAGAGTATTCTCTTTAGCTTTTAGATAGTTTTTTGTTATACTTATTCTCTTATTCTCAGAGCAACTTTCTGGAATTATTATATAATAAATTAGTTAGACTATTACTTATTACATTTTTATATTATTAAAATAATTATATAAGTAAGTTATTATATAACTTTATAAACTACTAAAGTATTTAATACAGTATGTATCTATACTTACTATGTTAAAGAGATCTATATATTATTTTTTTATAATATAACAACAAAAGCTATGTATTTTTATATAATATATAAAAACTTTAGATACATAAAAGCTATAGCCTGTTCTATAATACTATAAGTACTTATAGGTTACGTAAATTATATATAATAATAATAGGCTTAAGTAGTTTAACTTTAGTACTAGTATTATTTATAGTCTAAATTATGTAGCAACAACAGGTACAGATTTTAAAGCTATAATAAATAATTATAAAGTTAAAAAACTAAACTAATATAAAAGTTTATGTATTTAGTATTAAAGTATAACTATTAAAAAGATTTAATAGAACATGTAAATACTTTAAAGAATTCTTAACAAAAATGAAAATATATACCTACTTTAATAAAAACACTTTTTCTAAGAATCAGAATAGGATTCTTGTAGCTGGTATAAATATAAAAAGTAGAACCATAAATTAATTTAAGCTCTTAACTAGAAACTATATAAATAAGAAAACTAAAATAACTAAAATAACTAATAAGACAAAAGTAGTTTTTTAGAGTTATAATAATTTTAAAACCTAAATAACTATAGTCTTTAGTAAGATTGATAAAGAACATACTGTAGAACATAAAATATAAAACCTTAAGTAAATAAAATTAGTTTTAGTATATACTATAAAGTTTTAATAGCTATAGTTATAAATTAACTAAAATAATATACTATTAATAGTAGCTTACTATACTAAACTTAAAAACTAATTTAAAAATAAGCTAGCTAAAAGAAATTAATTAGATAATTTTTACGCCCTTATAGAATCTATTATGCGTATTAATAACTAATAGTATAAGTATAAATTAGAATATAAGAAAGGTTAAGTAATAACTATAGAAAAAAAAACATTAATATAACAAGAATAAGCTTATAATAAAATAGATATTAATAAAATTTAGACTAAAAAGCTATTATAGAAAAAAGAGCTAAAAAAAATAGTCTATAACTTAAAAATACTACAAGTAGCTTAATAAGAAAGCATGTTTAAAATATAGTAATATTAAACACTTTATAAAAGAATACCTAAATAAGAAATTAAGAATTATAATAGTAAGGACGAAACCTAAATTTAAAGAATAAAACTTATAGTAAATAAAAACCTTATTAGTTAAAGTCATTAGTAAGAAACTTAATAATAATTAATATTAAATTTATGGATCTAACAGGTACTATAGAAGAAACTGTAAAAAATAGTATTAAAAAATAAAGTATAAATTTATAAGTAGTTAGTAATAATCTAAAAAAATACTAAAAAGAGTAGTAAAAGAATAGTATTAAGTAGCAAGTTTAAAGACTCAATCCCTTATATTATAAAAAATTAATAAGAAATAATAACTATTTTAGGAAATTTAACTTTTAATATATAAAGCTTTTAAAATTATAATAACTACTATCTAGTAAAAACTAGATAGGGAAGTATATTAAATCTATAAATTAATTTAATATATAAGTAAGAATTATAAAATCAAGCATTAGAAAACAACGCTAAGAGAAGAATTTTATAATTTAAAAAACTAATTAAAGTAAGTAGTGTTTCTGTAGTATAATAGCCTTATAAAAAGAGTAGTATTTTAGTTTCTTATAGAAATATAAGAAAGAAAACTATACGTTCCTAAGAATTAAAAAAAGAAACTAATTTAAATATAAGAAACTAAGCTAAAAAGCAAGAATAGTAAGCATAATAGAGTAAAAATACTTTTACTTACTATATAAATTAAAAATACTAATATCTTTTAATAACTAAAGAATTAGGAATGTTAGATTTATAAGTTAGTTAACTATATAAAAAGAGTATGTATATAGACAACATATTTAATCTAAATAGAAAGACTAAAAAAAAGAAAGCATATAGAAAAGTAGTAAAGAAATAAGAATCTAATAAACAAATTCTAAAAGCCCTAAATATTATAATTAACATAAAAAATAAAAATAGCTAGTAAAACCACCTATATTAATAATAACATTAAAAGAAATATGTGTTGGAATGTGGATACTATAGAGAAGAAAAATATAAAATAATATAATACTAAAATAATATATAGCACTATAAACTCTCTTATAAGAAATATTTCCTAGAATAGAAATATCTAGTTTACAAAAACAAAGCTAAGAAAGAGTATAGTAAACTTTTATATTTAATATACTACTATAATTACTACTTTATACACGTTAAAAGGGAGCACTTTAACTTAAATAATAAGAATTAAAAACATAACGTGTGTAATTTTACATTAAAAAACTAAATAGCTACTAGTAAAAAGCTTAAGCTAGTAATATAACTATTAAAGCTTTTAGACTATAATAAGTATAGTAAGAACCATATCTTTATCTTAGTATAAAAGTAAATAAAAAACTTCTAAAAGTACTAGTAAATAGTAAAGTAAACGAAACATTTATTTCAAATTAATAGATTAAATAAAATGACGTATTATATTAGAAAAAGGCGTATTTAGTAAGGGTAAGATAAGTAGATAATAATATAGTAACTTTTAAAAAGAGTCTAATTAACCTAAAGACTATAGTAATAAAGCTAAAAGTAGCAAGCTATAGAAATATCTATTATATTAATATTCTAGATATAAAAGAGCTAAACATAATTTTAGAATAAAATTAATTCTTATTATATAATTTAATAATAAATTAGTAATAAAAATTTTTTAATAGCATAATTTAGTAAGGAAAGTAGCATAAATATAGAAACTAAACATAATAGAAAAATACTCTAAAATAGAAAGAATCTTATATAAAGCTATACAACAATTATAATAATAATAACTATAGAATATTAGAGTAGTATAAATCTAGAAATAAGCCTTAGACACTACTAAAGTCTAAATATTTTAAAAGTACTAGAAATTTATATACCTATTTAATAAGAATAAGAAGAATACACTTTTAAAGTATTAACTTTAAAACTATAAAATACTAGTTAAAAACAAAAACAAGCTTAAACTAGAATTAATATATTTTCTATTAAGAATACAGTAGGAAGAATTGAAACAGTATATTAAAAAGAATTTTAAAAAAGAATATATATAACTAAGTAAAAGCCTAATAGCCTCACCAATATTATTTATACTAAAAAAAAAAATAGAAAACTATAATTATGTGTAGATTTTAGATGACTAAATTAAGCTATAATAAAAAATTAATACTTATTACTATTAATTTAAGAGCTAATAAACAGACTCTAAAGAGCTTAATAGTTTAGCTTATTTAATATTTATAAAAAATACTACAGAATTTAAATTAAATAGGAATATAAATAATTAATAGCATTTAAAATAAAATATAGACTCTTTAAATACTATGTTATGTTATTTAAATTAATAAATATACTAGTAACTTTTTAGATAGTTATTAATCACGTATTTTATAAATACTTAAATATATTTATAATAGCGTACCTAAATAATATGCTAGTGTATATAAGTAAAATACTTAAAAAGTATAAAGTATATATAAAAAAGGTCTTAAAAAAGCTTTAAGAATATAACTTTTTTATTTAGTAAAAAAAAATGTAAATTCCACGTTACAGAAATAAAGTTCTTAGAATTTATTATTTTAAGAAAAAGAATCTTAGTAGATTTAAAGAAGTTAGTAGAAATAAATAATTAGTTAACACTAACAATAGTTAAGAAAATACAGTTCTTTTTAGAATTTATAAATTTCTATAAAAAGTTTATAAAAAAGTACTTAAAAATTATAATATCTTTTACAGAGTTAACTAAGAAAGATAATAGATTTAGTTAGAGATAAGAATAGTAGTAAGTATTTAAAAAACTTAAGAACAAGTTCACTTAAGTACTAATATTAAAAATATTTAACCTAAAATTATTTATTATACTAGAAATAAATGCATCTAATTATGTAATATAAGTAGTTTATAGTTAATAACATAATAATAAACGTTTTTATTTTGTAGATATTTATTAAAACAACTTATAGGAGCTAAGTTAAACTATAGTATTTATAATAAAAAGTTATTAATAGTAGTAGTAGTATTTAAGAAATAGTAAATTTACTTTAAAAGAGCTAAGTATTAAGTAGACGTTTTTTTAGACTATAAGAACTTAACTAGCTTTACTACTATAAAAAAGCTAAACTAAAGATAGATACGTTAATTAAAAATACTAGCTATCTACAATTTCAAAATACTTTACTAAAAAGAAATAGAAAATAGAGTAATAAATGTACTTAGCTAATAACTAAACCACATAAAACATTAAGAACTAATATTAAATATAGTATTAATAGTAAGATTAAACAGATTTATAAGTTATAATCATTTAAGAATTATAATAATTATAAGAGTTAAGAATTACTAAACAACAAGAATTTAGAATTTTAAGTAATAAAACTCTTAGAACTTAGAATTAGAACTTATATATATAAATGAACTTATTTATGTACTAAAAAAATTATATAAGAAATTAATTACAGAAAATTACAGAGCTATTGTATATAGACACTAAGAAATAAAAAAAAACTATAAAATAAATCTTTAGGAATTTCTACATTAAAGAGTTAAAGTAAAAAGTAAGAAAAGTAATTAAAAATTATCTAAAATATAAAAAGAATAAACTAGTATAACATAAGTTCTATAAACTTTTATAACTATTAAAAATACTAAAATAACTATAGTAGTTAGTTTTAATGGACTTTATTATAAAATTACTATTATTTAAGAAACTAGAAACAAATAGAAAATATAATGTAATACTTATTATTATAAATAAACTAACTAAGTATGCATATTTTAATCTAATAGTTATAAATTTATTAGCAGAAGAACTAGTACACAAAATTTTAGAAATAGTAGTTTTAAGATACAGAATGCTTAAGGAGTTTATTATTAATTAAAATAAATTATTTATATTACACTTCTAAAAAACCTTGTTAGCCAGGTTAAGGTTAAAAAATAAGCTTTTAATAAACTTTTATTTTTATATAAATAGACAAATAAAGCACACTAATTAGACTTTAAAATAATATTTAAAGATATATATTAATTACTCTTAAAAGAATTAAGTTAAGTTATTACTTTTAGTATAGTTTATTTATAATAGTATAAAATTATTTATAACTAATATATTACTATTCTATACTAATTATAAGTATAAACTATTAGCTTATAAAAAAATACGTAAATTAGAAAGTAAATTATATTAAGTTTAAAATAAAGTAAGATAACTACAGGACTTGTATAATAATTTTAGTAGAATTATTACTTTAAAAAACTTACAAACTATAAAAAGTATTAATAAGTTAAGAGTTAGAGAACTAATTTTTAAAAAGGAAGACAAAGTTTTCCTATTACATAAAAATTTAAAAACTAAATAACTAAGCAAGAAACTAAATTACGTTTAAATTAAACTAGTTAATTATAAACTAAGACTACTACAGAATATAAGAATCTATTTAGTAGTTTATATATTATTACTTAAATTAGCACTACTAAACGCACTAATAGTAATAAACATAAACATAAAGCTATACTAGTTAGAGTATAAAGTTAAAAAGATTTAAGGGCTATAATAATTTAGATATTAGTAGAAATACCTAGTTAAATAAAAAAACTATAGACTAAAGAAAAGTACTTAAAAATCTATTAAGAACTTAAAGTAATGTTCTAAGATAATTAACTAGTTTTACTTAAAAAATTTAGTAATACTAGATTCTAGAAGGAAGCCTATACGGCCTTTTAATTAAAAGAGATATTTAGAAAAGAATTAGTAAAAGCAGTAGATAAAAATATTATAAATTATAATAATTTAAAGGTCTTTTATTTTTCTTTCTTCTTTAGATTTTATATCTCTTTAATTAAGGTAAGCTTATAAGTAAATAGCTTATGCTTATAATTATTAACTAAAGTAAACTATTTTTATATAATAGTAACACTATACTAATACCTTATAGCTATTACTTAACTATATTATATAATTTTATATATATATCTCAGATCTTGCGCCCTCTTTGAGGGGTAAGCTTTAACTTTATTTTATTTTATATAATAGAGATTACTACGCTGCTATTAAACCTCATTATATTTTAAAGTTATTATTTATAGACTTTAGCTTTTAGAATAGTATTCTTAATAGCTTCTAATTACTTATAAAGATATTAACGCTTAGTAAGGGACTTATTAAATTTCTACTAAAATACTACTAGATTATATTTATAATTCTAGAAAATGTATTTAGAATAAAAACTAAATAAAAAATCTATAAGGTAATAAAAATTCTTTTTCTTATATAGACTATATAGAGTTAGCATAAAATAGTTATAATCCTAAATTAATTTTATAAGATAATAATTACAAACAGTTGAAGACTTAACCTTAGGTATTATTAGAGATAAAAAGAATTTTTTTTTTAGAGATATTTATAACATTTCTAAGGGAACAAGCTTTTCTTATACTTAAAGCTTAGAATAAAAAGAACTTTTAAGCTAAAAATTTAAAAAAGAAGTAAGTATTATAGTTAGTAATAAGTAAGATAATAATTACAAGCAGAAAGTAATAAACTAACTAAAAAAAAATTACTAGCTATTAATAAAAAAGCATGTATGAGAAATTAACGCTAGATAAAAAGTAGAATAGATGTTTTAAAAGACTAAATAAAAAGCAGAGCTTCAAGCTAATATTATTAAGATAATTAATAAGACTAATAATAAAGAAAATACGTAACGTCTTACATGTGTAGTTATATAATAGATAAGTATAATAAATAGTAATAAAAACTTAGTATACTTATTAAAGCTTATTACTTAGCAAATTATAAATAAAGAATTTACTATATAAAGAGCGTCTTTTTTAGTTTTTAAATAGTTTTCTTTTTTATACTTATTCTCTCATTTTTAGAGCGACTTTCTGGAATTGTTATATAATAAATTAGTTAGACTATTACTTATTACATCTTTATATTATTAAAATAATTGTGTAAGTAAGTTATTATATAATCTTATAAATTACTAAAGTATTTAATATAATACGTACCTATATTTACTACATTAAAGAGACTTATATATTATTTTTTTATAATATAGTAATAAAGGCTACGTATTCTTATATAATATGTAAAGACTTTAGGTACATAAAAGCCACAGCCCATTCTATAATAATAATCTTATTTTAAGTAATTTAATATAATATAGTTAATAATTTACTTTTAACTAAAAATTTTATAATATAATAAAGTACTAATTATTTTTATTATATTTTTAAACTAAAATTTTTACTTAAAACTTAGCTTTTAATTTATTAATATAAATATTAGCTCTTTTATTTTTATTTAAAAAAAAGTAGTTTTTAATAAATAATAAAACTATTTACTATTATATAATTATTTTAATTTTAGTATTAAAAGTTTTATAATTTTTAAAAAAAGTTTAACTTATTATAATTATAGTAGTATATATTAAAAGTAAATAATATAATTACTAGTTTTAGTAACTTAGTAAATAAAAAATAAAAGTTCTATTTTAATTTATAATAAGCTATTATTTATTTACATATTATATTTATTATTTATAAATACTTAACTATAAAGTTATAATATAAAATTTAATAATAATATAGTACTTTTTAAAATTGAAAGTAGTATTAAAATATTATATTATTAATAAAATTATATGTTTAATAATAAATTATTATATAGTTCTTATTTATTAATTAAATAAAAATTAAAATTAGTTTGCTAATAAATAAATTTTTTTAATAAAGTTAGTAATATTATTATTAAAAATATACTTAAAACTATATAGTTAATTGTTAACTTTATAATATTTTAATAAATTTATAAAAATTATTTAAAAAAAACTAAAATATTAATTTTAGTAAAAAGTATTTATATTTTATTAGTGTAATAGTGCTGCTTGATTGGCTTATTATAAATTATATAATATTATAACTAGCTATACTAGCTATAATTTAGTATAGAGCTTAGTATATAATTAGCTTATGTTTAGGCTATACACTATTCTATTTAAAAGCAAGCCCTCTTTATATTTCTTCTCTTTTTATCTTAGTATAGCTAAAATAAATCTAATTTATTTTATTAACTTATATTTATACTATAACGCGTGAAGACTGTGCCTATTATTATATTATACTAAAATCTCTTTAACTTAGCTAGATAATAGTGATATAATATTAAAGTCAAGCTATATAATTAACTTAAGTATTTAATTTATTAATAACTATACCTAAAGAATTAATTACATGACTATGTTGAGTTATTAGTTTGTTAATTATATAATCTTTATTAGAAAGCTCTATAGTAGTAGGTAATTAAAATTCTAAGTAATAGCCTATATAAGCCCTGCACAGTAGGCCTTAAGAGTAATTTAATAAATAACTAAAAGATTTATAGTAGTAGGTAATATACCTATTAGATTAAAAAAGAGTTATAAAAGCTTTAGTAAATATTCTTTCTTTTCTCTCTCTTTTCTTATAGGAACTATTTTCTTTTTGCTAGAGAAACTAACCTTTATAAGCACTACTAGCTTATTTTCTTTATACTAGAGAATTAGCTAATTACTTCACTCTACTAAAGACTAGAAGCTCTATATATATATAAGAATAAATAGATTAAGACTATAAAAAAGCTCTTTATGCTAGAGATAAGAGTTAATTCTAAAATAATAGCTACTAGTAATAACTATATATTTATTTTTAAGTTACTTAAGTATACCGCCACGCACTATTCTAATAATATAATTAGAAAAAACTATACTATTAAAAAGCTCTATATCTAAGTATGATATAATAAGAAATCTTTTATAGCTACTATTAAGAGCACTATCTAGAGAACTAATATCTATAAGTCTTAAAAGATAGAGATTATACTTTCTACTCTAATAACCCTTAATTAAGTAATAATTACTAGTAAGCTAGAGCATAGCTATCTTAAAGTACTTACATATTATAACTATACTAATATACAAGAAAAAGTGCTTAATATAGCTAAAACTAAGCTTAATAAGATTAGAAATAAGATTACTAAGTTTTATTAGCTATTAAACAACACACTTAAGCGCGTAGCGGATTAAGAAAACAAAATTAAAATACTAAGAGTATAGATAAAGAAACCTACATATAATATATATTTCTTTCTCTTTATAAAGGCTAGTCTAGCGCTATTATTAATATTAGTAAAGAAAATACACTTTACAGCTCTATTATAAATCTCTTAGAATTAAACTAGCTATATAGCTATAGGACCTAATAATAGTTCTAATATAAGAAATCTTAGTAACTAAACTTTTTAAGTATTACTTTATATATTAGCCACTTTACTAGCTATGTTTACTATAGATAGCTATTAAGATAATAGCTGCTTAGCCTAATTTCCTAATCTATTAATACTTAAAAACAATAAGAATATTACCTTTAATTAATAAAGAGATATTCTAGAGAATAAGGTATGTACTAACTAAGACTAGTTTACTAAAGCTAGTAAGTAAGCTATTTAAAAGAATATCGTTTTATATATATATATATATATATATATAGAAAGTCCTACTAACCAGTACCTCTTAACACTTATACGTATAATAAAAGAGAGTAAGTAGCTAGTTAGCTACTAGTATATAATAAATTACTTAAAAAGAATATATAGTAATCTATATAAGAGACTTAATGTTTACTATAATTTCGAAAAGCTCTACCTTAAATACTCTACTAACTTTATTATATTTTAGGGTGATTTCTTTTACCTAGCTTAAGAATACAGCCTATCTATAAACTAATAAGTAAAAGAATTTTATAAGAAGCTCCTAAATACTCTATATATATAAATAGATATCTATTAATAGTAGTACTATAACTAGTATAATAAGTATATAGATCTGGCTTAGGATTTTACTAGAAAGTTAACTCTTAGCACTAAGAAAGCTACTAAGTAGATTAATAAAAAAACTAAAAAAACTTAGCTACTGTTAACTTAGTAGTCTTATTTAAAAGCTAAGTATCTAACTTATATAGTAGCTATTATTATTCTACTAATACTTATCTTTAAGCTAGCTAGTTATTATAATTATGGAAAATTTAGTTACTTTATAAAAAACTATTAACTACCTGTTTAAGCTATAGCTAAAGTAATTAAGTTTATAGATACTAATAAAGAGCTCTATACGCCTTAGGATACTAGTAATAATAAAAAGTTTTAGCTTACTATAAAAAATCTATTAGTAAAAAACTTACTTTAGAGGAAGTTTCTTTTCTAGAGTTATTTTCTAAAGCTATTAACTAATTTAACTCTTATTAACTACTATTTAATAAACTAGCTTTTATTTTATTTTACTATATTTTTACTAATAGACTAGCTATAAAGCTAAGCGGCTTTTTTAATACTAAAGTTAGTAATTTTATTCTAGTATACCTAAAGCACATACACGCTATTAAAAAAAAGCTTAAGATAAAAACTTATTAAATAGAATCTACCCCCCTAGCTAGTTATAATAATAGACTGAATAAATAAGTAAATAAGTACTTTTAGGTTAATCTAGTACTAAATAACTACTACTTATTAATTTATTTTATTTTTTATAATATTAGCTGCTACGACCTTATAATTAGCTGTAAGCTATTTAAAGATATAGATACTTTAATTAACTATAAAAAGCAAGTGCTTAAATAGCTAGGTAATAAACTAATTAACTATAAACGTAATATTATTATTCTAATATAAGACTTATTAACTAAAATTAATCTCTTATACTAAGCTAATACTAACTAACGTGATGAGTTAATAAATATGGTAATTTTATAATATACTTATAAGCCACCTCAGCGCTCGCCCTAGTATATAGTATAGTAAAAAAACTTTAGGAAAATAAAAAAATAGCTTTACTTATAATAGTAGCTAGAGTTAAGTAAATAAACTTTTTATTCTTAGCCTATCTTATACAAAAATCTCTTTAAAATAGGCCTTAAGATTAATACTATAAAAGCTATTACTTTGATAATATATGTATAATAAAAAGAAACTATACTAAAGTATACTAGTATATATAAAGTAAATAAGCTTATTTAAGACTATAGAGATAAGCTTAGCCTATTAAACCTAAAGCTTTTCTTTTAAGACCTTTTAGTAAAAGCTTTACTAAAAGAGCCCTATTAAGTAAATAAGAATCTTATAAGAGAAAAAAAACTTTAGTAGTGTATTAAATAGAAATTATCTTACTCTAGCTATACTAGCATAACTTAGGTTTATTTTTTAAAAAAGAACTTAAACATACTATCTCTACATTATAAAGGTATTAACTATAATATTAAACTAATAGTTAAGAATATACTAATATTAAGTCTATTATATAGCCTATCTTTTAAGTAGTTATAGCTTATTAAGATCTATCTAAATAACTATCTTTAATAAGGTATAATTACTTATAGTAATGCTTTATATATTTTTCTAGTACTATTTACTAAAAAGTTTAGAAAAGAGTAGCGCTTTTATGTTAATTATTATAAACTTAATACTATTATAAAGAAAGATACTTATCTAATTCTGTTAATTTAAAAGACCCTTACTTAACTAGTATGTATAAAAGTATTTACTAAGCTTAATATATAACAAGCCTTTTATTATATACGTCTAAATAAGAATATAGAGGACCTAATTATGTTCTATACTTAGTATAGAAACTATAAGTACTATATACTACTATTTAGTCTCTATAATAGCCTTACTATATTTTAGTATTATATTAATAAGATGTTTTATAGCCTACTTAATAACTTTTATACTACTTATTTTAATAATATTTTAATCTATTCTGAAGACCTGCTGTAGTATGAGGAGTATATTACTTAAGTATTAAAATATCTCTAAAACACCAGCCTCTAAACAGATATTAAGAAAAGTAAGTTTATTATTACTAGAATAAAGTTTCTAAGTCTTATTATTAGTATAAAAGGGATCTAAAAGGACCCTGAGAAGGTTACTATAGTATAGAAATAGCTAGTACCTATATTAATTAAAAGCCTATAATCTTTTCTAAAATTCTATAATTTCTATAGAGCTTTTCTAAAAGACTATAAATATATTATTTAACTGCTTACTAAGCTACTTAAAAAGGGCATATAATATACTTTTAGTAAATATAAGCTAGTAGTTTTTTAGTAAGCTAAAAATTTAATACTATTAAATAATATTTTAGTTTACTACTCACCCTACCGCCAGACGCGCATGGAGATAGATATAAGTAATAGAGTTATTATAAGAGTACTATTATAGCTTTAAGAGAATAGTTTTTAATAATCTATAGTTTTCTACTCTAAGACTATAAACAAGCTCTAGATAAACTATAATATATATAATAAAAAAATATTAGCTATAATTTATAGTCTCTAAGAATAGTACTCGCAGCTTATAGGCTTATAGACTATAGAGTTATTTAATACTCTAACTAATTACTATATACTAGAGTATTTTTCTATAAAGCAAAAGCTTACTCTCTATTAAATATACTAGATAATAAGTATAGTAAACTATTATCTAATACTTATTTATTATTTTAATATAATTAATATAGTAGCTGATACACTCTCACGTAAGTAAAAAAAACAAAAGACTTAAAAAAATAAGAATAAAATAGCCTAAATACATGTCTTTTTTTTAGTAGAGTAAATTAATATTAGCTTTATTAAAACTATAAGTAATAATCTAACTATACTATTAATAAAAGGCATACTAGCTATTAATATAATTAAAGTAATTACTACTAATACTTTTATAGTCTTACTACTTTTAAATAACTCTTACTTACTAATTAATTGTATTATTAAGGTGAATTATAGTTATAAGAATTTATAACTATTATAAGAGCGCGCTCTCTCTAGTAACTATTTAATATAAAAACTTAACTAAAGCCTTTTTATATACTATAATAAGCTAGTAATTTTTACTATATACTTTTTAAGAATTTATTTTATTTAAGCTATTTATACTACCTAGGTAACTACTTACCTAGATAAGAGAAAAATAAATAAGCTATTTTATAACTACTACTACTAAAACTATATAAGTAAAAATATAGATAACTATATAACTATATATAAAGCTTATAGATAAAGCTATATATCTTATAGTAAGACTTTAAACTTACTTAAATTACTACTAATTCTTAAGTAAGTATAGTAAGATATCTCTATAGATTTTAAATTCTTCCTCTTAAATAAGAAAAAATATGACTATATTTTTATTATTATAGACTAGCTAAGTAAGTACTATTTCTTATTATTTTATTATAAAATAACTATAGCTACTTAAGTAGCTAATATGTACTATTACTATATCTAGTAAGTATTTAGTTTATTTAGATTAATAGTCTCTAACTGTAGTTCTTAGTTTACTTTAGTATTTATAAATAAGCTATATTAACTAATAGGAATTAAGTAAAAGCTCTTAATATTACATTACCTCTAAACTAATAAAAATACTAAGGTTCTAAACTAGTACATTAACTAGCACTTATGTTTATTTATTAATTATTATTAGAATAACTAATTAGATTTATTATTCTATATAAACTAAATTTAAGTAATTCTACTACATAAGACTATAGGCTTATTACTTTATTAAATTAAGTTTAGTTACTAGCTAATCTATTACTAGGACTGGGAGAAATATATAAAGGTATTTATTATAGTTTATAAATAAATATTACGTAAGAAAGCGTAGAGCTATATTAAAGCTAGCTATAGAAATAGCTTAATAAGAAATTACTTAAGTATAAAAGTAATAGGCTTAATAGGCTAATAAAAAGCACTATAAGCTAGACTTTTTTATAAGAAATAAAGTATATATTATATCTAAAGGCTTTACTACTAGCTAATCTAGCTAGAAGCTTAACTAATAAATATACGGACTCTATTTTATTATAAGTATAAAGAGATATTTCTATTGCCTTAAGCTGCTACTATACATGTATATGCTTAATATTTTTTATATAAACTATTTATAAAAAGCTTTTACTTATTTACTATTTAATTAAATCAAACTTAAGGAACTACCTATTGAGATTAATTGGTATTTTAAGTGGCTAGTATAGGAAATTCTTAATAGCTACTTATTTTATAACTAATTATAGTATAAAATATCTTAGCTAGCTTATAACCTAGATCCTACTTAGTATAATGCTTAAAACTTTATAGGTATTTTATATAAAGTAAGAAATTATTATAAGGCTTACCTAAAAAAAGTAGGACTACTAGTATAACTAGACGCCTAGTTAAAAGCATATAAAGTAAAAAAGAACCTAAAAGTAATAAAGGAAGATAACAAGGTAACTTTAAAGATAAGAGTAATATAAAGACTAGTAAAAAGAAGACTATAACCTAGAAACTTAAGAATAAGTCTTTTTTAGAGGAGGGTAATATAACAGTACTATTTAATTAACTTACTATAAGTTATATAATATTATAACTAGCTATACTAGTTATAATTTAGTATAGAGCTTAGTATATAGCTAGTTTATACTTAAGCTATATACTATTCTATTTAGAGATAAGCCCCCTTTATATCTCTTTTCTCTCTATCTTAGTATAGCTAAAATAGAGCTAACTTATTCTATTAACTTATATTTATACTATAACACGTGAAGACCGTGCCCGTTATTATAATTAGCTTTTATATAAGTATAAAAACAATTTATAACTTTACTTAAAAAAATTTTAATAATATATAATACTTAAGCTTACATAATAATTATTATCATACTTTTTTTATACTAATTAATATTACTAATAAATTTATTATTTATTTAAAAGTTTTAGTACTTATAAGGTAAATTAAAAATTTTAATAAATAATTATAAAAACTTAATAGTTATTATATTATTTTTATATATATTACTAGAATTATAATATATAAATAAAGTATTTAAATATAAAAAAATAGTAGTAAACTAAAAACTATTAAATTAATAAATATTATTTAAAAGGTTTTTTATTATAAAAGTAAAATATATATTAAAGCATAAAATTTTAGTTATAAAAGTAAAAAAATAATTATAGCTTACCTTTTAAGCTTTACTTTTTCTTTATTTTAATATATAATTTTATTTTATAGTTTAATAATTTACTTAGTTTACTAATTAATAATTTATTAGTTATTTACTATTTAAAAAAGCTAAGAACTAATAATAAAAGTAATAAAAGTATTTTAATTTTTTTATAAATAAAGTTTTATTATAAACTACAAGTTTTACTTAGTTTTTTTAAAAAAAATTTAATAATATAATAGTAAAAAACACTTTATTATTATAATTATGTTAAATATATATATATTTAATAGTATTATTATATAATAAATATTTATTAAAGTATACTAGGTTTTTTAGTAAAATTTTTTAATATTAGTAGTTATTTTTAATTTCTTTAAAACTTAAGTTTATTATTTTTTTTAAAAAAAAATATATAAATATTATATTTGTAATAATTTATTATATAATATATTTTTACTAGTATTTATAAGTTACTATATAAAAGTTTTACTAACTTTTCTTTTTTACTTTTTTTTATACTAAAGTAGCTATAATATAGTGTCTTATTACTTATAACTACTTATAATTACTTATAAGTTTATACTAGTTATAATAATATTTATTATAAACATATTTATTATAATAACTTTTTTATAAATATTTTTTTATTACTTATAATATATTTACACTATACTTATATAAATTATAAATTATAAAAAAGTTACTTAACTAAAAAAAAATTATTTATTTAATTAAAGTAAAAAGTATTAACTAAAATTAAAACTATTAATTAAAATTAAAAGTATTAGTTAAAGTTTATAAGTTTTACTATTATTAGCTTATAGTAAAAGTAAATAAATTAGTTTATTTTAAGAAATTAATAGACTTTAAAAGAAAACCTTTTTACATATAAAAAAAATAATTAAAATAAAATTAGTACTTATAATTTAGCTAGTAACTTTACTAAGTATAATAAAATAATATTATAAGTAAAAATAAACTTAAGTAAAGCTATTAGAGTATGTATAAAAATAGTATTTAAAACTTTATAAACTTAAAACAAAATTTTTAAAAAGGTAAATAGTTATTTAATAATAAAGTTTTAAAAAATAATAATATAATTAACTTAAGTATTATATTAACTTTAAATTCTAAAAAATTATAGTTTTAAAATAATGTTATAATTAGTAATATTTTAAAATTAACATATAAGTTAATAGTTAAAATAACTAAAGTTAATAAAAGTATATAAAACTAAAGTACTTATATAAACTAGTATTAAATTACTAAACTTAAATAAATAAATAATTATATAACTTAAATATACTTTAAGTAAACTAGTTATTATAATTAAGTTATTATAAGTTTATAAAATAGTAAATCTTTTGTAAAATAAAATACTTATTTATAAAAAGTTAAAACTTAATTTAATATTCTATTTACTTTTTTAATTTATTAGTTATTAAATAAAATTTAAAAAAAAAATTATTAATAAAGAAATTAAATACATAAATAAATATTAAAAAAAAATTATATTTTTTTATATAAGTTTAAAACATAAAGTATATGTAAATACTAAAGTTAGTAATACTATGTTATTTATTTATTTTAGTAGTATAAACGTACATAATTTCTTTTAGTATAACGTTTTTTTTTTTTTTTTTTTTTTTTTTTTGGCGTAGCTAACTTGTTGTAAAGCTGTGCAACGAGGTTTTTGGCATACGACAAATGGGAAAGGGCTGTATTGGTTGGACAAATCGCCACCTCTACAATCTCCTAAATCCCTATCTATATCGGCACAACGTACAATTATTTGGAAGCTCGGCGTTACTATGAGCTGCAGAACATGGACAAGATAAGACGGCTCAATCTTGTTAGGGGAAGGAGCTAATATTCAAAGGGAGAATGGTCACGGTCAAACGCCGTTGTCGCTGGCCGCAGAGAATGCGCACGAGGCAGTGGTCAGGGATGTATATAATCAGTTAGTTAGTTACCTAAGTTATGATTATCAGATAACTAACATAATCGTAATCATAATCAACTTGCCTGATTATGTTACATTGATTATATAGTTATGATTTTCTATCTCCAGAGGGCTTACGATAGATTTTGTGGTGTTGCAGCTAGATGAAGAGCTAGAGGCGCAAGTTGCCGGGTGAGTAGACGTTAATAAGGCGTCCTATGTATCGGATATGCTAGTTAGGGCAGGATAGCTCCCGGATTACATACAAAAGTCGTCTGTGCGCCCCCCTTGGCCCATAGATTGAGCACCTGGAGTTTCATCAGCTCTTGTTAACGCATTAACACCTTATCAGCGCCTTATCAACACCGACTTTCTTTTATCATGAAGGATACTCAACGCCTTACCAGAGGCCTCAAACGCGCTCATGAGGAGGCTGCCGACGAAGTTTCTACCTTTACTAACCTTAATTCGCGCGATTTTAACGACCTAACGCTTACACACAACGATCCACACCACTAAGTTGGTATACCAAAGAAGAGGCGTCGGAGGGCTCAGGAGAATAAGGAACTATAGAGATATACGCTTAATGAGCCCCCAGAGGGCAAGCCAGCGCGTGACAATTCAAATCAGGAGATTTTCTACTATAAGAGGTGTAATAAGGCCTGTACAAGTGCGACAGCTTTTCAACAACACTTACACAACCAGCATGGCGTCAACACTAAAGTTAGCAAAACAAAGGTAGAGGAACAGGTTAACAAGCTAGCAGCTAGCTTCAAAATTCAACAGGAGTACGCTCAGGACTCAGCTTAATTACGTACCTCAAAAATCCTTCACGACGCCGTCAATCATGCCGATTAGTTGAACGTACTAGTTCTTATAATTGTCAACCATAATCTCCCTCATACAATCGTTGAATAGCCTGAATTTCATCTGCTAATGAAGATCTCAAACTACACACTTATTGAACGTGGTAGACCTATAAAGAACTCGCGATTTTCAGTACGTGAGCTAATAAGTAAGACCTATAAAGTTCATAAGAATATAATTAAGCAGAAGCTTACAGAGTCTCTATTAAAAATCCACTTCACAACCGACATCTAGACCTCTCCCAATAAAACACACTATCAAGCTATTACAGCTCATTTTGTTAATAAACTTAGGTAATTACAGAAAGCCACATTAGTAATAAGAGAGTATAGAGATAGCCATGGTGCTAAAGAGTAGGCAGAGGTATTCCTTTAGGTACTTAATAAGTATAAGATTAGCGAGGAGAAGATAGGCTATATTACAGATTAATACACCTAAAAGCCTAAGTCTAATTTACTAGCTGATATACTATATATAGGAGACAACTACGGCTTGAATAATAAGCTCTATTAACTACTTAGTTATACCTTTTAAAGCTGGAGCGCCTAGCACCACTAAATCTAATATATAGGCCATATTCTTAACCTAGCCTATTAAGCCTTCCTATTTACTAAAGATAAAGGTGTAGTAGAGCTGGCTATAAAAGCTATAAAGAAAGTTTATAAGAAAGAAAAGCACCTTAAAATTCGTTTAAAAGATAAATACAATTAAGATAAGTCTATATAGGCAAGATAAAGAGAGATTAGTGTACTAAAAAAAATCTATAATATTACTATATAACTTTATTAATCGCTAGATTACTATTAATAATTTGTAGACCTTACTAGCAGGATTTTTCTTTACGATAATAATACACGCTAGAACTCCTAACTAATAATGTTAGAAGCTATAATTAATCTAGAAAGCTATATTTAAGTGTTTATTAATAAGAATTAGAATAACATAAGCAAAAACTCGCTTAATTATAATAAATAAAATATATTAATTAAAACTAGAAATATCCTTAAGCCCTTTTATAATATAATACTAGTTCTTAAATATAATAATATAACACTTAATTAAGTGCTAGAATTAATAGACTATTTAATTAATCATATTAAAATAAAGCAGAATAAGTATAAAAGAGATTCTAATCTATTATTATTACTTTTTATAATATAGTTTACTTTTAATAAGTATTATAAGCTTACTAATTAAACGCTAGCGTACACAGTAGTATTACTTTTTAATTCTTATTTTTATAAGAAATATCTTAATAATAAGTAGAAAGCTATTAAGTAGGTTTATTTTAGTATAATAAATTAAGCTATTAAGGCAGCATATAGGCTCTAGTAAAAAGAGTATAAATATATAGCTATTCTAAATAAATTAATTTAATTAATTAATCTAGAAATTATTAAGAATATGCTGGAGAGATACCACTATAAGAGAGAGTTAATTTAGTTATTAACTACTAACAAATTTAATTAATTTATTAATATAAGTTTATTAATTCTATTATACTATATACTAAAGTTAATTTAATTTATAAATAGGGAGGCTGTCTGCTAAAAATAATAGACTTTATTTTAAATTAATAGCTTAATTTTACCTAGTAATATAACTTCCCTTACTTATCTTATATAGCTATTAATATTCTATTAATTTTATTAATATTAGTTAAAAGTAAATAAGTCTTCTCTAGCGCGCATTGTATTATAATTTAAAAGTAATATAAGCTTAGTATAAAAGTAGTAAAGCAGAGTAAGTATTTTAAGAGCTAGATTTAACTTACTATTAAAAATAATAAAGTAATTAATAATCAGCTAGCAGAGCAGGTCCTCTGTAGACAAGTAGATATAGAAAATATAAGTAAATTAGTAATAGAAAAGGTGCTTAAAAGATTACTAGATCTAGACTCATCACACGCTAATTCTGATTAAGTTAATTATATAGATTTTAGGTATATTACTAAGCCTTATCTACATCTATCACTTCCTATAGAAGCCTTACTAATCTGCTTAGTCAAACTATAAAACTATATAACTATATAATCATAATCATAATCAGCTCCTGGAGTTATCAGATAATCAAAATCAACCCTCTGATTATGTTATATTGATTATATACATCCCTGGCAGTGGTGAAGCTGCTCCTCACTAAAGACGGCGTCGACCCGGACTTCAGAGATAAGGACGGTCAGACGCCGCTGTCGTTAGCCGCAGAGAACGGGCACGAGGCGGTGTTGGAGCTGCTGCTTGCCAAAGGCTGCCGTTAAGAATAGTGTATGGTTTGGTTTGATTTGATTTGGTTTTATTCATTTACCCGACCTCTCCCTTTTACATTATATGCGGGCTACAACTACTCAGCTCCCATCATGGATCTTTGGGTGATATGAGTGTGTTCAGGTACCAGGAGAAGGGGTTTGATGGAAGGTGAAGGTTTTGTACCAGACGACGCCCCATTTTGGAAGGGATGTTGCTAGTGGAACGGATCTTTTGACGCCGCTGTGGAATACGCTCGATTTGACTGCTGAGGAGCGCGGGGACTCCAATGTTGGGCACGACCACATCGAGAAGCGAAATGGCCCCGATGTGATCAAGGTTTGAAATGCCTGACGATGGTTTCACAGAGGAGTCCGAAATGTGGTTGAATTCTAGGTTCCTTCCCTTCAACATTTTAGAGACTAGGGAGTTCTGTTGTCGTTCCATTCTAGTTCACGGCCGGGATTTAGGCCAGTTTTGGCGCCCAGTCTTTTCCTCCTTTCATGTGTTTCCTTTTCCTTAGAGTTGATATGAACCATGTAGTCAAGCGAAGCGAAATAAAGATCCAAAGTTTGTCAGCTCGGACATTTCACAGTCTTGAAAATCCCATCCTCAAGCCTCACAAAACACTGAGGTCCGTTCGCGGCCCCAAGATTGCCAGACACAAATACAACTAGGACAGCAGCGTACGCAGCGGTTGCCGCAAATACCTCCGCTCTTCTCGCATTCGTCAGCAGCGCGACACTGAAAGCAAAGAGGACTGTAAACCCGGCTACCATTCCCAGTTTAGCCTTGGGTCTCGTGACGATGTGAAGGCTGATGATGGCACCAATGAGCAGGATTGCAGCGAGGACCATACTAATCGCAGCGACTGTCCTAACGATATGCTGGCCCTTGTAGATCGTGGTACGGTCAAGCGGATCGACTGTCCTCCGCTTTTGGAAAGCCCAGTGGTCTTGAAGAAGTTTGGACAGGAGGTCTTCATCAGCAGCTCTTCGTAGCGCGACAAGGTCTGTTTCATCCTTCAACATATCTTTGGCTCGACCGCTGATAATGGGGGCAGAGTCCATTCCTGGTACCTTTAGGGCATGTCCCTCGACATAGTCGCGGAAAGTGGAGAGAACTCGGCTACTCGGGAACTTCAAGTCTGCAATCTGGGCTTGCAGGAGTAGGACCTCATCTGACAACTTAGTTCAGCCCTTGTGCCATGGACTTAGTTTTGTTATGCTCACAATACTCCCTAAGCAAGGCTTGAAGCTCCTTCGCCTTTTCGAGACGTTTCTTTTCCGGCCTGTTAGGATCTCTCGAGTACTTCATTAGCGTTTCCCATCGCCGCGACGATTGTTGTCTCTCGAAGTCATTGCTACATCTCGCCTCGTCATCGAGCTGGTCGATCTCATGCTCAAGCGCGATGAGCCGACTTTGTAAGTGCAAAAGATTCCGCGCTCCAAGACGGTCGAACTTGCGAAACACAAAAGACTCGTTGTCTGGATCCCGTGCTATCCAGGCTGCAAGTGCGGGATAGCCGTCGCGGATATGTCCAAGTTCGATGTGTCCGGGGTCATGGCCGGCTGCCATATCATTTTGCAGTCATGAACGGAGGCAGGAGATATTCGAGATAGAACGTAGGCGCTAAGTTGATAGCACAACCCTTACGTTTGTTGCTCAGAACAAAGAGAATTGCGGCCAAAAGAAATGAGTCTCGCCGCGTTTCAGCCTCGTGGCTTAAATGGCTGTGCTGCCGACCGACCTGAAAAACGCCGCCACGTGTTTTCGCCCCCAAGCCTCCCGTTTCGGCTCACCGGTCGTCATCCGGAGCCTCTCCCACGTCTGCCTATTTCACCACCTCGACCTTCGCAAAATCTCCAACCGAATTGAAATCTTTGCCAGTCGCCGAGTCTTAACGATTGTAAGAGTGCGTCTGTCTTTACTAACATAAGCAATATGCTAATATCCTCAAGCCAGATACATCCCGTCAGTGGTCAACGATACTCAGAGCTCTTACTAGGATTCCATCGCATGAATAAAGTATCCAAGTGGAACATTGCAGCAACTCACCCAGTTATTCAAATGACTGCATAGTCCAACGATCCATCAAACTATTCACCGGATCCACCTCCGAAAGGATAAGCGCACGTGATCCAGCCCCAGGGTTCCTGGAATTTGCCTTTGGTTTCGGAGAGTGCGAATGTTACATGATGAGGAAACCAAAGAAAAATTCAGGAGACAGCAAGGAAAGTTGACATCTGCAAGAGAGGTAATATTATGTGCACGATATAATCTCCAACTCCAGCGTAAGACCCTTCGAGAGGCCCGTCATAAGACAGGTATCTCAGAATCAGTATTTATGAGCCGGCTGCGTAGTTTTATTGCAGAATCAACCACAGAAGCCCAAAATGCGCTCCGTGACTCTTACAACAATGTTACGGAATTGCGGGATAGGTTAGGTAGTGTCGAGGAAGAGTACGAGCGCGCAGCTGAGGACCTCGACATGCTCGAGTGGGAATATTTGAATAAAGAATCCGTATATTTTGACACTTCTGCCGGCGCCAGTACGCGTGCCACTGCAGCAAATTACTATGACATGGTAAATACTTATCTCTTGCCTCTCACTCTAATTTCGGCCCTTGGATCTCTTGCGCAATCAGGAAGTAGGCTAAATTGCATTGTAGACTCCTTGGGACTGGAGCTCTGATCTCCGCATTATCTCGCCGGTCCTCCAAGGTTCGTCGAGTCTATCCCCGGACGATTCATTGCACTCGTTTCAATATCCACGTTCTCCTGCATCCTCTCTACCGTACACACTTAATCCGGATCTTCTACCTCAACCGCCATCCCTTCGAAGTGACGAGCTCCATTCACACATAGAAGATCTTCATATCGATTCCCAGTCACCATCAAGCAACGGTGCTACGAAAGTTTTCGAAATACCAAGCTTATTAGGAAACCGCTTAATCAATGCCCTTGGAGATTACGGAGCGAAGAAGAACTTCATGAAAGAGGAATTTGCCATTCGCTTGGGACTTAAGATCAACTGCCATACTCTCTGTAATATCGCTGTCGGTAGTGGGAAAAAGGTTCCCACCAGTGGAACAGCAAAATGTCGATTCCGGTTCAAAAACGAGGATGAGGTTCACAACCTCAAATTTCACTTACTCCCGAACTGCATCCATGATGTTATACTAGGAAAACGGTTTCTAAGAGCCACGGAAACGTTCTCAAAGGCTACCAACTTCGCTCGACGCGTCAAAGAAAGATTCATGAAAGGAATCTCCCGCTTCGACTTCTTGTACTTGGGCGACTCTGCTCCGAGATTCCAGGTGCTTATAAACGGGAAACCACAAGATGCCCTCGCAGACTCCGGTTCAAAAGTCCTAATCATGGATGAAGCCTACGCACGCCTTATGGGATTTACCATCGTGAGAAAGAAAAAATGGCGGAGGAGGCTAAGGTTCGCCGACAACACCACTGCAAATACATGTGGCAAGGTGTATAGGGTGCGCTTGCAATTTGGACAGATATCTGAGGAATCTAGTTCGCCGTACACACTCAACTTCTACATCATGAAGAAAGCTCCCGCGAGCGTGATATTGTGCGATACATTTCTCTTCGAGAATGAGGCGTTTTCGCGATACAACCAACATCTAGTTGACGACGACGACGACGAGGTCGACGACGACGAGGATGACGGCCATTTCTTTGCGATTGACATAGATCCTACCATCACTACTAATCGTGCCGATCCGAACTATGTCGAGCTTGTCCGCCGCGGTCAGGAAGATGACCACATAGAAAATCTTCCTGTTGGAGAACAAGACGCTGCCCGGTTCCTTGAGGATGAGCGTCGTGCTCTATGGGAGCAAGAGTTTGAAAAGCAGCAATCAAGTCCAGCGCAAGCTCCAGAGCAACAACAATTAATATCTCCCTCTCCAATTTCATTATCGACTTCCACGAGTTCGCAAGCTCAGTCAAGCACTCCTCAGAATACCAGTCCGAATAGTCACCAGCAACAAAGTTCAAGCTCACCCAGGAGGAAAAGATCCAAGTGGCGGACGAAATGGAAATTCCCAAGTTTCCCCTGAGCAATATTGCCACTCCTAGTCTTTGAATTTACAGGATTCCCTCTACTATGTGTATTTCTCAGGTCCACAAGTCAGCCTCAAAGCTGGACATATTTGGATTTTATTCCTACTCTTTCTTGTTTGCTTACGCGTCCATCCACGTTTCGACTTCTTGTTTCGAGTTGAGGTATTCCCCATATAGCTGAGATGCTTTAGTGACCTAAAGTTACTATTTAAGTCATTCACCATGTTCACCAATCGAAACTGCGGTTAACCTTCATCAACAAATGCACTCCATTTCTTTCTCCAACGCGACTTGAACCACTTGACATCGTGCCAGAAAATTGCTTTTGCGAGTATGACTCCATCGAGCGGTGCGTCCTGCCCAGCCTTGCAGCTCGCGCGACTGCTGCCTAAACACTTCCGGCCCGCCCGGCCCAAGGCACTCAGCCATTACGAATGCACCAACAGAGTACTAAAACCTTGCAGGTACGTCTGTTCCAATGGTACCATGATAGTCTTTAGCCGCCAGATTATGAAGCTAACTATAACCGGGATCTATAACTCCGCGGTGTGCCATACTAGTTGCAATAAATATGGTTTGCGAAATGAAGGACTAGCAACAACCGACCGTTACGATATCCATGGTAGCAATTTGTCCTGTTGAGATGTAGCAAACATGAGACCTTCCTTTCCAACAAGAGCAATATAAACCATATCCATGCTATGGCGTAAATTGAAATTTCTTCCGCTCACCTTCACCCAGCCATCCTCGTATCTTTTCCAAAGCATTAAGATCATTACTTGGTACAGCAGCGTTGACGTTTTCATCAGGCCACTAGTATATGCGTCCAACCTCTTACAGGCTGTAGCCAATAGGTCTACAGGAGTCGAAATCTATAATTCCCGGATTATCTTCTTCATCAAACATAACAACTAAGGGATTGATATCGTTGTGGACAGGGCCTAGTTAGTGAAAGTATTAGATGCCAGCCCTATTCCTCCCTAAAACACCATCCTTATCATTTAAGTTACCAGGATTGTGTCTAAATATTCCTTCCCCTTTATAATACGGATTAACGTGCTACATCAACAAGTCAGTGAGCTTAGTCCAGCAGAGTCCAGTAATACAACCATCACGTAAGATCTCGCAGCCACGGTATTCCGCAATATTTAGATCCGGATTGCGCTGGAGTATCTCATAAACTTTCGCTTCGGACAAGATAGCTTTAGCTATGGCATTCGGCCTGCCTCGATCAATATACCGGTAAAAGAGGGCGAGGTTAGGGCGCTTAATAATGGCATTTACAGGTAAAGGGTTTGGAGCTCTTGCTAGAGATCCGCCTGAAAGGAAGAGTGGTGCGTAAACTTTAGAAGAAATCAAGGACCCGTGCTATAGTAAAGTATCGACAAGCTGTTAGAATCTATTCGGTGGTGGCTTTTAAGACTCGCTTAAGTAAGGCGTGAAAAACGAGTTATTAGAGTACTAGACGACGATCGTTCCAGGAAAGAGGAATCTTCAGTTAGTTCCGGAACTTGCAGTATTTGCTTCTTAGGGACAATTTTCTTCCTGGAAAACAACGTGGTTCATGATACCCCGAGGGTGTAGTAGTCTAGAGGACTCCGGTTAGCTTTAATAACTCGCTTCCGTTCTAGGCTAGGGACTCGGGTTTGTCTAGAGCGAGATCAAGAGAGGGCACTTTCGCGTGGTATTAAATGCTCGGACGGATAGGCTACTAAAGGGCATGGAAAAATATGATCGGCCGTATAAGTTATAAAAGGTCGATTAGAAGGTAGGGTAGGCGCCGTAGCCACTAAGAGCTTAAAATAAAAGCTATGCCGGTTAAAGATAGGCATAATATTAGATAGTTACCTTACCCTATTAGTCTTAGCATTCTTCGCCTTAGCTTAGAAGATATAGGTTTTCTGCGCCGTTACATTAGTAATGAGTTAGCCAAGTTAACTTCCTTTTACGACAAGAGCGTAGAAGAGATAAAATCGACTTCAGCCATATAACCTAGTTTTATCACGGTTTTCTACAGATTTTGGCCTACAAATAGGAACTCGCCACAATTATGCCTCTATTAAAACTACGCCTAACAAAAGACGTTGCGGATATTTATTATACAGAAGTAAATAACAGGCATTGTATATGCTAGTTACGAGGGTCGCTAAGTCATACGCTTTGAAATACATAACATACCTTAGATGCTTGGTGGACTTGTCAACAAGTCGTAAAGGCCTAGTTTAGACAATTAAACAAGTTCTAAAGGTCATACTTGCTTGCTTAATTAGTCTTACTTAGTTAAATTTAGTAAGGTTATTTAATTATATATAAAAGCAACTTTATTAAGTTTTAGTAGTATAGTAAAGTTAAATTCAACAAAGTAGGCTTACTAAAACTTAATTAGCTAGTAGTATCTATTACTACAATTCTTAATAAAGCTTAAATTAATTAATAACTTTTATTATATTAACTACTTTCTTTTATTATTAAATATTAAAGATAAAAATTTTTTAATAATTTTAATTCAGTTTTCTAGTAGTGTATTAAGCAAAAAAAAAAAAAGCTATTACTATTTTTCTATTTTTATAGCTAATAACATATTTACTTTTATATTTACTAGTAATATTAAATAAAGCATATATAATAATACTTTTAGTAATAATTATCAAAACTTAATTAAATAAAACTTTGAAATTTATAAAAATATAAAAGTATATTAAAAAAACTTTACGTTATATATATTGATATTATTAGTGTAACTATATTTATATAGAAAACCTTGATATAATATTACTAACGCTACAACTTAATTATTATATATTTTAGAAAGTAACTTTTTAGTCACAAATTTAATAATAATACCTAAAACACCCGATGGTCCGCGCCGGCATTGTGCACCAAATACGCCTTCTAATGGAAGTGGAAATGGTTCTGATGATAGCAATTTCAGTCCTCCAGGTTCGAATTCAAGCTCTTTGCCGCAATCATTGGATGGAAAGGCTACCGTTCTCCAAGGCTCCCACGGCAACAGGCCCCCTCCCAGTTCTTTTATCCAGGCAATTGATACCTCCGGCAGTCAAACGAGTTCAGACGGCTAAGGTGTGACTGAATATGCGACCGATGTGAAAACTTGGAAGCTAAATACCAGAATGAGTCCCGGAAAACCCTCGTACAAACTGTCATCTCTTCCTATTCTCTGTGTATTTCATGTAGAAACACTCTGTTAGGACGGGAAGAAGGACAAACGCGTTGGTAGTCGGTAGCTCAGAAACAAGGCGCTCTAGGAGCTCATCGGACTTCTCCAAGCATCCTTTCGGAGATCTAATATCGACTATTTTAAAAATTCGGTTACTCTAAATCCTTGGGCCAGTGGAAACAGCCACCACGGACATGATCACGTTATTGTCCCTGTCATTGACAGCAATAAAGACACAATCAAACAAATTACGAATAACTTTATCGGAACATACCCCTTCAACTGAAGTCAACGGAGAAATGCATCAAGCAAAAGAATAAAAAGAGATTGAGCGAGGAGATGAAGCGTTTAATCTAGACAATGACGACGTTAACCTGAAGGATGAAGAAGTTAATCCAGAGCATAATAAGGCTAGCTTAGAGGATGAGGAGGTTAGTGCGGAGGACGGAGAGGTCAACTTAAAGGATAGCGTAGTAAAGTCGAAGCATTAAGTAGTTCTATGCTTCATCAAAGAACTACGAAGAATCCGATACCCGACGGTTCAAAGAGCGATTCACCGAGCGATTCATATTGGAACAGTCTCGATGTGCTATTTGCATCCTATACGATTGGAGATGAGCCTCTTGCACTGTACAAGCTCAAACGCAACTTTCTAGTGGAGTCCAAAGAGTTTCCCACCGCTCAAATCCGGGATGCAGCTGACGAACACTCGGACTAGACGAAAACGACAGAACAAGCTGAAACAGTTTCGAACTTGTATTGGGTATCGGCCGTCGTTGAACACTATACCAAGCCCGATTCTCAATATCAACTTTGGTTTGGGTTTGCTATTCCAACAAGACTCCCTAGTCAGCTTCCTCCTAGACTACTTCAGTGGTTCCGCCCTAGGAACGGGCCTCGCGCACAGTCCCTAACAATAAGGAAGCTCAAGCATGTACTCTGCGGGTTCCACGTTTATTGCGGATATTCTACTATTAATGAGAGGCATGTCTTAGGGTTGGAATAAGCTTAGCCCTAACAAAGCAAAGAAACGTCCTGTCGAACCGAGATGACATATTCAAAGAAGGGTGTGTGCGGCAGATTAAGGACATTTTGTTACCAGGAGAGGTGGATGATTTTCGCATCGGCGATTCCGACAAGCGATACAGTGTGACTCAATACTTCCGCCACTATAAGTTACTCATACCATTTAAGTGAAGAGAGTGCTAACTGGTTGTTGCAGTTATCAAGGCAGATTCGAAGTATGCATATCTCCCCGTTAGCCAACAGAGGAGGATTGAAACCTGGCACTGAAAGTTGGGTACCCCTGGAGCTGCTTTGGATCGATCATGATCAAGCCTTAGAGGCTGCTGGCTTTCTTGCTCCTGACTTGAAAGCTCTGAGAGACAATATCTTACTATGTCCCGAACTTTTGAAGAAGCTTGTGGAAATTTGTAATGACTACATCTGAAGAATTAACAAGGTATGATTGAGATACCCGACAAATTAGCCTTTTATTTAACGCTGTATCAGGAATCAATCACTCTAAACGTGGATATGGCTCCAGCCTTCTCCCCGCCCCCATCATCATTAGCTATGCCAAAAGATACCACCGTGAACGCGACCTCATCCCTGAACCTCTCAAGCAAGAAATACGGATTGGGATTCTGCACGTGGCGTCGAGCATAAAAAGCGACCCAACCGATTCGATACCAAATACTGCAAAAGGAATCAATGGCTGACCTGAGAAGGTGAATTTCTCCAAGAAAGGGGCACTACGTGCAACTATCACCTTCACAGTGGACCTTACCAGTAGAAAACAATTCTATACCGCCAAGTTTGAGGGTTGTGATATTCTACTCGGCCTAGTGGACACGCATAGCAGAAGCAAGTCTGACATTCAAGATATGCGGGCCTCACCAGGTTTGGAGACATAGAACTAGGCGTTATCACCGTTTATTTTGGCATGGAGAGTTTGCGAGTAGTTTTAGTGACTGGGTATATGGTAGCAATGGGAGTATACTTACGAAAATAACCATCCAAAACTTGAGCGCCACGACATCCTCATCTCTAGCTCCATTCGAAATGTAGTTGTCGTTCTGATCAATGGCTTTTTCAAGCCCGTTGTCCGAAGTCTGAAAAGAAGCCGAGTTCTCCATAACCCGGATATATTCCACCTCAATTTTCTCTGCCATGGTTGTAATGACTGCAGCTCAAAATGCGAACACGAGAACCCGAAGAAGGTACTGAGATACCAGGCCCAGAGAGCCGGGGGTGAACTTAACATGAGATCAGACGCGTGACAAGATATCGGAACCAATGTCCAACCTAATGGACCCGGCCCGTTCAATGTGTACAACGTTCATGTTCTATCTCCATACCTGATATCTCGAAGCGAGCTCCATCCCCTACACTCCCTCATGTACTGGACCCATGTTGCTCTCCGCATTTCGAAGCATGAAACCCGGGGCTTGGCGCGTGGACAAGCATGCTCGCTTCCACATAGGACTCGTCTTATGCATGCTTAGCTGGCAAACAAGAACCCATTAAGGTGGGTTTGGGATGCTGCAGGGACTTGCTGATGATTGGGATTCTAGGGGTGACGTCGCTAGGCTCAGGGTCCGGCTGCGCCATGTATGGCGAAGCTTTCCCCATATGCGCAGAAATGGGGACGGAGAAGGATTGGCAGGGCCCTAGGATCCGGGGTAAAACTCATGGGAGGCAAATCATACTTTGGGCGGGGATGCTCGGAGTGTCGGATTCTTCGGTGAGAGATGGAAACCGTTTACCGAGCCATTTCCCCCACCTAACATTCTAATCTCTCCTGGGTTAGGGGTATTGAAAGAAACGATCTCCACGAGCCTATTAGGCTGACGTAGCTTAAGGGTTATCCAGATGTGTTGATGTTGAGGAAGTCGTAGAGTCAGAGCTAGCCCATAAGAATTTCAGTCTACTGTTCGCAGGACTAGGAAAGGGCACCAGCGGACAAATTTAAATAAGCATCTACCTCTCATGTATCTTTACATAATTGCAAGCGCGTTCGGCGGAGTCGCCACCCCTCCTTTCACATTCAAAGGTTCACTCGTCATAAAGAACGTCCAGCGCTGCTGCTTCTCACACTCCTTCGCCAGCTCATCCAGTGCAAACATCTCGCCAATCGGCATTCCGAACCCAGCAAGAAGAATCTGATGCATCGCATGCTCTGACGGTGGCCATGCTTCAAATCCAGGACAATCACCTGCTACAGCAGCAATTTTCATATCCCAGAGCCAGGCGAGGACTTCGAACGTACTCTCAAAGCCTGGGTACTGGAATGGCGATTTCGACATTACTTCTTTCTTTTTCTCAAGGGAAGCGTTTTCGAATGCGGTAGTGAATCCTGCTGGATTTAGCGAAGGGGGAGAGAGTAAGTGGTTGTTTGATGCTTACCGGTTCGAAGCAGAATTATATCGCCAGCCTGGAATTCGAAATTGCATTCTCTGGCGATCTGCGTTGCGATTTTCAATGGCACTGCATACCAGTCAAGCGGATCGTACTTGATTCCGTTCCGCTGTGCGAAGGCCACAAAATCTATCAGGACTCCCCGGCCAACTATGCCTTGCTTCGCCCAGGCTATCGTATCGTTAGTTCGGTTTGTAAAATAGAACCCGAAGGCGGTCTACCTTGAATACCTAACCTGGGTGTCTTGTTTTCGAGGATCTCCTTCTGAGTGTAGCCGTTGTAAAACTTCCCATCATCAAATCCCCCTAATACTCGTCAGTGTATCACCAACATATTCAACCCTAATCTCGCCTACAGTGTCTGAGTCCATCCCATTGGGAACTCGTCTGAGTATTGAATGTGATTCGATCGTCCTTGAACTATCAGAAATATGTTCACTTTCCGAGACGTACATACATTCATGCTCTTTCCAATCTCGAAGATTTCGTGCTTAATCGTTTCTCGAAATCCTCCCGTATAGTCCATCTGTTCCAGAGCCCAGTTGATGCCAAACCGTAGACCAGTTTTGATTTCCTTAGCAGCAACTACTGTCCGCTCCGGAGTTAGGTGATTCAAAGTACCAAGCTCATCATCCATGCCCCATAGTCCCCATGCTGTGTGCGGAGGATGGGACGGGTCAAGCGGTAGGTCAGAGAACTTAGGATATGGTATTGTCATCTTGTTGGGCGCCATCGTGGTGGTTGACAAGATCCAAATTTTTGTGATTCAGTAGCTGGTGACTCCAGTAGCCGTCCCAGCTTGAATCTGATGCCAGATTTTATTATTCATCATCTAAAGCTTTCGCACTAGCTCTATATCTAAACGTGTTCCGTTCGGTGGGGAACTCGCGGGGCCCGGATATTGACATCCGCAGCCAGCCATAACCGAAACATTCGAGATTTCTGAATGATATGCGCTCTGTACTCGGTTTTCGTGTTCGGAGTGTTCACTCGGTTTGTGGTCCCAAGGCCACTGGAGCTGGCGGTTCCCCTAGTACACCATCCATATCGGCTAGGCCGGCTTGTCGCATCAGAATTCGGATTCTCTCAAGGCCCCGATGGATCATTGGAAGATGGTCCCAGGGTCGTAAAATTTCGTACGCATTGCGGATGTGGTGCTCCTGCCTGGTTTCCTCGACGAAAGCCAAAGCTGGACAGTTGAAAGTGATAATGAGGGTAGCGAGCATAGCATATGCTCTGAAGAAAATGCAGTTAGCAGAGCTTCGAGAGAGGGATAATTCAACGAGACACTCACGCCCAAAGAGTGAAATGCGTTCCCATCTTCCGTCCCATTGACTGTTCGTCGGCGATGCTCAAGAACAAACAACAACCTCTAATGCATCCTTGAGCCTGATCTTTTGTGACTGTTAGAGTTTCGTGGTCAAGAAGAACACCGTCGCCGCTTTCTCCATGCTCCATGATCTTCAATACTGATGGCCAACCAAGCACCACAAAGAGTGCGATATATTGCCCTCGTAAGAAGGATTTGCGAGAATCAAACACGGGCGTCGCGTCCATTGGAAATCGAACAGCGGAGGGCAGATGGTCGTACCACTCCCTAACCTGCTTCTGTAGTTCTTTGGTGACAACGGGGGCGTAGATGACTCTACCAGAATGATATCCGACCACTTCGAGAGATTGTGTCAGGAATTTTCGTAGGCTGATTTGTGCGAGAAAGTAATAAAAACCAGAATCCTCTTCTTCAAACTGGGGAAGTGAGACAATCTCATGGAAATGGCGTAGTCCGGTGGGATGCATCTTCATAGTCGCTTCCAGCTCACTGTCAAAATCAGTAAAGCATTTCACACCCTTGACTATTGGAACAACTTACTGTAGGATCGTTGAACAAGCCCAGAATACTCGATGAAATGCCTCTTGCTCGGAACCGCTCATTCGTTCCAAGATTCTGGAAGTCAGGAGGTGCATGCAGTCTCTTGCCGCTTGCGTGATAGAGTTCCAGGTTTGCATTGGCCGGATAGCAAACTTGAAATACGATGCTTGCAGAACTCTACATTGCAATGTTGGGAGACTTCCAGTTCGAAGAGACAATCTTTCAAGAATCCGGCAGCCGCGAGCAAAGTAGTCAAGTCCAGGAGCTTGGTTCTCGGGACTCTCGCTTCTATCTTAAGATATCGCACCCAGGGCTAGCAACATCATTGTAAGGCAAGCAGAAGGATTGGGTATCAGAAAATCTCCTGCTGCTGCCTGCTCGACAGCGTTGACGCAGGTGCGTTGATCGAATATTGGTGTCCATCGGAGGAAGTTCTCTACGAAGCTTTGTTGCAGCCGTCTTGTGGTTCTTTTGGAGAGGTCCAGCGGCCGCAACAGTAAATCATCAAATTGATCGCAGAGCTGCTCACCAGCAAGGATCTCATCATCGTAAAACTCTGCCGTATAATCCCAGCTTTCCACATGAATGTAAGGAGGAGCACGAAATGTTAGCAAACTCGGTCTTGCAGTCAGAGCTTCCGTAGCGGTTTGACGGTAGGCAAAGTCGTATGAAACAGGAGTGCTGACTGATGGATTCGACACATTGGCGTTGATGTAATCCGCAACTCCTCTATTCACACTTGAACCCCGAGATCTGCATTCATGTGATAGAAGAACTTCACTATTAGTCGAGATGCTTGGTGAGAGCATTGAGTTCTGAACCACCTGATTTGTAGACTCTAATCGGGCTTCGAGTTGAGATAAGCGTCTTTCGATATTAACCAGGGCTTCAGGGGGTGGTCCAGCTGGTTTCACCCTGAACGAGTAAAAGTGATTTTAGCCTAGACATGCAGGGACCTCACAAAATCTGATGTGTAAAATTCATACGAACCTGTCTCCGACAGTCGGTTTTCGATATGTGCATTCGATGCCCAGATCAGTACAGAATCCGCACGAAGGCTTTGCAGCATCGCATTTCGTCTTGCGAAACCTGCAAACATTACACTATAAGGTAATATTAGCTCTACAGGTCACGCTACTTGTATATATGAGGGTGAGGAGACCCACGGCTATTGCTATGCGTTTCCGGGGATAATATTCCACTGGAGTGCTCTGGCTTGCCTGCGGACCCGTGGATGCCGCACCTTCGTCCGGTGGAGGACGGGCATGGTCGATCGAAGCAGAAGCATCATGCTTCCGCTTCATTGCCATGGTGGGCGTGGCTTTAGAGACACTGATGGCGTTGGTTGTCGTCGTTGTTAAGGTTCTGAGGTCCATGGTCGAACACGGGAGAGCACGGGAACTCGGTTCGAAGCGGACGAATTAATAACGCCTCATTGGGCTTCCCCGCATTTCATGCTCTCCCCGTTTAGTGTTTTAGGGGCTCAAAACAGCACCTTGAATATTCGCCGCTAATCTACATTTCATGAGTGAGTGGAGATCTGCGCAAATCAGAAGTATGTTGAAGTAATCGCTGAAAGATATCAGCCAGCTAAGCATTTTCGCTGCATTGGTTTAACTACAAGTACCAAAGCCTAGCCGGCAGAAGTCAATATTATACTGATCTAATGCCCCTTGATTTCAAATGCTTTGGCACACATAGCATGTTGAAATCCGCCTTGGGTCCAATGGAATGCTGAAACTCCGCGGACCACCGACTCGTGCAGCGACCATGCCCTATCGCTGAACAGGGGTAACCTTCACATTCAACTCAGGCTTCACCCAAGTACTGTATGCCTTCATGTTTTTCATCTGACCCTCTGTATTCCAGTCCGGGGCGCCATCCGTCGTCGTCATATCATAAAGCCAGAAAAGGCGGCTGAAAGCGAGCCTCATCTCCATGTACGCCAAACTAGTTCCAGTCAGCATCGCGGGAGCGATACGGAGTATTAGGTACTCACTTCTTCCCTATGCATCCTCGTGGGCCGAGGGAGAATGGGCGGCTGGCAAGTTTATGGTCCGAAGCGTAGGCTGGATCGAACCACCTCTCTGGAATGAACTCGTCTGGGTTCCTGAAGTTTGCGGGATTGTGCTGAGCGCACCATGAGCTGACAGAAACCGTAGTCTGCCATTATTAGCACTCGCATAGAGAGGTATTACGGGTTACGTACTCCTCCTGGGAGGTATTCCCCATCAATTGTATCTCCCCCAGCAGGGACGGATCTCAAAAATCCGATTGGCGCAGGTGGCAACATTCGTAGTGTCTCTTCGATACAAGCATTGAGGTAACGCAACGCGGTAGCTTTCTCAACTGTGATCTCTTCCTCGGATTTGAAAGTTTCTCGGATTTCTTTCTTCAAAATATCAAACTTTTGCGGGTGCGCAATAAGGAAGTTTGTCATTGCTGAGAATGTCATGGCCGTGGTTTCGCTTCCAGCGACGATGAATAGCGCGCCGTTGACGATGATCTCGTCCTGCGAGAGATCTATTCTCTTTGATTGTCGGAGAATATAGTAGATGAAATCCTTTCGATCACTCTTCGTATCCGAGAGCCGCTTCAGAACCTTTTCTCTGCTGTAACTCAGGTGGTCTCTTCGTTGCTTTCGGAGTTCATTTGGAATCCATCGCATGAGATAGCTTTGAAGTGGGGATCCTGCTGTTGCGAATCGTCGTGTTGCTGCCTCGATAGCGCCAGCCTGGACTGATCGGAAGATGAGTGTGATCCAAAAATGGAAGTCACCGCGTTCAAGACAACCAAATGATTCCCCAAATGAAAGGTCCCCTATCACATCAAAAGTCATGAAGTTGTACCAGTCCACGATATTGAATGACTGCTCCGTCTCGGCAAACGTTTTGATGTTGTTCAGCAACTTGGTTACATAAGTTTGAACAATCTCCTCTTGGCCCCAGAGAGCCTGCTGAGAAAAGCCATGAGATAAGGCTCGACGTTGGCGGGCATGCGTTTCGTTGTCGGACATGGAAATGGTCGAAACTCCCGGGACAGGATCAACGGCACCGACATGAATGGGATCCTTAGCCATGTTGGGCCGTCCTAAACGATGACCGTAGATGTCCTCCCATGCCTGAACAGTGTTGAACGACAGCTCATTTGGACTCAATCGAACGATCGGGCCTATGATTTATTAGGGACTTGGAGCTGGAGAGCATTCCTGAAGATGTATACCATATTTGTCATGCAACGTCTTGGTGTACATCGGTAACCTTCCAGTCAGCACTGATATGATCGCAGGTAGCTGTACGGAATGTTAGAGCTATTCATTCATCGCTGCTGTTGGTTACTCACTTGCGTGACTCTGTTTAGAAAAGGCGCTGGATACTTTGAGAGAGGATGGAACCATAATCTATATACGACGGATCTCAGCACGTAGAGTACACTCTTATAATGTTGTCAGCATCAGATTTCGAGAGATTTTTGGGTTGCATACAAGTGCTGCTACGCCCGCGAGCAGAAACGGTATACGGTTCTCCGCAACTCTATCCATATTGACAAGAGAATGTATGCAAGTCAACTCAAGGAGAATATGATATTGTGAGATGAAAGGTGTCTGGGAGTAAAGGGTAATATATGATCCAGTGCATATTTACGCTCGCTCCCCTGTACATCCAGAACTCAAGCAAGCAAGCCGTTGACACATTTCTAAATGCCAGGCGCCGTAAGGTTGAAGGAGCAGTGCTTTGCGGACAATCTGGATCCGAACCGACTCTCCGAGCTTCCCCTCCACGCGGGGTAGAGAAGTGGGAATCGGAGGAACGCCTGGGTCCATCGTGAAATCATGTGGTCTCATTTTGAATGTTAGATGGATGCGGAAGACAAAGCGCGATATCTGATTAGGGTTTCGATCTGAAACAGGATAGAGTTTTTGGAATTGGCTATAAGGTCAGTGTGGGGAAAGCGAGCTGTGAGATGTTGAAGGATGAAGATTCCCGGGAAGGCTAAGTCGTGGCCAATCACGAAGTCCCTAGTTCCTTCAAGGATTCCCCTCGAGAGGGCAATCTACGTTAACTCTTGAAGAATATTGCATGAATGTGTTCAACATAAATCTGCCCTCGACGTCGGAAATACGCATTATTTGAAAAGAACACTGAAAATCCCTTTAATGTGAATGGTATATATAACCTATACTTATGCGTATAGTCATAGCAGTGATATCTTGTTAGTATCGCATTCTCAAACTGCCATGAATCTTCCCAGTTTTTCGACCTGACCGCTTGCTAATCGCCGCCTCTTGATGGACTTCCCGTTTGTATTTCTGGATTCATGAGGGCTCGCACTCAACCTCCGACATCCGATGCACTCAACCTTCGACACATTCACTGTCTTTTCATCATCTCTTGTTTCCACGGGTATTTCATTCCTTTTCGCTCTACCTACTACCCAGTAGCGGCCCCAGTTGCTGTGGATTGAATCATCCATTGCCTGACACGTGAGGCCGAGGTGAGCAGGTCTAACGTCTCCCGCTGCTAAGGTTAGAATATAGAGTATTTAAGAAAATACTTAAAGAAAAGGGATATTCGTATGCTCAAATCTTATCTTGCAGAGGCCATAATTCTACCAAATCAAGTTGGGTTTTATAAACATTAGATCTAGGTAGAGAGTTGCCTTAGTACGCATTCTTAGCACGCTAACTTCTCTCCTCCGTCAAGCATAAACCGCTTCTAGGTCTCCAAAAGCAGCACATTTACAGAATACACTACATTCATTAACATTATAAGTCTTAGGATTCGTCCATTTAGTGAATGCAGAATGGTTTGCAGGGCCGGTTTTCGATGACTTAGGGTCGCCACGATGGGAGGTTGCGCGCTCAGGTCAAGGGCAAACTCAAAGTGTCAGGGTGCTTCTTGGTTTGCCGCCTTTCACCTGTACTTCATGCTCCCCTTGACCTCCATCGTTTGGATTGAGCGCCTCGCATCTCGTCCTTCATTCCTGGGCGTTGAAGGAAAGGGAAAAAATGGCGCGGTTCTTTCACTAACCGCTACAGCTTGACATCACCACAGAACCTTGGTCCTTGACCTTCACCTCTGCGAACCGACATTATTGACAGCCTGCGCTAAAGTAGCTCCTTCACCAACACTACTATAGCTACTAATTTGACTCGCCGTTTTCAAACACACCCCACGACATATCAACCTAATCCCACGCTGTTCGAGTTTTCGACGGCGAAATGGCGGACTCTATCCATGCAGTGCATCCAGCTGGGGATATCATTCTCACCTTGAAGAATCACGATGCCGAATTTGCTACGTGGGACAGTAACTTCGATAAGCCACCTGCCACTGCCGCTTTTCCAGTCTCCGAGGGTGTCTCAGACAGTGCCCCAAAGGATGCCCTAACAGGTGAGAAAGAAGATGCCAACGAGGACGAGACGACCAGTGGATCAGATGAAAATCAAGATATTGCACCGAAGATGCGGGTTTCCTCAATGCACCTGAGGCTGGCTTCTGGCTATTTCAACAAAATGCTCGATGGTCGCTGGGAGGAAGGAGCAGGCTCGACTGTCGATGCTGAAGGCTGGGATTCGAACGCTATGTTGATTGTGATGAACGCCATTCACGGTCACGTAAGAAAGGTCCCTAGTACGGTCAGTCTCGAGATGCTGGCGAAAATTGCAGTCATCGTCGATTACTACGATTACCTCGAAGCAATCGAGACATTCTCACAGAAGTGGATCGGCAAGCTTGCAAAGCCTTCGGTATACGGAAGGGATGTTGTTTTCTGGATATGCATTTGCTTAGTCTTTCGGGTTCCCGATGCATTCAGAATCATGACCAAGATCGCCATAAAGGGCAGCCGTGGACCAATCCAAACTATGGGTCTCCCAATTCCGCAGGAGGTGGTCAGTGAGTGATGTGTACGATCGCAAATTCGCAGCAGAATACTAACACGGCGTAGACAAATTAGAAACAAAGAGACAAGAGGTTACTGGTAGCGCCATGGATGCTATATATGCCAAACAAGCCGAACTCTGTGTAGGAGGCGGATGCATGCTTACTTGCCGGGCAATGCAACTTCGTGTACTTATGATATGGATGCATATGGAATATCTGGACCGACTGCAGCCTGAATCGGCTTTTCTCGGCTGGAATATCGAATTCATTCTCGAGGAATTGCGCAAAATCGATTCACCCAAATGGGACGACGCAACTCGCGGTGGTGGAAATATTCATCGGTGTACTCTGACGAGAAATCTAGTTGAGAGGATCAGCGAGGTGGCTATGGATATAAGAGGACTGGAATTGGCAGATTTTGGTATTTCACCTTCTATGCCCAACAAGGAGGTAGTCTGGATTGCAGCAGGGTGGCAGAACAGCACTTGATTGGATCGGATCAGGATGATACCCTTTGTCTATCCAATTTTAATAGGGAAGCTTGGGGATTACATACCCAACTGCATTAGGCATGAATTCTAGATGGTGCCGTCAAGGCACCCTGAATTGAAATCACATCGTTTTATGTCACCCTTGCAAAGAAGTGTCACTTCCTCATTTCATCCTTTCTAAATTCTCCGAATTCTCCTTATTGCCATTATTTCTTCAAGCCCTCGTATTTTACATCTGAAAATGTCTAACGCAGCAGCCCTTGGACAACCATTAGCTATAGGACCAGGGTTTATGCTTTGGGGAATTGTCGGGTTCCTTCTAGACTGGGCAGTTGACAGCTTTAATAAGTGGCTGATTGAGTATCTGTTTGGAGTAGAGACGGAATTGTAGAACTGTGAATTCATTCTTGCTCTTCCGCTACACAGGGAAGAAAATAGAGCAATCATATATACCCATTGCCATAACGTACACAATCCCTATCCCCGAAGACTTAATTTGAAGACGGTTCTCCTCTTATCTGCACACCGTCCTCGCCTGGTTTGCCCTCCACAAAAGGCACATCTTCTCCAATCTCCCACTGAATCATCCCAGCCTTCCCCTTCACAATCTGCAGAAGCATATAGTTCATCACACACCGCACGCCCATCATCTCACCTCTCTTAACAATCCACCCATTAATATAATCAATCTCGGACTGGCGTCCCGCTCTCACATCCGCCAACATGCTACTAATATTATCCCTAGTCTTATGCGCAACGCCCACGACCATTGTTTCTAGTCTTCCTGGATCGAAGCGCTGTTGAACGTTAGGAATGTATTGCAATTCGGGGAGATTCCGGATTACAAGACTGATTTCGGAGAGGAGGAGGCGCATGGTGCGGGTAAGATAATAATTGTACAGTATAGTGCCGTTGCGGGCATCAAGAAGAACGGTGAGAGGATTGACAATGCAATTCACTGCTAACTTTTCAAGTTGAAGTTGTAATAAGTCCGGAGGAGAGAATGCCGTGGCGCAAAGAACTGGCGTACGAAGAAGAGTCCGTAGTAGATACCGGTTATAAGGTGTCCAGCGGAAGCCAGGCGGACCAGGACTTTTCAAGCCCGGATATGGATCTGGCGCGTGTGCGGCATCGGTAGCTATAGGCTCAGTATTGCTGCCGCCAGGCTTGAATTGGAGGCCGGGAGCGTAAGGAGCAGGTTTTTGGTCCCGTTCATGGGGCATGAGGCCGAGGGAGATGGTGCCAAATCCAGCGTGGGTAGCAGAAAATGGGTCGTCAGGGTTGACATTCATGCCATGGGAGTTTATTCCTAGCATGTAGTGCGGCCTCGTCTCTGGATCTGGGAAGATTTCCTTGTTGACTTTTTCAACAATGCCCATACCGTTTTGCATAAAAAGGATCACAGACTCAGGATGTAGTCTGTGACGGACGGATGAGAGTGCTGAAAGCACGTGCGGCATTTTCGTGCATACTATGAGCGTATTGATAGGCTCTGTTGATTCGCCTTCTGACAGCTGAGGACTGGCATCCTTGGATTCAGAGGGCCGTTGAGCGGAAGGGTCTGAAAAGTCGTCCTGGAGTGGGATCTCGTGCCCGTGGAAGCGAGGTCGCGCAAAAGCAAGTTCAACATCAAACCCTCCTCGCTTCTCTGAGCTGCCATCCGTAATGATTCGTAGTTCCTGCGATGCTTCATCCCATAGTTTTAGCATTCTCGGTCGGTGGAATAGTAGTGTTATCGGCGGTGGATTGGGAATTCCCCGCAGCGAGTGAGCGATGAAGCGTCCAACACTTCCGATGCCCAGGATATGGATACGTCTATCGAGTACGGGTTTGACGCGGTAGAAATCGGCGACATTGCGAGGGCTAGAAGGCGACGATTTGGGTTCAAGGGCGCCCTGTTGTGCATCGTTCTCCGTACTTTTCATTCATCAGCATTCGCAGTTGCACAAGTTTGGTATTCTCACCTCGTCCCCTGTTTGGCTTGGGGTTCCATATTATCCGGGCTCCACCAACTCTTTAATGTGCTTCCCGTTTGATAGTAGGCCACCCGGCCTAGGCAATTGCTACCTGGGTTGCATCGGGGATGTATGTGAAGTATCCGAGGCCGAAGCCGGGGGAAGAAATGTGAGAAAGAGAGGAAAGACAGGGTGAATAAAGGGAACGCTTCACATCTACAGGTTATAAGTAGATACGCGCAAAAACTTACAGGGGAGAGGAAGTTCATAAAGTTCAGGGTCAATGATGTCGTCAAACACCTGAAGTCGGTGGATCGGATCTGGAAAAACACCCGGCCCGACAATCAAAGAAAGTGAGAGACTCGACCCTGACTTCAACACAGAATTGCACGAAACCTCGAAATATTTTGCTGCGGGCTGCAAGCAACTCACAACCGCGCCGAGTAAATCCCCCTATAATGGACCCCATAAACCTCCACCCCCAAATCGAAGACCTCGAAGCCAACATCGACGAACTAGAAGAAGCCCTCGAACCACTCCTAGAGAACCCCCTCCTCGACATCGCATCCAAGCTCCCCCTCCTTGACAAAGCAAAACTCTATGTCCTGACTACCTACGCCATAGAATCCGCCTTATTCTCCACCCTGCAACTCTCCGGTATCAATGCAAAGGAACATGCCGTCTTCCAAGAGCTGGCTCGACTGAAAGGTTACTTTGGGAAGGTTAAGACTGCCGAATTGGGACCGCAAGAGCCAAAGACGAAGCTGAATAAGGGTGCTGCGGCAAGGTTTATAAAGCATGGACTAGCGGGCAATGATCGGTATGATAGTGAGAGAGCGGAACGGATTGCGAAGGAGAAGGCAAAGGCAGAGGTGTTGAAGAGGCAACATGTGAAGTTCGATGATGAGAGGGAGGGTGCGAAGGGCTCTGAGGTCTCGAAGAAGAGGATAGCGGAGGAGAGTGGGGCTGTTGAGGAGGAAGAGAAAGATAATGTGAGCAGTGAGAATGAGGATTTCTATGGCGGTGGTAGTGAGGAGAAAATGGAAGTTGAGGTTGCGGAGCCAGCGAAGAAGAAGCAGAGGGTTACGGCGAGCGACATAATGGATGTCGAGTCTCCCACCACGGAGGGGAAGGAAAAGAAGGACAAGAAGCGGAAGCAGGGTAAGGTCTCCGAGGAAGACACCCAGGTGGGCTATACAGAGGTCAAGATCAAGGACCAGCTCAAAGCCGAGCACAAGACAAGGAAGGAGCTACACCGTGCAGAGAGGGCTGCGAGAAAAGCGGAACACAAGCAGAGTCCTATCGTGAACCGGGGCCGCAAAGACGACGTTGAAAGGGAAGAGGAAGCGATTATTCCAGCGAAGGAGGGCGGGGAAGGGGCACCGAAGACTCGAAGTGAAACCTTCAATGCATTACTGGAGGGACCGTTGCCGAAGCGGGAGAAGAAGGACAAGGAGAAAAAGAAGGCTAAGACTTGAATCTAGATCGACCGCTTGTTCTTCATCGAGCGCTACCTCATCGGCCTCTACAGAACGTAGAGTCACCCGAAGAAAGGACATGATTTAAGTCCAAGGGACATAGACGTATATCTAAAGGAACCTCAGTCTCACACATTCCTGGACAGGAACCGGGAGGCATTAGTCGATGACAAGACACTGCAATTCATCCGTAGACAGTACCTGTACAGCAGTCGCAAATCAACTGGCCAAAAGACTGCAAACGGAACCGTTGTGAATCACTCGCCCTAAGGGTCCTTCAAATGTCCTTAAATCTCTGTGCAAAATCATGGATATGTACTTCCGACATCGTAGCGGATCACACTCGACCAACACTTAGTAAAAATCACCCGCCCACAGCTCTGCATACATCGAAGCATCTATGCCAGACTCCTCCCCTCTCAATACCCATATATATAAGCCTTTATAGCCGGACACTATACTCTATGCCACAAGCCTCCCAATCCGCGATACCTGTCACTACCCGGTCCCTATCGCCCTTCCAACTGTACCCCCATCACAATTCCATCAATCTCTGCAAAACAAGGCTCGATCCTCCCAATCCTAATTCAATCTGAACAGCTACCTACCAACAACCCCAATTATCCCCTTCTATCCTTTATATCCAAAACCGCTTCCTTTCCATCCCTACTTTCAAAATTGAATCCCGGTCTCTGTAGAATTTAGACTTCTCCATCCTCCTCCCATTCCTTCATCCGCTCGTTGACCAGAATGTCTCTCACCTGCGCTTTTTTTACTCATAGCAAGCCTACACCAACCATCCCGTTAGGAAGGGATTATGCAGTGATAGTTGTAATGGATTCATACAAATTGTCAAATGTTCAAAGGGCTGTAAAATGTGCCAATGCCAAAAAAAAAAAAAAAAAAATTTTTCCGAAAATCAATAGATCCTTGAATTGAGAGGAGCCCTGAAGAGAAGCCAGTCGCTGCAATGACAAAAATAAATCGATGAGCAAAGGGAACGTTGGCTTCATCCTCATAATTTGTATTGTCAGCACAGACAGTATCTCATGATCTATTCAATCCTAAAAGATTCAATCGGAATCGCTCCATAGACTCTTAATGCCCAGCCCAAAATATTTCCCACGCTTACCAGTGCCTTCCCTCACCGACTCCAAATATCATACAGAATGATCGAATCCGTAGCCCTCACTCCACGCTCCTAGACCCAAAAAGCTAACTCCATGGTATCGTACTGTACAATATCAAAACGAAAGACCCCAAATATCATGACCTTTTTTATATATGCAATACCCGAGGATGCCATGCTGAAAAAAGTCCAAAAAAGTCCAAGACATATCCTTACGGTGGCCGGCTGCCTATATGCATGATCCGGGAAATAAATATTAAGCGAGTGTTGATTATGTATGCGAATGCGATGCGATGCATGGTGAGCGTGTATGTTCGTCTTGTCCCGGTTGATAATGCTGAAACCGTAACCCCTCAATGCAAATCTAAGATGTCCTTCAAAAAGCTCTATTCAAACGACCCCGGAATCGTCAAGCTGAGCCTCTCATCCTTCTTCTTTGGATTTGTCTCTGGCGTAGACACAGAACGCTGGTGCTGCGTCTCGTCTACTTTGACCTCCATGCTCTTCCGCACCTCATTCTGCAACTGCGCTTCTGCCTGCTCCTCGATCCTCTTCTCCTCCTCTTGGCTCAAAGTCTCCGTGGGCGGCGGCGACTCGTTCGAAATGACCGTCTTCCCAATGGAAACCCTCTTCACCTTATCTGCCACTCTCTCCTGAAACGGGTCATCCTCACTTTTCCTGGTCTCCTTTGGAGGCTCAGTCATATCAACAGCCGAATCCAACGGTCCCCCATCAGAAGCACTGCTCTCCTCGCTATTGCGCGTTTCAACTTCTTTACCATTTCCGTTTGCGAACGTCGGGCTGCGCGGCGATTCTCGAAGCGGAATAAATGCAGGGACAACACCGCCACCAAGTCGGGTCCAGAACATCCTCTCTCGTAATCGTACACTCTCTTCCCATGCGCCTTTCTTGTCGTCCTCAGTCTCCGCTCTCCAGTGTCCCGCTGCTACCATCCTAAGGAAACCGATGTAGTCGCACGTGGTCCTGAGCCTTCCAAGACACCAATCGCACAGTGGGTATCGCTGCGCTTCTTCGCTGTCGGATGTCTTAAACCGGAACTTCCTACTATACTGGTCGCCCTTCCTGTTTTCACCGCACAAAGCACATGGGAATACCGGACCACGGAATTTGGGAATAGGAGGATGCGGTTCCACGACAAGCGAGCCAGCGGTGATGCTGTTCAAAACAGTGCGACGCGCCATCCATGATAGACCGGGAGCAATGTCAAGGCGCAGCGTGGGCTCGATATCCTCAGCCAAAGCGCGCTTGTAGAATTTCTCATCTTTAAGATTGGGAAGGCCTACATTCATGGCGTCACGGGGGGAGTTTGTGCCAGCAGAACTAGGTGACCTGGTGGTTGAGGGAAGCGAAGAGGTGGAACTGTTAGTGAGCGAGCCGAGGCCCAGAACATTAAGGCCGCCGTAATTGCCGCTAGACACGCGGCTTGACGGCGCAGAAGCGCGATTGGTAATTTTGAGCATGTCTTGAAACTCTTTGAAAGCCTGCAGGTCGGAGCGCAGAACAGGGTGGATGAGGTGGGAGAAGTGCAGGGGATGGTCAGGAGCGATGTCTTCGGAGCCCGGGGTGTTGGGGGTCAAGTTTGCTGCTTCGAAGAGCTTGCTCATTTTATCCGGTGGGCCAATTCCGGGCGTTGAGGGGGCGGTGGTTGTGGCGTGCGTGTTGCTCTCGTCGTCGCGGTCCGAGCTCATTTGCTGCATGACCACTTTGAGATCTTGCAACTGCTCCTGGTGGGATGTCAAGAGGACTTCAGTATCGCCGAGCTGCTGCTTCAATTGCTCATTTCGCTTTTCAGAAGCCTCCGTCTCCTTCCGGGCGGCCGCCACCATCTTCACAAAAGTCAGCCATGCTTCAACTGATTAGCGCAGCACATCTTACCCCATTAGCTTCCTCAAAGAGAGCGGACGTCAGGGCTTCCACCTCAGCGTCTACTTTTCTCTTCGCCTTTTCTGCATCTATCCTTCGTCTCTTCTCTTCCCGGAGCTCACTGGATAATTGGTTCTCCATCTTGTCATACAGAGTCTTCTCAACCAAAAGACCTTTCTCCATCATCTCCTCATGCTGCTTGACCAGCGCCTCCAGCTGTTGTATCCTTTCCCTCGCAGATTCCAACTCGTGCCTTGTCTGTTGCAGAGAATCATCTAAACTGGTCTGGTTGTTGATGGCCATTACGAGCTTCGTACTCAAGGTCGCAACTTCGGCACTGAGATCAGGATGAATATTCGAATCTGTCGAGCCGTTTCTCGACAAGGCTGACTGAGGGGTAGGCGACCGTGGGTCGGGTATGGTGTTCATGGCCTCACTCTCACTCTCACTCTCTGACCGGGAGAGTGCGGACGGTTTTGGTTGTGCCACCACGGCCGTCATTCTGCCTAGTTGCGGCGTCGATATGGATTTCGTAAGTTGCTTGTTCATCATAGACTTGGGTGTGGGAGTTAAGGAGCGGAGTTGGGACTGCAGGCGGGAGGGCGTGGTGGTCCCAGAGTTCCCACTGGTATTGTGCCCCCAAGGGGCCGTGTGGAAGTATCTATTAACGACGCGATTGTCAGTCGGTGTGGGACAATGGGAAGCGCAATTTCGAGCAGTGGACGCAACAATGGCTGTGTATCGTGGGCAGGTTTAATTAATATGGACGTTGTGGTACGTACTCAGCCAGCTTGGACGACGTGCGTGATGAGGCGGACTGGGGCGGTTTGCAGCAGGGGTTTGCGGACGAAAGAGCCGCGGCAAGGACAGGGACGAACAAAGGAGCGGACGGGTGCGGAAGGAAGGAAGGCCAAAGAAGAATCAATAAGAAGATAACGGGGACATTGCAGCACGGCAGCAGCAATCGTGTGACGGCTGATGGTGAAGAGTGAGGTGAGGAGGAGGAGGGTGCACGACGCTGTGGGTTGGAAGTCGGGGAAGGCTTGTGGGCGAGGCTTGCAGGGAAAGATGATGCTGAGTCGCTTCAGGGCTTTCGACGTCGACGGCGCACTGTCCGAATGTTGGCAGCTGCGGGCGGCCCAAAGCCCCCAAGCGCCTGCCACCGCACAGGCATCTGGGCTGCTCGAAAGCCTATTTCGAGCAAGAAACCCCCTCTGCATGATAGACAGGAACTCATATTCTCCGTTCCAGAACTCAATACAAGGGAGCAATAATTCCTCCTATTCGCAGCCAAACAATTGTTTCTTGCACGATCTCGTATTCCCTCTATTGGCCCCAGGGCCTTGAATTCCAGAGAGGTTTGGAATTGCCAATGATTATCTGCAGACCCATGATGCCCGTTTACTGTGTATGCACCAGGGCCCGTTCGTTTCCCCATGTTGGCCGAGTGAGACCCCAGCGCGTGCAGCGTTTTTAATGTGGACAATATCAACGGCCCCCGATCTGCCTGCAGGTATGCAACTCTTCCGAGCCGCATGAGGCAGGTGAAGGGTTCCCTATCCCCGTGATGCATGACGCCATAGGGAGCATTCACTCACACCCTGCCCCACCTAGCTAGGGCACAGCTGCCAACGACGACAGCCCAAAACTCTATCGTGACTTTTTCAAATTGTGATACCCCGCCCGGACGCAGCACACGAGGACGCACAACCAACATGTCTGACGCCGATCTTGAGGAGGTGCTGCGCCTCTCGTATTCCATTTCTTTACATTTTTGCCTTTTGGCTGACGCATGATTACAGATACGACGGGCGCGTTTGCAGCAGTTGAGGCAGCAGCAGGGTGGTGGTGGAGGAGGTGGAGAGGGTTCGGATCAGGATGCGCAGAGGTAATAACCCCCCCAGAACATTTTCTCTGACGAAAATCACGCTAAGATTGGATTCGATAGGCAGCGTGAAGCCGAACAGCGTCAGAACATCCTCTCCCAAATTATAACCCCCGAAGCCGCCGACCGTCTCGGAAGAATACGTCTGGTCAAGGAGTCGCGCGCCACCGATATCGAGAATAGGTTGATCATGTTAGCGAAGACGGGACAGATCAGGCAGAAGGTGACAGAAGAGCAGCTGAAGGAACTGCTAGGAGCTGTGGCCGAGCAGCAGGAGAAGCAGGAGGAGAAAATTGTTGTCAATAGGAGGAAGGGAGGAGGCTGGGACGACGATGATCTGGATGATCTTCTGGCGGAGGTGTAGGTATACGAGAACACGGGCTGTATAATGTGGGCCTGAAGCCGGCTTGAGATATGGATCCACCTATGGTTTTCGGTCAAGGGGAAGCATTGGGAGGCGTTGGGCGTGTCTGAGTTACGGCTATGGTTTAATTCTCCGAACCAAGATACCTTGCGACCATCGAACATTGACAAAATAAATACTGCTTCATTCCGCCTTGGGCGAGACACTACAAGGTCCATCTCCCCCGACAGGATCACTCTGGCTCTACACTGCCTCTGGTTATGTCTACAGGACGCTTTATAACGCTAGATGTAGGTGCCTAGGCAGAGGGATTCAGGATTCAGGATTCAGCTGGAAATGTAGGCTCGGGCGCAACCCAATGTCGTGTGTGTATATTGATAGCTCCAATACCCGAGCTATCCAGCCATACCTTCCCTTGAGCCATATCCATACACTATAATAACCTCATTCCGTTTTGAGACCCTCAAACTCCATCACCTTGGAAGCCGCCTGGAAGCTCTACGGATACATCATCTTTACTGCTCCTCCCCTGAATTCTCAGCCTCACCCTCTTCCTTGCCACTATCGACCTCAACAAGAGCCTCAGCAGTGTCAATCAGCCCAGCGCCCTTAACCAAATCGCTGTCAACCATAGTTCCCGCGAACGAGATCTTTGGGCCCTTGCCAACGGGCTTCCAATTTCCCCCAAGTTCCTGGGCCTGACCAGCATCCAATCCACCAGTGGCCGATTTCCTCTTTTTCAATCCCTCAATCCCGCGCACTGTTTTGGCAATCCGCTTTTCCAGGTTGCGCCTGCCTTCTTCATGAGCTGGGTCATTCTTAGGAGTGGCGGCCAGTGCCTCTTTCATATGTTTGAGCTCGCCCTCCAGGTTTTGGATCTCCATCTGTTCGAGAGACATCTCTGGTGGTAGTAACGGCCCGAATTTGGCATCCCTTTGGCTGCCTTCTGGTTTGCCCTCGTCGGCCTCATGCTCTGTATTTGGCTCTGGGACCGTGACATTGAAGTCGGGATTATTGAACTCCATTGGATTCTGTGCTACTTCCGCGAAGAAGTCTAGGATAGCTTCGTACACAGCTGGATCCGTGAAGACGCACTCGCCGATACCGTTGTTGCCGCCAGCGAAGGTGGGGCAAAGAGGTTCGTCGTCAAAGATTGCAGAGTCGGAGACGGGTCTCTCTGGAACTCGGGAGCGATTGGACGGTGTAAGTCTTTTGACCAGGCCAGAGATTGTAGAAGCTACTCCGGAGGGCGGGATGGGTTCGAGCCAGTTGATGGGACGGGCGACGGAATGTTCTGATTTCGGTTCCTTAATGTTGTGTTCGGCGAAGTGTATTCGGTCAAGTGGTTTTCCGACGCAATCCTTTGGATCAATCGATAAAGAAGAGATTTCCCACTGCCGACAACGTTGGTGTAGGAAAGCTTTGAGATCTGGGTTGGAGATTTGACTACCCATGACCCTCGCCTGGACAATAGCCATGGCAGTGACGCACCGGCCGTATTTCTCCACTGCGACCCGAAGTTAGTAAACAGTGACTTTGCCTAAGAAAAGCAAGTTAGGCAGAAGAAACCTACTGTTGCTTCCTAGAATATTCAGGAAGGTTTCCGCTCCATTCTCAATCGCAATGACATAAATCTCGGCATCTGGAGCTACGAACTCTGGGTTCTTGATAACGTGATCGAACACATACTTGATGTGTTCCTCTGGAGTTCTATGGCCCTCGACCTTGTTCTCCATCTCATGGAGCTTAATGACATCATGGCACAAGGACTTCCGCGGCTGCGCATTCCAGGATCGCAGAGTCATCGGCTTATTGAACTTGTGCGAGTAAAAACGCTGCCCATTATTCATGACGATGAGACCGGGAGTACCCTTAGCCTTCTCATCAATTCTGGCTCTATCGTGGAAAAGGTTGCCATCCTTTTGTTCAGTGGAGCGATGGATTATTTCCTTGGTGAAGTTGATGACCGAACCACCATTGAGACCAAGCTCTCGCTGGAGTTGCCAATACGCAAGGATGCCAAGATCTTGCAGAATGTCGTTGATAAGGACAATTACACGTTTGCGTGTCTTCAGAACGTCAGCCGGTGGTGCCAAAATAGGTATATGCGGTAGAGCCTTTGGTCTCGTGGTGGTGAAGGTCGGAAGGTAGAGTTTCCCAATTCCAAGGGCGGCCAGACGAGCATCGACCTCATTTCGCTGGCAGACTACCAATCTATTAACTACACCTTTCCTACACTAATTTGATGAGTATATATGCCGACTTACTTTGCATCGCCTCCCTGCGAACCTCGTTGTGACGCTCGGTGTTGCTGTAATGGTACTGGAACCCTTTGTCGGGGTACGCGATCATGCGAACATGGCCGCTTTCGTTAACAAAGTATCTGGGAGCATGTTAGTTCAAACTCTCGGTGCGGTGATGCGAATGAACGTACCCCAGATCTTTCAGGTCGGCGGGGTATGTGGGATCTGGTGGGAGTCCTTCCTCTACGCGCCGAAACATCGTTGGATATCCTGGGGCACAATGCACGAGATAACTGGTAATTGTTTTTGTAATGTCAAGAGTTACTGAGGAGGGCGGAGAGGGAGAGAAGTGTCAAGGTGATGTTGGTTGGTCTGCAAGGAAGATAGAGGTTCGAGGTTTATGAAGGCCTTCACTCCGTTTGCTTGTGAAAACCGCCTCCGTTTGTAATCCTGCAGGTGGGATTGAAAAGAAGCGGTATATGCCGTGAAAGCTTGCTTACCCGGCAGAGCTGGTCAAGTGCGTAGGAAATGATAACAAGAATAAAAGTCTCGCCCATGTTACCATTCACAATGAATAAAAGGATTGGGAGAAATGGCCACTCTTCACTATTTTTACACACCAATATGTACAATTCCGATTATCAACGCCGCCCAATGCCAAGTCTTCCATCCCATAGTTTACATATCTTGCAGAACAGGTCTGATCGGAAGTACAGACCAAGTCCCCTTCCATCTACCAACTAGCCTTCTTCACACCTGGTAGGTTTCCGGCAAGTGCATTCAAGCGGAATTGATACTGAGAGGGCAAGTTAGCATATCTTGACTTGTGGTCTCGAACGTGGATGGATGGGGGTCTTGCCGAGGCTTCGCTCGGAGAAAGCAGATAGGACAGAATGAAGTGGCTTACCCTTCCCAGCCTGAAGTCACTGAATATACCTCTACCCTTTCCTCCCATTATGCACCTATTCTTGACTTGTGTGAACCTTGTGTAGCAGTGCATTTGCGATAGCTGGAGCTGTGCTTGGGCGCGGACACGTTGCGGGAGGGTGGTGTTGCGGATTATGTATCGGAGCGCTTGTCTGAAAACGAATGGATGGTCAGCTACATTGGCAACGAAAGGAGTTCCGACCCGGGAATGATCGTTCTTAATCCAGGGAGTTGGAGGGGAGAGTCGTACCTCTCAGGCTCATTCTGGGCGAAGACCTTTCGTTTTGTGTGATCGCGAATGTTACGGATGTTGACAAAACAACCGATGTCGAGAGTTTTTGCGCGGAATTGAGACATGTTGACGGTGTATGGGGACCAATTGTAACTGTTGTCGCAGCTTGAGGTTTTACGAAGTTGAAAGATATCTGAGAATTATACGGAGCAATTAGCCCCAACTCAATTCATCCGGAGCTAGCTGACGCCATCACCGAACGCGCTTCAACCTTCCCACAATATCCCTGAGAGCTACTATGCAAGAACATGTCGTTCCGAGTTTCGTTCGAGAGACGAAATTAGGGGCATTCACTGTTGATGCACTAATAATGCGGCACACTAACTATTGCCTTCCAAGGTTAGCATCACTGTGACAGCAAAGCATACCGGTATCTCGGAATGAATTTAATCCTCGACCCACTGAGTTCAACAAAACCTCAACATTGCACGACCAACACTACCTCCCGGGCTAACCTTTGGATATGTTCTCTACGGAAGACATCCGACACTTGACTGGCCTCTTTCTTCCAGAGAATGTGTTAGAACCTACAGAAACGGCGCTGAGCGACGTGCCGGCATTATTGATTTCACCTTCAGGTGACGGACTAGTGTCTCAGAAACACACGTCCCATGAGTTTGAACGCTTTGTCAGATCAGGATCAGGTAAGATGTATAAAACAGAAAGGGTGCTGCCACTGCTTATTGACTCGCCGATAGAATTTGGGCGGCTTTCTCTATCTGTCCTTGCCCATACGCTGGATGTGCACTCAGACGTAGTTCTAAAATTTGTCAAAATCTTTCCTCACCTAGCTTTGACTAGTGCGGATAATGACGATATCGTTCCGAAGTAAGACTGATTGTTCCGATCATGAGCCTCTTTTTTCAGTCATGTTCTAACTAAAGATATTCACTTTGATTTGCTCACCAGGATTTAGGGCACAAAGAGACTCCTTATGGCGGAAATTAAGAGAGGCCGCATCTAGTCACGTTGTAATGAAGAAGTTGTTCTCACAAGAGAACAATGTCTCTATCGAGAGCATTGATGCTCTAGCGCGTTCGAGTCTCGATAGCGAAGAATCGCCAGACGATTTGCTCGTAGAGATCAGCCCCATCGAAGGACCGTATATTGTGAGCCAAGCCTATGAGAGCGCCTTGCAAGACACGATACAGCAGTCACTACAGGCAGCACAAAAGGATGCAGAGTGAGTAGAGTCTCAACATGGTAACCGTATGCCCACCTTCGCCCGTCATCGACTGTCTACGCTGACCGCTCAGCTCTTCCACTTCGTTGATCCAGGTTCTATTTGAAATATTGTTACATGAAATAATGACCTGTGAAGTCTAATATGATATCACTAACATGAACCAGGCATGTTACGTTCTCTCCAAAAGAACTCACCGGGGAGCCTCCCGTGTGGTATATCTCTAAGACTATCGACACCGTTCTGGAGAAAGCCAACGAAGGACAAAAGTGGTATCTTGATAGGACTTTAGATGCGGTTCATTGCACTCCACAAGAATCCCTGCGACGAAGGAGAGATGTACGAATGGAGCAACTGAATACGGGAACCATGCCGTATATTGACTTTCAGGATTTCGCCGGAGATTTCGGCGAACTATACCCTTCTTTCAAGGATGTCCGAGACTATTTCTCAAAGGCAGTTGCGAAATCACCGATTGACATCATCGGTGCGGTTGCAATTTCGAAAACTTGGTTAGACAACTTCAAAGATGAATGTATGCATACGTTGGAGAGAAAGGGCTATGCAGACGTGATTGTAAGTGAGGTATCTCGTCTAGTATCATCACAGTGTACGCCCAAAACACTACATTTCATGCTATTCTATTATTCGTCACCTAATTGATCTCTTTTCTAAACTGACCTTTTCCTAGACGAAGATCATACAGAACTTTCCCATGGACTACCAGTCCGAGCTGCGGTCCCGGATTAAACGACTTATTATTTCTGCGTGCGAGAACCAGCCTGACACCCCAATTCCATATATGGCGGGCAGCTTTATAATGACCGAAAAGTGCCGTGACAGCTACCGTGGCCACCTCATATCTGAAGTCGGGCTACACGCTAAAGCTCGATTCCAAGCACTTGAGGAAGACCCTGATAAGGAACTGAGATTCCAAATATCCGATCTTCTTAATCAGCTTCCCTCTAGAGATGATGTCTTTTGTGCACTTGCTGAGGATATCAGTAAGGATATTGAACGTCAATACTGGAATGACATTTCGAATTTGGAATCCAAGAATGAGGCGGAGTTCTCTGCTTTCTGGATCGACCGTGTAGTACCACGACTCAATATCTACGTACAGGGTCTGAATGCCATCGAGGACTCGAAACTGCGGGGCCAACTCTCCGACTTGCTGTCTACCTATGTGGTCAAGGAGCTTTTTCCTGATACGGTGTCCAAAGCACGATCACAAGGCTTGACCCGCAGCAGAAAGACACGAAAGAATGTCCAGAAACTGGAGAATATATTAAAGTCGGGCAAGATGGACATAGGCAGTGTAGTATCGGCAATCGAGAAGTTCGACAAGAAGCAAGGCATCAAGGAACCTGATACTGCATCGCTGGCGGATATGAAGCGAGGCCAGGTAGACGACATGGTTCGCAAGATGCAGAAGCAGTCCGACGGACCGCTCCTCTTTCTTACACTGGTCGTCGTGCTCCTCGCGAAGCATCAACCTGGCATGGTATATGCAACGGGTAAATTTGCGCCTAGGCTGATGAGACAACTCAAATCGTCGTTGAAGGTGGAGGAATATGAGCAGCTGGAAAAATGGAAGGATCTGGCAAAGGCGGGGGCATTGAGTGCTGAAGACAAAGAGGGAATAAAGCGTTTGGCTGGCTGAAGATAAGTGTGAGTAGTTCACCCATTCCTTCAACGGCTATCTCGAGGCCAATTTGGAATTTGGAAGATGGGATTCCAAATCGAGGTATTGTGTAGCGGGGAAATGCACCGAGCGGCACTTTAGGATACCTGCATCTGACGACGGACGAGGGAGTTTATGACGGGAAGATTCAGAGAGAAAAGTACTTCGTCACTCACATACCTACGTAGCATTATGGCGTGCTCTAAAAATAAATGGATGGTTGATCGATACAGCCTTATCTCCGGCGAGCCGTACATGCCAAAAGCGCAGTGTGATGATGTCTTTATAACATAATCCCACGCTAGCCTCTTCGTTTCAGAGGCTGACAAACAGATGGATGAAAAGTGGATCTCCATTTCCCCTCAACACCACAACTCCCCACGCCCTTAGCGAAGCGCATTTGAAAATGCTGCCTCACTTTTACGTGCCAATATGACCAAATTGCGGCTCGGGAGCCTGGCCCGCGATGCTCCTTGCATCGAGAACACTACGACAGAATGTTCCGCGACTGACAGTTGCAGCGAGGGGTCCTGCAACCCCAGACCACACGCCATTTTCACGGGCGTTCCAGGGCTGAGAGTACCCCAGCCTTGCTTTTTCCCTAGCTTTTTTTGAGAGTCAACATCCTTCACAGTCATTCTCAGTCATACTGTACTCTGATTTTCTAGAAGATGCGTAGGGCTGACGAACCGCCATGAACGACGGATGACAGCATGGCTACTCCAAACAGCGGCAGAAGGGTATTAATAACCTCGGAAAGATATGGGCAGGAACAACACCGGAACGAACATCCCATATCGGCATTTTGATTAGCGGTTTCGACCTCCTTCTGCTGTCCTTTCATTGGTGTGGGCGGTAAGGTGTCGTGCTTTGTGTTGAAATTTTTGGCTTAGCGCGTATCACGCCATAGTTGACGCGATGGTGTCTTCAGCAATGATTTCAAAGACGCAATCCGTTGTCGGAGCTCGATATATACTCCACGTTTGTACGCTTCTTAACATATTCTGCACAACTGCTAGTCTTTTGTGCTTTGAACCAAAAAGCCGTTGAGAAATTCAAAAGCCAATCTCCTTTCTCTATCTTCGCTTACCTAATCACGTACCCCTTTGCCACCCATTCAATTAGATCCCTTTTCAGAATGTCGTCACAACTTTACGAAGAGCCTGTCGAGGAGACTCACACCGTGAGAGATCGAGACACCGAGTCAGGATATGCCTCGGGCTCCTCGAGCGAAGCTGGTCTCCCCGAAGTCTACTTCAGCAAGCCTCATCTCAAATTCCTGAACTCCCAATTGCAGAAGCTCGAACCCGAGGGTACGTCTTGCTGTCCCTCGCTGTCCCTCATCTCCTTCACCTTACTAAAGTAAGCTCAGACATTCTTCGTTGGTGCGTCATGTCACTGCCAGGACTGTATCAGACGACTGCCTTTGGCCTGACAGGCCTGGTCACTTTGGACATTCTTTCAAAACTCAGTGGACCCATCAAACCTAACGTGGATCTCATCTTTCTCGACACTCTCCATCACTTTGACGAAACGCTAGCGCTGGTTGATCGTGTGCGGAGGCGATACGGCACTACCATTCACGTCTATAAGCCGGCAGGTGTTGAGACAGCCGTCGAGTTCTCTGCAAAGCACGGCCAGAAGCTTTGGGAGACGAATGAGGAACTCTACGATTATGTTGCCAAAGTTGAGCCTGCACAGCGAGCGTATTCAGAACTTCAAGTCAGAGCGGTTTTGACCGGTCGTCGGAGAAGCCAAGGTGGAAAGCGTGGAGATCTTGATATCATTGAACTCGACGATGCCGGTCTCATCAAAGTCAACCCGCTGGCCAATTGGTCATTCACGCAAGTTCAGGAATACATCAACGCTAACAATGTTCCGTACAACGAGCTACTGAACAACGGTTACAAGAGCGTCGGTGACTGGCACTCTACACAACCTGTTGCCCAGCACGAGGATGAGCGATCTGGACGCTGGAAGGGCCGTGCCAAGACTGAATGTGGAATCCACAATCCGAAGTCAAGGTACGCCCAGTTCCTTCTCCAGCAGGAGATGAAGCGGCAGGAGGAGGAGCTGAGCCAAGCACTGCAGAGGGTGTCGGTGGATGCATGAGGCGCAGTGTCGTCATCTAGCGGCTGTCTGAGTAGGTCATTTCTTTTTCTTTTTTTGGAAGCATTTCTAGCATTGGCGTTGTGGTTATATGGAGTGGTTTGCATGAGCTTGCGGGCTACAACGAGCATGAGCATTGCTCCCTCGGCGGTGTATATACAACGCAATATCTCCGGGGTTTAGATACCAAAAGATTGGGTCAAAGAACTCAAATATATAGATAATGGAATGAAACAATTAATAACTAAAACACCGGGCTTGTAATGACAAGAATTGAGGCTGGCCATTTGGAATGCCCAGCCTTGGTCAGCATATTAGAACGAAGCACACCTCGACGTCACCTGGAGGCCTGCATATAGTGTAATGGCGTGCTTAGGATCCAAGGAATCGTCGATCAAAGTTGCACGACTTTGCTCAATCGGTTGTAGCTAGGCCCTGCAGCGAAAAGCCGTGGACAGGCGCCGTGTCCGCAGCAAGTGTGGAAGAAAGCCGCCGATGTCAAATAAATATCTGTGAACCACGCCCCGAACGAAAAATTTGTCCTCCACCTTGCCATCCTCTTTATTTTTTTTCCCCCTCTCTTTCTCTCTGTCTGCTGTTGACAAACCTTCCCTGTCGGGTGACGTTGCGAACGCTTTGAAGCAAAGCTTGACAAGGCGTACCCGAATTACGACGAAAAGAGCTTTCATAGCACATTAAAAGCCATTGACCATCAATTCTCGGCCCTTTAAAAGCCTTTTCCTCCTCTTTTCCACTCCGCCATCTTACACCTACTCACGATGGCGAACCCACCTCACGGTAAGCCGTCTTACAACTTTGCGCAACCTCGTCAAAGGAACAAGGCTGACGACTCCACGACCAGGCGGTATTCTCAAAGACTTACTCGCGCGCGATGCGCCGCGCCGCAAGCAACTCTACGAAGAAGCTGAAAAGCTTCCTGCGATCGTACTCTCCGAGAGACAGCTTTGCGACTTGGAACTCATCCTGAGCGGAGGATTTTCTCCCCTTGAAGGTCGGTGCACTTCTCTTTTTACCCCGATATTGCGTCATTTTCGCCCCTCCAGTTTGGCTTGTTTGCACTGGCCATCCTGATTGCCCCTCGACATTATTTTTTAGACATCAAAACAGCGAGAACTCAGGATTCGGAGATAATGGCTGACTGGTTAGTGATCAGGTTTTATGAATGAGAAGGATTACAATGGGTACGTTTGGACTTTTTTCTCATCACTCAGCACGGTTCTAACGATTTCCAGTGTTGTCACAAACTTGCGACTCGCAGATGGAAACCTCTTCTCCATTCCCATCACCCTTGACGTTTCAAACGAGACGATAGAGGAGGTCGGCGTAAAGCCCGGAGCTCGTATCGCCCTCCGCGACTTCCGCGATGACCGGAACTTGGCTATCATAACGGTTGAAGACATTTACCTCCCGGACAAGTGCGTGATAAAACAACAGATGATTCAGGGAATATACTAATAATTGAGTAGGAAGAGAGAGGCCAAGGAAGTCTTCGGAGGCGATGAGGAGCACCCCGCTATTAGATATCTCTTCAACTCGGCACAGGAATTCTATGTTGGAGGAAAGGTCGAGGCTATTGATAGGCTGAATCACTACGACTATGTTGGGCTTCGATGTACGTCTGAGATTCGAATTGAGCAATTGGCAGACACTGAAATATCCTTCAGATACTCCTGCTGAGCTCCGACTTCACTTTGACAAGCTTGGATGGTCCAAAGTCGTGGCATTCCAAACAAGGTAAGCCCCTCCCAAGATCAGGGAAGTCACGCTGCTGATGCTTGGGATAGAAATCCTATGCACCGTGCTCACAGAGAATTGACTGTCCGTGCCGCTCGAGCCCGTCAAGCCAATGTCCTGATCCACCCCGTCGTTGGTTTGACTAAGCCAGGTGACATCGACCACTTCACCCGCGTCCGCGTCTACCAAGCTCTTCTCCCCCGTTACCCCAATGGTATGGCTGTCCTTGGTCTTCTTCCCCTCGCCATGCGTATGGGTGGTCCTCGCGAGGCTATCTGGCACTCCATTATCCGCAAGAATCATGGCGCTACCCACTTCATTGTTGGGCGTGATCATGCAGGTCCAGGAAAGAACTCCAAGGGGGTGGACTTCTACGGTCCATACGACGCGCAGCATGCAGTTGAAAAATATAAGTCTGAGCTGGGGATTGAGGTCGTGCCATTCCAGCAAATGACCTACCTTCCGGATTCAGATGAATACAAGCCTAGGGACGAGGTCCCACCCAATGTCCGAACTCTCGACATTTCTGGAACTGGTGAGTTATCTCATTCTAGCCAAACCATTGAAAAGGTTATAAATATTAATTGAGCTCTATAGAGCTCCGCAAACGCCTCCGCACAGGCGCCGATATCCCAGAATGGTTCTCGTACCCTGAAGTCGTCAAAGTCCTGCGCGAATCCCACCCACCACGCAGCAAACAAGGCTTTACCGTTTTCCTCACCGGCTACCAAAACTCAGGTAAAGACGCTATTGCACGGGCTCTCAACGTTACCCTGAATCAACAAGGAGGCCGCCCGGTCTCTCTCCTTCTCGGAGAAACCGTGCGTCACGAACTCAGCTCTGAACTCGGCTTCTCACGAGCCGACCGTGACAAGAATATTGCTCGCATCGCCTTCGTGGCCTCTGAGCTCACCAAGGCGGGTGCGGCAGTCATCGTAGCTCCTATTGCGCCATTCGAAGCTTCACGCCAGCAAGCGAGGGAAATTGTGGAGAAATATGGCAGCTTCTTCCTGATTCACGTTGCGACGCCGCTGGAATACGCTGAGAAGACGGATAAGAGAGGTATCTATGCGAAAGCGCGCAAAGGAGAGATCAAGGGGTTCACGGGCGTGGATGATCCGTATGAGAATCCGGTTAAGGCTGATTTGACGGTTGATCTGAGTACGAGTAATGTGCGGACTATTGTGCATCAGATCATACTGTTGTTGGAAGCGGAGGGCTTGTTGGAGCAGCTGTGAGATAGAGTCACGAGGACGGTTGTCATGGGCCTACCCTTTGTAGGTCGTTGGGAAGCATCGAGGGAGTCGGGCTTTGCCATGTGAGGATTGCAGGAGGGAATTTTCTTTTCTTTTCATCTAGACCTGCGGACATACGAGAGCAAGATTACCGGCTCACTAGCTTTTTTTTTTTTTTTTATGAATGTACTAGACGATAGACTGATCACCGGGCATTGTCCGGGCAGCACAAAAGTAACTTGACGTCGAGTTAAGGTTTCCGGTTAGATAGGCCTGCCCGCGGACAGGGCAAAGCGAATTCACATGCTTCTTTTTGGGAAAGCTGCTCCCAGAGCATGCGTGACTGGATGCGAGAGTGATCGGAGACTTATCAGTGGTTGACATTGTGGGGGTGGGCGTGCTGGGGCGCAATGATAAGAAGCACGTCATTTAGAGCCTGTTTGCGTAATGCTGGGCATGGGCCCGGTTGGGGTTGGCGATGGGGACTTCAAGTAAAACAAGATGTTGGCATGAGCCTTTTCTCCTGACATTCTTCTTGGAGTGACTCGTGGGATTCATGGCAAAGAGAAGGGAAGGGCATTGTTGAGTCGTGGTGAAGAGAGAGGGAGAACTCCCTCGAGAGCGCAATCGGAACATCGCAACACATGCTTGAGGTGAAGTGATTAGGTAGTTCACGTCCAGCATTTGCTATTGTAGGATGTATTGGATGACTGTAAGCATTCACTCAAGCACGCGGAGAAGACAAAAAGTGGCACACCGAAAAGGACGATTTGGATTTTACCTTGTCCCGAGCCATACATTGGCACCCTCTATTCGCGAAGTATTTAGTAGCATACCCTTTTCTATATCTATATACGATCCCGTCGGCAACACCACCCTGAATGCAGAATCCGGGGAAGGCTAATGACTAGGTCGAGATTTTGGTGTGCGTGTCCTGCAAGACCAGCTAGACACCCTTCATCTGCTGAGTTCTCGAATATGCACATTCACCATATCCCGAATTTGCTTCCAGCGTCTGAGCAACATCGCCTTTTGAGCAGGATCCGAGATACCTTGGTTATCGACGAATTCACCTATTTCTTCGAGAATAGCCATGATGTCTCGCGAGTACGCTTCTAGGAGTTGGTTTAGGAGGATGTCTACTTTGGCTTGATCGGCGGCCCCGTCGTCGGTGCCGGAAATGAATGCATCATAGCGTCGGGAGGGGAGGGTTAGGAGGCGGAGCGCGGCTTGTGTGCGGTGGCATGTTGTGGGGGGTGCTGTGCTCAGGGTATAGTTCCTTGGGGAGCGTTAGTGAGTGACCAGGAGATGGGGGAAATACGAGAAAGAGCGTACCCGTGAAACCCATCCTCCTTTAATATCTCTTCCTGAGAAGAGGAGAGGCGTGGGAGAATGAGATGATCCAGTTTCGTGGTATCATGATCATTGTTGTCGAGAATAAAACCATCTGAATATACTACCTTAGCATGAGGGTACTTTCTGCGGGTGAAGAACCGAGTTCTCCTTACACTCGATAAGAAGGAGGTCATTCGAGTGCCCGCCGTACAACACATACACCTCCTCTCCAGCTTCTATACGCCAAATCAGTAAGTCCACGATAATCTTCTTACTCTCCAAACAACTTACTGTAATCTCGATTCGCCGTCACGGAATATCCCTTGGAATCGCACGTTGGCATGCACTGATTTTCCTTCTTGTTAGCAGTACTAACGTAATGGAACTGTTCTATGGATATGTACTTACAGCGCCCACGCTCAAGTGGTTGAAGTAGTCCATAAAGGGGCACATGGCGTAGCAGTCTTCGCTCGTGAGAGCCTGCCTCTTCTTTGGGAGACGAGATGCGGGAAGGTTTGGGTAGTTCCAGTAAAAGGAACGAGTGTTTACTATCAGCCACGTATATTTAAAGAGCGATTCAGGAATTGAGGGATGGCTCCGGTGGATTTGTAACCAGTCTTTTTCTATATTGGTTCGTTGGGTGTTGAGAAGGTCTGTAACGTATTAGATCTTTAGAAGGTACCGCTTCATTCCAGCTCCGGCGGGACATTAAAATCTACATCATATTCAATGCCTCTCCTCTGCCTCTACGCTGCCAGTAATTATGGCTACAGGAAGCTATAGAATACCAAATCCAGGTAACTAGACATGAAGGTCTTGGATCCAGTTCAAAATGTAGGGCACAGTGCAAGTTGAAGCCCGAGATATATTCTTGTGTGTCCCGCCGAGCTGAAAAAGGGGTGCTGTGGTGGGATGGTATTGAGATACCCTAGAAATGGCATACTTACCTTTAGCTGATTCCGGAAGGACGTCTTGTAATTCCTTCGGCCAATTGATAGGTAGAATGCTCTTGAACTCGTCTTGACTTGGCCATATGTCTTGCCATGGCTTATATTCCGACGAGCTATCGTTGTATGCAAGAGCCAGGTACGCCGCCAGTCTTCCATGGATGGACACATTCTTAGGAATCTTAGAGTTCTTGACAGCTTTGGAATCGATGGTAAATAGAGCAGGTGTCGGCACGAATACGAGACGGTCTCCTTCCTTGAGGACTTAATATGTGAGACGGAATCGCATGAAAGCGACATGTTGACGGAATAGGAAATTGAGGATCTATGAGCATCGAATAGGACTGACCTTCAGGTCCTTGGCTGCAACTATCCCCATTCCCCTTCCTGCAAACCTTGCTGGACCTACTCCGTTGATCTCAATGCCCTGCTTCTGAGCCCATTCGACGAAGCGATCGTGCTCCTCGCCAGGAGAGAGCGCGGCAGCCATGTTGCTAATGCTAGATTTGGTACATGTAGTTGTAGTATGATGTAGGGAGAGTGCTAATTAGTGTTGATACAATAGAAGTGAGAGAGTGAGGGAGTCATACTGGCTAGGTTATGTGGCGTTCACCAGCCTTATCGATTAAGCTATGGCCCAAGCTTCGGTCAGACCATCATTGGATGATGCTCGACATTCAGTCCAACCTCAACCTTCAATCCTCCACCATCACCTCTCTCAGATCCTCTCCGACAGCTTGATATGTGCTCCAATGGCGGCATCACTTAAGCGGCGTGCCGTGAGTGCGGTCAATGTCTCGACACGAGAAATTTCCCGATCCCTTCTGCCTCCCGCGAGCTACAGATGTTTTTCAGTCTTGAACCGTCCTCCCCCGAACTATGAGGGCCATATACCACTTACAAAGGTCGAGAGACTGGGGCTAGCTGTCGGTTCTGGTTTGATGAGTTTTCTGGATCCGCGGCGAGGAGGTACAATCTCTCAATTCTTCCCTACACCTTAATTGCGCACTCATCTAACTACTCCCTCTAGACCTCATCGCAGCCTTCGGCGAAGCAACCGCGCAACCATACTTCATATATTCTCTTCGCAACCGTATGCTCCTATCCCCTACCGGCCGACGCATCCTGCGGGACCGCCCCCGCCTAACCTCCACTTCCCTCAACATCCCGCACCTTCGCTCCCTCCCTCCAAATACCCTCGGCTACGCCTACGCTGCATGGCTAGACCGAGAGGGCGTATCTCCTGATACTCGTGCTTCAGTGCGCTACATAGACAATGAAGAATGCGCATACGTAATGCAGCGGTACCGTGAATGCCACGACTTCTACCACGCGCTGGTTGGCCTTCCCGTCTTCAGAGAAGGCGAGGTAGCACTAAAGGCATTCGAATTTGCGAATACGGGGCTTCCTATGACAGGACTGGCAGTTTTCAGTGCTTTCACGTTGAAGAAGGCTGAGTGGAGAAGGTTCTGGGATATTTATGGACCGTGGGCGGTCAGGAATGGGATACAAGCTAGTGACGTGATAAACGTGTACTGGGAAGAAGAGCTGGAAACAGATGTTCATGATCTTAGAGCAAGGTTAGGTATTGAGAAACCTCCGGATCTTAGGTCTATACGGAAAATGGAGAGGGAAGCTAGGAAGAGGGAGAATGAAGCAAGGGAGAGGCCTGGACCTAAAGCTGTATGAGTATCGAAAGAAATTATGGTGCTGTAAAAACATGTGAGCCAATCTACCACTTACTCTTTATTTAATCCTGTGAGAGTTCCACTGAGTAGAAGTTATTCTCTGGTTTGGTAGGAGCACAATGTTCTATACCAGCAGGTTCACTCATGTTACCACTCCAAAGTAGAGAATGATCTCTCAGACAGCCTTGCGGTGCCATTCATGCCGGTGCAGATTAACACCCCCTTCAAGCATCCATTACGGCAAAAGAAGGCGAGATCATAAGAATGAAGCCACATTCAGTAACACCTCAACATTACCACACCATGCAGAAATTCCAGATACGTAGGACCGGTCAGTCAATCACACTGAGGGCGCTTCACCGGTGAAACCTCTTATTGGCTTCTGGAATGACCGATGACAAGGATCGGAGTCCTGCAAGTCTGGCATAAGAGGCCACTCTTGTCCTATCACATGGTGAAATTCTTCATCGGTTAGAAATAAAACCACATGCTAAGGTACCGCGCACTACAACTTTTAGTTGGGGGCGAGTAGTGTATGCTCGCCAGTATAACAAGGCTGTGCGAGGTAATTGGCTAAAGGTTCAAAGATCCATTATACACGTTTCCGCCAAGCTTGCAGGACTTCAGTGCGAGTCTCTTGACTGCCCTGCAAATATAGCGCAGCTGCCACGTTCACTCAGCCTCGAATGAAAAGCTAGGATAGTCGTCCAACTACCATCATTATTCAGAGATCATACCATGCGTTCAGAAATTCTTTTAATTGAATTACCATTCAGCAATGGTGTCCTAGATTGGTATCCTAGACCTATAAAACCTAGCCAAACTAGCTTTTGATTCGGATAGCAGAGCATTTTACCTACCTGTTGTGCTTACCCACCCCGAGTTGTAACCGAGCAGCACCATCGACTGCCTCAAACACTCGTTCTGACACTCCTTTTTCCTCATCTTCTTACTGCTTACTGTAAGGATCTGAGCACCAGTGTAGATAAATAGGATTGCATTGTTGACTGAAGATTCGCATTCCCCATAGAGATTTATATGTACTGGATGAATGAATGCCAAGTCGGGAGTTGCATCTCTCCGACCAGGTAACGTGATAGCGCGGTCTTACCCTACAAAGCTTATTTCATCAGCCATTCACGTAGAGTAGCTTTCCGCTCGCTCAATCAATTATCAAGTTGCTCATCGACTTCGTACATCTCCAGGTTGCTCGCTCACATGAATCTCCTCCTTGCTTTTAGGAGCTACTTACCTTGCCGTACCTACTTTCTAGCTTACCTTGGGGCTTTTCATTTCCTGACCACTTGCTGCTGACTTGACTCACCACCCCCTTACAATGTTTCATCATGGAAGCCACTTCCATACTCTATCCGCAACGATTGAAAGCTGAAAACAAGGAAATTCGCCTGTTGATTATTCATTCTGGTCTTCCCGAGGAACCCATCCGTTGCAGCCTACGAACAGTCGGCCTATATGACGGTCCAACATACACGGCTCTATCCTATGTGTGGGGAGATGCGACAATTACGAAGCCGATATTAGTCAACGGGGTATCATTTGATGCCACCGTGAATCTAGAATCGGCTCTAAGGCATATTCGGAAGAGCAACTCTGATCGAGTGTTCTGGGTGGACGCGGTCTGCATTCACCAGGCCGATTCGGTAGAGAGAAACGCGCAGGTCAGCTTGATGGGTGCAGTTTACTCTAAAGCCAGCAATATGTTGATTTGGCTGGGGGAGAGTGATCTCGCTTCCGATATGATCGCAAAAAACATTTCAGAGAATAGTATACCTCCTCCGCCGAGTCCCAATTCTCATGGCTTCGCCGAGCTGGTTGAAAAATACACCCAGGAAATACGGAAATTGCTTCTGCTGATGCATGCCATTGCTAAACGACCGTGGTTTAAGAGGGTCTGGGTCATTCAAGAATGTCTACTCCCCCGAATCGACCCTATATTCCAATGCGGCACAGCTTTCATTCCTTGGGGACGGTTTTATGAGGCATTTTGGGCCGTATTCGAGATATCCATCCATCATCTGGCCCTACCGTCCCAGGTGGACTCATCGTATGAGGAATTGCAACGGCGTCTAGGCCTGAATGAGTCCGACATGAGTGGCCATGCCAACGATCTCCTCGCCGTTAATTCGATTGGAGTGATGAGAGATCGTTCTAACCGAGGTGATTTTCCTTCTCCTCTATGTGCAGCAATTCTACCTTCTCTAGGGCGCCTGGCGACAGTACCACACGACTACATACATGGCTTTCTTGGTTTGGTTCGTGACGAGGACAAGAAGGATCTTGTGGTTGATTATCAGCGCTCGCACTGGGACTTATACAGGGAGGTCATGGATTTCACAATTTGTCGTGGAGATGCCGATGACCTTCACTTTTTGAGCATGCTTTCATTTAAATCACAGTCAGACCAACATCCATCCTGGGTGGTGGACTTTTCTGCTCAAACAAACATCACCGAGTACACTGGGACCCACCTAGCGTCTCAGGATTCTTGGAGGCCCATTTGGGAAGTTTGGACTTCAGACGATGGCGATATCTTCATGCTTGAGGGAGTGTATTTGGATGTCGTTGCTCGCGCTCATGCCATACCTGGCAACACCCACTGGAAAGGAGCATTGAAAGAAGGCCTCATGGCCATAAACAGCTTAGCGAAGTCAGAAGTGATAGCCCAAGCACAGTCTGTGAAGGAAACTTTTCAGCTGCCACCACGAAAGGTATGCGAGGCTTCTCAAACGTCTAGTCTCCATCGACTTTTCCTGGCGAACTCGGATCCCGAACGCTTTCGAAACGACGTTGAACAAACTATCGATCGTAGTCGTTTTAGTCCCAATGTTGGAGAGAAACACTGGGAATTCTGGTGGAATGTACTGCTAGACCCAACTCATGAACGACATAAAGTGATTACCGAGCCCGAAGGCCAAATACCCCAAGCCGAGCTGGATGGACTATCGATTGTGGCGTTTGTCACAAATATTCTTGTGTCGGCATGGCTTGCGTGCGGCGGAAGAACCCTCGTGGTTACCAGGGGAGGACTTTTGGCTATTTCTGTTCCGGACATTCAAGAGGGGGATGTGTTGGTATACCTCTTTGGCATGCATGCTCCTTGGATTCTAAGGCCGTGTCCAAACAACGCTTTCTACACGATTGTTGGCTCAGCATTCATCCATGGTCTTATGGATTGGTCTGTTCTGGACGAGTGCTATAATGAGGGTCTCCTATCCGTAGCAAAATTTTGTATACGTTGATATAATTTCAAGCGGCAACATTAGCTTACTATCCATGCAAGGTCGAGAAAACTGTGCAATGAAGGCCATGGTTGCGATGTAAAAAGGTGGCATAAATTTGGTTATCGATTTTACATCTGGTTTGCTTTGGTAGTCATTGATATTTGTTCTTAACCAATAATATTGTGACTTTACGAAGCATGAATCTCGACCACTATACGTACTAGTAGCCCTGTTATAACGAACCAATAAGAAGGTGCTGCTTACATGACACATCTACTCGGTCCCGTTAGCGCCTCCGCCGATCCTTCTCGAACTTCCAAAGCTTCCACCGTTTTCCCTCCTCTGGCCTTCCCTTCGTCCTCCATCAACACCACAACATCAATTGTATTCTACATGTCTTCCATCGATTAAAACATCTAAGACAACCTTTCCGCACCATCCAAAATGCCTCGCCAAAGTAGAGGAGCCGCTCCCCGCCGCCCAACGGCCGCCCCAGCCAAACCAGCTGCACCTACCCCAGCACCCGCCCGTCACTCTTCTACAGCCGCGCACCCACCTCAGCAGGCTGCTCATCCGCCGCAGGCTCAGGCTCAGGCTCAGGCTCCCCAGCAGAGTCAGGGGCCGGGATTTCTTGGGCAGATGGCGAGTACCGCTGCGTAAGTAAATTTTTGTATCCTTTACGCCCAACTGCCCCTAGCTTTCCTATCTCAATCCATTTCATCGAGAAGAGATAGGGTGGGAATGACATGCGATGGTGAGAATGGTGTACTAATATTCTGTATAGCGGTGCTGCAGTTGGCACCTCCTTCGGCCATGTCATCGGCGGCTTCTTCTCCGGCGGCGGTAACTCCACCACCGAATCCACCCAGCAATCTACCGATTTCGCGGAGCAGCACCAGCAGAGCACCCAGCAGAATGCTTCCGGCGCTTGCCAGACGGATATCCAGAATTTCAGAAAGTGCATGGATGAGAATCAGGGTAGTCTGACGATTTGTGGGTGGTATTTGGATCAGCTTAAGGCATGTCAGGCCGCGGCGGGTCAGTACTAGATGGAATGAGAGAGGATGATAAGGGATAGGAGAGGAGGATAGGGGTGAGAGGGGCGAGGAGGAAACGTGCATCTGCATCTGCATTCTGGATGAAAAAAGTTTCATAAGTGGTCCACTGTATAGTAGGAAGACAATGGCATTAGCATCACCACTTCTACTCCTCTAGTCTTCTCATTCACCATCTCATACCATAACCTAGTCTGTGTTAACAATTATCCAACGCAACATTTCAAGAGGGTACTGCGACCAACAACTCTAGTATGATATTCTATTTCCCGTCTTCATTGTGACAGGAAAATGTATTCCACCAATATGGACACCCCTCTCGCTTCGTTGGAACTCAGATACATCTTGCACTCCAACAGACAGCATGTGCTGGCTTTCTATTCTGAGTTCGAAATCCGACTGTCTAGCCGCCTGTACTCGGCGCGGAAGGCTTAAACGATCCTAAATGTGGCTGAGAATGTGCTTTGTGCGCCGGGTCAGTCGCCTTTTTCCACTTATGTTCCGGTCCCGTCTCCCAGTCTGCTATCTTTTTCCTCTTCAACATATACATGATCGACAACTTCCATTCGAATTATCAGAGCTTCTCCCACAAACGGTTAAGCTTCTGACCGCGCGTCTTCAGCCAAAAATGCTTTATCTTTTCTCTAAACCGATCCCTAAGCACAGCTAACGGCGACTTATCTACGCAGACATCGATTTTGCGGCCAAGTCGTCTGGGTCAGCATAAGTGTGATTCAATCTGAGATAGGCGTTGGCATCCGCGTCACCGTGAAGAACAATTTCAAGCAGCTCAATCCATGCTTCATCAGAAATACTCCAGTCTGATTCTCTGTCGAGGGCGACACGTCTAAAAGAACTGACTGCCACGGAAACAATCCTGAATAGAATACTAGGTTATGGTTTGCCCCGTGCTGTGGACTCAATTTTAGAATTGCGATCCAGTCCTATAAGGATGTCTTCCAATCTCTTCTGAATATTCCCCATATCGAGCATGTTAATGCTATCTGCGCGCAGCTCGAACGGTCAGCCTGGTGGCTATAATCAAGCGACGGCGAAAAGACGAGATGATTCGCTCGTTCAAGGACCCCTTTGAGAAACAGTTGGAGCCCAAATGTGCAGGCATTGGGGAACATTGAATCGAAAAGCGGCTCGTGACCAGTCAATAGCAAGGAGCGTACACTTGTAGGAATATCTTTTGACCGGTGTCCTGCTCCATTCGATGGTATCCTACCCTGGGATCAGAGAGTAACGCGCCAGTGTAAATCCATGACAGCGTCGAATTCAATAAGCAAAAGATCTTGAGATTAACTTATGGAGGTTTCCGCTGCAGCATATTCGGCCAGCCCTTGGATGGGTTTTCGCCAGACTAAGGTGAGATCAACAACTGGGATATCGGAGCTGCTTTGGTGCGCTCTTCATTTCCAGTAGCGAAGAGCTTGCAAGTGATACATTTGCATCGAAGTTTGTGGGCGAAGGCAACTTAACAAGACTCTCCCATATTTCTGGCATTTCGGCAAAGTCAATGACAGACTTGTGGAGGAAGTGTACCTCACTCTTTAGTAGATAATCTTCGGAATCGCCCTCTAGATTATTCTCTTGGTAGTGCTCAGGACTAACCTTAGGATCATCCTGTGAACTACGCCTCGGAACTATCTCAAGATAATCCTCGCTACCTTCCTCGTCGTCTTCCCCGCCGTCTTCCTAGCCATCTTCCCAGCTGTGTTTCTCGGCTTCGACCTCGAGATCGATCTCTGAATCCAGCTTAGAATCATGCATCGTATAGGTATATGTGTCACGTTGGGATTGTCGAATCTCTAAAGCCCACAACGGTAGCTGGGTATCCGACTCTGTACTTTTGCATCTCTCAATCATTTCTAAGGTAGGCATTCCGCCGATTCTGACTTCGAAAGCGGTATCCAGATGAGGTTCATTCGCCATTGACAGTCGCAGAAGCGTCAACGGCAATGAATCTGGTAGTTGACTGTTCATGCACATTATTTGAAGAAACCTCGACACCTATACGCGATAGAGTGGCTCAATCAGATTCATCATGTGCTTATGTAGAGATTCCAAGTCTGTTGGCACCTGATCCAACCTTTGGCGGAGTGCTTCAATGTTGTCGCGATTTCTGAATCTAGAGAGAAGACTTTTGACGACAGGAACAACCCATAAAACCACGCCAGAAGCTTTTTTTAACAACATCCATCACCAAGCAGTTAGCGTCATCAAGCTGCTTCGCTTGAACCTCCCGCATCCTTGGTGGAGCCGTCACGAGTCCCTCGACATAGAGATCGATATATATTTTGTAAGGTCATGTAGTAGGAGTCGGGAACAGGTTGAGAATGTCTGGATACACGCTGGTGTTGGGCAGCTCGACAAAACTAGTTTGAACCTGGGAGACGGTGTTGATAAACAAACTCGGCAAGCTTAGCATGGTCTCCATCATACTCGTCGATACCGTCAATTAAAAATCATATTTAGTGACGGAACTTCTTGACTCCTCAGAATAGCGAAGGCATTCTTCAGCTCGATTAATGATGGTTCCGAAGTGCCCAGCACACTCTAGGAGATAAACCGACAGATAGCTAGGAATACAACCGTGATAAGTTCAGTATATTTACTGAGCGCATAGTAGAATATAGACCGTAAGAGTCCCAATTGCAAATTTTGCAGTGAGGTTCCTACATTCCAGAAGTAGAACCATGCACATGGGAGACGTTCTCCCGAAGCCCACTCGGACAGTAGTGTCTTGGGGCGCGGCTCCTCAAAAATGTATATCATCAGTGACAATTTGCCAGAACCGGGCTTACCGCTCATCCAGTAACAGTTGTTTCCGTATTGTAGCCATCAGGTGAAGTCTTGACGGTGATGATCTTCGGATTGTATGCCTTCGTATATCCACTGGAAAATATGCTAATAATTCGGAGCATCTTCATCTCTACAGTCAGTCATACAATAGGTCCGAATGCTAGAAACTCCAAGTACCTTCGCCTGGATCTCACGTAGATCAGGGAGTGGAACTTGACGAATTCGGTAGGAAATGTCGATGTTGACCAAGACGGCACTTTGTCGGAGTCAGGCGCAATTCCACGCAGAGTGGCAATTGCCGCGATAGTCTCTTCATATCTTTTCTACGTTCTAGAGCTTTCCAGATCCTGCCGTGTCGAGCTTGTTCCTTGCGCATCTGTTATAGTATACCTATAGTGAAAAGTTCCTCTTCTCCAAAAGGGTTTCGGCGATTATCTTGGTTTCTTTGTCGAAGGTAGCAAACTGTTCGTCTTGTCAACCAGAGTCAAGCTTTCATCCAATTTCAGTGAAATTAATATGCAGAGCACTACTGTAGTTCGCTGCGGAACAGGTCTAATCTTTGCGCAATCTCATCAATCCTGCGCTTGCTCCATACTCTCTTCAGCGCCACTCGAAAACCTGTCCAGAGCTCGTTACCATAATAGCGCTCCAACTTTTCTAACACCTAGATCAGTTCTTTTGCTTCTTTATTGCTTCTGATGCCAGTTTCTGCGGTGCCTAGCGATTCCGTTAGTTGGCTCCCACAGAGATGCCTCTTCCAAGGCTGAACTTGCCATCTCATTACCGGTGAAGGTTGGTGTAAGGATTTTAGATTCTTTTTCCAGTTCATCATTCAAATCTGCGATGTCCTTTGCGACGGATTTTAGCTCCCGGGTATTCACACCAGTGCCTCTCTTGTAAATCTCATAGCTCGTTGAAACGACCTACTATCCGGCGTTAATGGTCTGGATGATGGCCTCTGCAATTTGCAGTGCTGAGAGAGGGTCTGACATAGTTGCGCTTCGATGTTTTTGGACTTGCGATGGCCATGTTGTATGCTCTATATGATGCGGTTGCCTCATTGCATTACCGCCCACAATGCTGTGAGATTTTCACAGCTTCATGAGTAGGCCGAGGCGAGACTGTCTCTGCAGATTATTGTACTCAGTACGATAAGATATCATACCAATGAAGCATACCCACACATTAGGGAAACGTATATATACGCGGTGCAGGAGTTGCAGGAGTGATGAAGAATTCAAGTACATCTATGAAGCCAACATAGTTAAATTGGCTAGGGCGAGCGGGTAACGTGATCATTCCGCTACAATTCCACTGGATCCGGCATAAAGACTCTCTAGCTTTGAATTGCTAGCTGGACCAGAAGTGTTCGCAACGTGAGGATACGTGAAGGGCCTGAAAAAGGTCCACAACTCCAGTGAACTAGGACCAAACTATGGGGTCTATAAACAAACATGTACTAAATCCCCAATGCCATTATTGTCTTGACTTGAATGGGTACAGCCCACAAGCACTACCAGAAAATAAAATTGATATCCGAAATTGAACGAATTCAAGAGCAACGTCCTTCCCTGCAGCGTTGAGTCCATCTCCTACTTACCCCACACATCATTTTGGAAGGGACACGCCAAACTACATGGCGTCCAACACCCTTTCTGTGTGTTTACGCTGCTAGTAATTATGGTTACAGGAGGCCTTATAGAGCCATGTATAAGTAATAAAATAAGAGGACAACGGAGTCAACTAGAATTATAAAGAATTCCGCAACGTAAAGTCCAAGCTGTCTGTTCACTTCCACTCACTCCCTCGCACCGACACACATCCCAAACCACTTCTTTCCAACACTCCTCTCTGTCCCCTTCCCATTACTCCTCGTCCACACCTCGCCATTTCACCCACTCCAAACCTAGCCCGCATTCATCCTCGGCGCCAGCAATCCCTGCGACACCACCTCTACTTCTTCCCACCTCTTCGTCTCTCCACCACGTCTCCTCTCTCCCACATACGCAAGAATATCATCTTCTAACATGGTATTGCTGCTCATCTTGAACGGATTCATCACCTTGAGTGAATTAGCCGTGTTGGTGGTATCGCTACGCCTGTAGGCGCGCCGAGTCGAAGTATCCCGTTCTACCAGAGGTCGAAACTATCTTTCCTCACTTCCATCTCCTCAACCCCAACAACAAAAGGATTCATCACCTTCTCCTCACTCCTCCTATCTTTCCCCTGCTCTCTCTTCGCAGCCTCCCATTCCTCATCCTCACTTGTCGAAATCCCCCACATAGACCTCAGACTAACATAAGGCGTATTATTCGTATCCTACGTTCCGCGTTCCCATTTTAACTGCTCCCGTCGTATCGGCCCTTCTTATACGTGCAGATACAGTGACCGGCCATTAGGAAGATTAGAAACACTGAAACTCCGCTTCGAGGCGGGGAAATCGCCTAGTTCGATTCGCATATCGGAGTCGGAGTGGCTGCGGCGGGCTAGTGGAAGGGGTGCGGGGCCGGAGGTCATGAAGGAGGGGAGGAGCATAGTGGGTTGAGGTTGTGGGTGATGGGTTGGATGTGGTGTTAGCTTTGATGGGTAGAGATGTGTATGATAGATGTGGATAGTGTATGGTTGTGTGGAGGTAGTCTGGATATGTCACCGAGCAACCTTCAGACGTACACAAGAAGTTGGAGAGAACTCGATGCATTGAAAAACTAAGGATTGACTATTCTACTTAAATAACGAGCGGAATAAGCTGGAATGAGCGAGATGAACTGCAAGGAGGACTCGTAACCTGCTGACGTTAATAGGGGAGGGTTCGCAATCTCCTGGTGATAACGGAACGAAAACAATCGAGGAATGGAAACAATCAAGGGACGCTCGGTTACAGGATGTGATATGCTATGTAGTATGCAATATGCGTGTCCTGAGCTACATCGCTATTACTGTCCAATGAGATTCACAAACAGACGGGAAATTGGCCTTATATGGACCGAATATCAAAAAACTGCGGTTGCGCGGGAAAAAAAAAAAAAAATAAATAAATTTCAAAGCCGCCATCATGAAAATTCACAGTATGGCTTTTGTGGTTGTATGAGACGCTAAGAATCATGATGAAGGAAAAGTTTCCCACAGTAACGGAATAAATTATGAGGTTGGGATGGAAGCTTTCTGGAAATGAAGTATTTAGACGTGGAGGTGACGAGGCTGACGGCATCGAACTATGAATTCTAGGACACGCCGCGGGGTGCAAACTCCCAGGCAGAGCTAGGGAGAAGTCGAGCATCAAAAGGCGCACAGCGGGAAGTAGGGTTGTCTGAATTCTGTAGACGAGTAGGATAGTGTCAACAAGACTGTTTATGGTGTTAGATGAGGTCTCCTAATAGCGAGATTTCAACTTTAAGATGCTGGTGTACAAAACGGTGCAGCATAAAGTCTGGGGTAAAATTTTCGATGAGCCACTTTTTCTGTGCCCTTCGTGAAGACCAGGAATGTATGTATCTGTCGAAGCTGCTGGAGGCAATGGTACTTTTCGAGGAACCTTCCATTCGCATACTCACCTCTTCAGATCCACAGGGCCCAAACTTCCAAAAAGCGTCCAGAATTCTCATCGACATACAAAATTTATGCATATTTCCAAAAAAGGATCAAAAGAATTCTCATAGAACCATGACTTGTAATGCTATGTGAACCTCGAATAGCGGAAATAGTATCCCACGTTTCACGCACGTCAAGCCACGAAGGAAACATTTCCTTGATGGAACCTAAAGTGAGTGCTCCTAGGGGATGCATGAGGGATTCAGGCATATGAACTCGTCGTAGATATACAATTGGACTACTTCATTGCACTGCAAATTTAGCGCAGGCGCGCAGTACAAACACATGCTGGGCTGCTCACCAGTGACGACGCACAGCGAGATCCCACGGATATCCATTCATCCTCCAAATCCTATTTTTGACTTCTTTGGGGTTGGGATAGTTGATATAGCTGGACTACAGCCCCTCAAGCCTGATCTCCGGAAGTTGTTAGAACGACTAAAAGAGATCACATAAACAGCGAAGATGTCATTGAGAGGTGCCAAGACACCAAATCTGCAAGAATGCTAAGGAGAGACGCCCCTGATTTGAAGGGTAGTATGCCCGACGCCTGTATCGTGGTACACGGCTTAGATGCACGCCGGGTATAGAAAGTTGCGACATGAAAGGGCGGACTCTGTCATTACGTTTCCCTGAATCTCGTGCCAGGTATGTTACCAACAGGATGATCTATAGGCCTGAAAAAAGGGTCCACTGACAAAGGGATTTTGGTCTCAACGGGCTAATGCACGGCAAGGTGGAGGGTATATAGTCCTAGGTCATGATTTTTGAGGCCTTTGTACTGAGTCGGTTCACCTGGCTGAGATCAGTCCTTTACTAGGTGGCAGTTTTAAGACCCGAGTCATTAAATAACGGCAGGAGTGTGGGCACATGTTGATTTGCTAATTATTCAACGCGCTATCGTACAAAACAAACATGATGAGTCGTGATAACCTATTTCCGAGACGACTCATCCTCATTTGGCTCGAAATTAAGCTACACCGTATTTAGCGACCTATGCAAGCGAGGAAAATTGACAATGACATACCTGATTCCCATTATAAAACTGCTCCCTCTTCGGCTCTCCCTCCCTCTGATCCGCCAATGTCCTCACTCTGATCTCGGTCGCGGGTGCCGTCGAACTTTCAGGTCGGGCCTCATTCAAGGTCCTTCCGGCCAAAGGCCGCTCTTCCTGCGCCTCTGTCGTTGACCCGTAGCCTACAAGTGAACCTAGAGCACTTCCGACGTATCCAACAGTTGAAGCCACCAAACTGAATGCTCCTCCCACGATTCCAGTTACTCCACCGACTACTCCGTTGACATTGCCGCCGCCACCACCACTGTACGCCTCCGTATACCCCTTCACTGGAATCAGCACAAGGGTTGCAGATGGGGCGAGTTCGATATCGCCCAGCGTCTGGTTCTCATCTGAAGTTGATAGCTCTCGACTCGGTAAGGGGGCTAGGATCTGCTTGAAGATGTATGGCGGATGCTTCTCACTCGGATTCTCCGCTTTCGCTGCGAATTCTTGATCAATCCACGACCGCACATCATCCTGTAGAGTGGCTGTTCGTGGGAATGTGGAGCGGATGTTGTGGCCATCGAAAAGTCGCACATTCAAGTGCACTTCTTTCGCTTGGGAGCCCTTCTTACTGGTGGTTGCAGGGAATTGGGACGAGGTGTGGGAGGATTGAGACCCGAGTTCGCGCTCAGCCTTTCGCGCTTCGGCCTGTGCTCTCCGTTCAGCCTTGTCTGCTTCTATGCGCGCTTTTATCCGTTCCAGTTCTTCCTTTTCCTCTACTTTCTTTTTCCGCAATGCATCGCGGGCGCTCTGTTGCTGAGAAATCGTTGATGAAGGATCTGATTTGGGCTCGGGAGGTGTGGCCTTCTGTTTGCCCTTTGCTTTGGCTGATGGTGGTAGTATTGGTGAAACAGGGTGGTGTTCTGCTTGGGGTGGAGTCTGAGTCGCATACTCATCCGGGTTAGAGGCTTCCACAGTTTCTGGTGTCCGAGACTCGGCGGGTGTAGATGTTGAGGGTTGTGTGGTGTTTGGTATCGCTTCTGCTCCGAGGACTTTCCTTACGCGGTTTATGAATTCGTCCTTGCCAACTCCACTGACGAGCTGTTCGCGCAGTTGTCCATTGCTGAAACCATAGCGTAAGCAAATATTCTACTGCTATAATCGGGGAACGTACTGTATCACTACGAGCATAGGGGTATTTGATATCGGGCAGAAGGCCGAGAGGAATCCAGCTTCAGTAGAGCCTGCCTCCAGCCGGAGCAGGACAGCATTTTGCTGGAGTAGGCTAGATAGCTAAGCATTATTAGCATACAAATACATCTAATAAAGGAGAAAGGCTGTCACCCAGCCACTCTGGAGCCATTCGTTCTCCCATATCGCGCTCTCTGGAGTGTCGTCTGGGAAGATCAGCAAATGAAACGAGGACAGATATGCAGGGGTTCATACCTCGAACGAAACAAGCGACTAGTTTCTGTTGCGATATAGCAAGACTGATGCCGCTCTGTAGGCTTCCTTCGTAGAACATGGTGGTAGTAGAGACAATGGTAAAGGTTGTGGACAGGTGGTTGTAGGGTAGCTTCTTTGAAGCTCTTGGGGAATCCCTGCCAATTTGGCGGGGCGAGTCGAATGGTGCCGAAGCCGAGACTTTCACTGGCATCGAACCACCTTGAAATCTTTTAATAGTCACATAATGATGTACATTGTGAACAATGTAGGGGGGGTGAGAATGCAATCGTTAACGGTATCTGAAATGCAAAGATCTATCAGAAGAAGAGAGACCAATATCCACCCATCCATCATAGCAAAAACCGCTTGCCAAAGGAGAGCACAGCAAGAACCCAGGTTTGCTTCCATATCTACACTCGTGTGAAGAAAATGCTAATCCCATGCTAATCCTGCCAAAAACTCAAATAGAATCGCAAACAAACGACTACCTTCCTCCACCATCAACGGAGATAGATATTCTGCTGCGCTGTGCCTTGGCTGCGCTGTGCCTTGGATGCGCAACCATATCTCGCTCTCCTGCATTTGAACTCTGTGGCCGTCCGGCCTCGATGCGTAATTCTCCAATCTCATATGAACGTCCCGAGAACGATCTCCAAATGGTATTCAAGCCCCCCATAATTCATCTTTCTGCGCCAACTGCGAGGTCCTTCCTGTCCTTCCGTAGCTGGACTTTTCTTCATAGGATAATGCATTTTGACGACTTCTTCGGTTTCTGTTGGGGGCGTGGACTAAGGACAGCCCTACAATAAAATTAGCATCGCATTAAAGCTGCATGTCCCAGACGTGCGTACCTAATAGCTTCATCAAAAACACTTTTCAAATTCCGCTGAGTCAGCGCAGAGCACTCCAAGTACTTCTGAGCCTTAATCTCCTTGGCGACCATAACGGCCTGCTCGTATTGTATCGGAGCCATCTTCTTCTGTCTAAGACTCTCCTTGGTTGCTTCATCGTCTCTCAAGTCCAACTTCGTGCCAACAAGTATGATCGGGACTCCAGGTGCATGATGGTCAATCTCGGGGTACCACTAGAGCTGACTCAGTATTGTGTCACCTTCAGAGGGACTTCGGTGGTCATACCTTCGCCTTGACGTTATCGAATGACGGCGGGCTGACGATGGAGAAGCAAATCAGGAAGACATCAGTCTGGGGGTATGAGAGCGGTCGCAGACGGTCGTAATCCTCCTGACCAGCGGTATCCCACAGCCCCAGGCTTATTGGCTTCCCATCCACCATCACATTTGCAGAGTAGTTGTCGAAACTTCGGCGTGGTTAGCTCGTGTTTCAGAGGTTTCACCGGTAGAACTCACACGGTGGGGATATACTCCCCCGGGAAGGCATTCGTCGTATAGGAGATCAGAAGGCATGTCTGAGTGTCAGCAGTCAGCGGTCAGCTCTCGAGGTTGTGGTGGGGAGCTTCTCACCTTGCCGACAGCACCATCACCAGTCACCACACACTACCAAGCCGTCAGTCAGAATGCATTTTATATAGTCACTCTGGAAATTTCGCACCTTCAACGACTGCGTTGCGGGAGCAGCCATGGCGAGCGCGGTTCGTACTGAGTTTTAGACTAAGCTTCCGGTGGATACTTTGGGAAGGTGAACTGAGGGAGATGCGGCGTCGGCGGAGTAGCTCTCAGGTAATCTGTAGGAGCGAGCAGAAGCGTTAGGGGAAAACTGTATGATGAGGGCGCAGAGGCAGCAACGTACCGATATTATTTTGTCTGTTATGGATGGCGGTGGAAGCTATCTGGGGTGGAGAAGGGGGCGTTTATCGCTTGGCCGACGAGACGACGTGAGGCGAGTAGCGAAGCTTGGAAGAGGCGCACCGCGGTGACGAGGTGTCGTGGACGTGAAGGCACCGTTCGACGACGATGGTCGATGAATTTCACGATAGCGCCCAGCGCAGCTTCTCGGTGGGCGGATTATCGATTGCACGGTTGTTGGAGAGCAGGCAGTGCTGGCTTTTCTGGCAGAAAGGCGGGCGCGTACGGGGGTTGGTCGCTGAAACCGTCTTGAAGCAGCAGGGGTAGTGGAGCATCGCTTGATACAGCTTGGACGCCAAGGGCACAGTCGGCCAATAACCCCCGCGTCACACCGATGCTGCTCTCACCATCAACCACTCCACCACCACCACCTGCTGCCTGCGATAGCTGATAGGCAGGGCTGCAGAGGCATGCCATCCAGTGGATGCAGCGCAGGAATTGCTCCGATGCGATCAACCTTATCCAGTGATTTTCGCTCAGAATAGAAAACGTAACGCCCCCGCAATGAGGTACCATCACCATCACCACTTTCAAGGGCAGCTCTGCTCGCCTTACGGGGTAGCAGCGTGATAGCTTGTGCAGTCTGCATGGACCGGAGACAGGCAAGTTTGCCGGTTCGTATAACTAGAAAGGGCGCTATAGAATTTTGGGTAGTTTGCTAAAATGAATACTGCCGGCAAGTGTGGATTGTCAGGCATTTATTGACAAAGGTAAAAGAAACACATGAGTCAAGCATGAAGGCTATCAAAATGCAGTGCTGTTCCATATCAACCTCTCACCCCACCCGCCAAAGCGGTAATACGGACATTTAATCTACATTTTACAACGCCTGCACGCCTGATTCGCCTGCGCATACGTCTTTTTTGCTTCACCGAGTCGTTGTGCCTTGGCCGTACAACCTCCCCTATCGCATTCTGCCAGCTCTCCTTTCTCCTGCCTCCTCTCATTAAAGCCTGCAAATTATCAATCCGGTGCTTTGGGCACGTCAAAGTTCTCTGTCGTCTCCCTCCATGGCTCTTCTATCGTACTCTGCGAACGTATTTACTCTGCTGTCACCAGCTTGGCGCGCGCGAGGTTGTGCGACATGGCAAGGTACTGGTCCTGATGTCTGTACTGCCAAAGGACTTGAATAGGCAGAAGGTTGTACGATGCTTGAAGGATCCTGTTGCCAATGGCGATGTCGATGACCTTGTCTGTGGATTGGAAAAGCAATTATCGGCGCAATCAAGAGAAAGAAGGCGATTAGAGTGTAGAGCATAATGGAAAGCTTGTTTAGTCAGGGATTTATTCTTTGTACAGTCGATGTATACATGATGGTTGGCTTTGCTGTGGGACAGAATTGGAAAGTTTAAGCTCGATCCTTTTGTATGAAGAGCTTGATCGAGAGAAAGAATATCAATATTTATATGTAAGTGACGTCTCCCATTGGAGTCACCGGGACTAGTAATTCACAGTCTGTATCTTGTTAAACAAATCCCGGTGAAAATTGTCAGTTTCCTTCAATATTACCTGACAGTTGTTTGTTTGCTTCATTGAACAGGTGAGCTGTCGACATCTGGAACTGACAATAGACGGGTTGGGATAAACTTCGTGAACTTCATTACTATCTAGGGTATCATAGTGCTCCTTAGTCCACAATCTACATTCTGTCAGTCAACGGCAATGTACAGTGGGTATGACATAAAATACTGACCTTCACTAACTCACACTGTGAAGCGTAGATTCATCTTATCGCCGAGTCACTCGCACAGCATGGACATCGTTGAAGAGCCATGCTTAGCTACGCCCTCAGAAAAAGATGAACAGATTACTTCCCTCCTGCTTGTCCTCTCCCATGAACTCCTGACGAAAAAGCAGTTTGATCAATGCTTCATGGAGCTCCCTCATATCGAGGATACCACGCTTCTTCTGATCGATGTAGGATGTATCGACCACAATTCTCTTAAGATTAGCTGTAGACAAAGCCTTTTGGTCGAGCAGTGCAGAAATCCGATCTGGCGTTCCAACGCCAATGTCCATCCTAGTATGGTCAGACTTTACACAACCTGGAAACTGAGCCAATCTTACTTGTATTTCTTGCACAACGAAACCTGCTCCGCAAGCTTGATGTGCTTTGCAAACAACTTTGAAACATTTTGCTTCTTGATGCCTTCCTTTGGTAGGCCCGACTTCAAGGCTCGGAATGTGTCTGCAGCTCGGATACCAGAAGCTGTGATAACAAGCGTATGCGGTGCTCCTGTGGGCTTGTTGGGAGTTGGTTCAATTTTCGCACATTGAGATTTCAGAAACCCTGCGAGGTTTTCCAGATTTCGAGGTTTATCCCAGCTGCTTGTATCCTGGATTGTGCGAGCTGTATTTAATTTAGCAAAACTCAGTTTCCGTGACTGGATCGCACCTTACCCGGCAGAAATCGATCCTCCAGCTCCACACTGCTCAACTCTTTGCCATAGTGCCTCGTTCGTGAATTAATGTAGTCTGCAAGGAGCTGGCTGTCCATCCGTTCAAAAGCATGATTCACACAGAGCGATCCATCAAGGTCGTCTTCATTGATAGCTTTCTGTTTCTGCTTCTTCTTTTCCTTTCGTTTGGCTTTCTTAGTGGCCTTTTTGCTGCCGATATTCCCTTCAGATTCATGCTCTCTTTTCCGCTTTTTTGACATTGAAGAAACACCGAACTCAGCTTCGATCAATGGTGCGCCTCCTTCAGCCTCCGAGTCCGACATGGTGGTGTGAGTGGTGTGGCAGTGCGTCAGTCAAGGTGAGTGTTCTGCTTCAGAAATTATTTTGGTTAAAGCTTTCTTATCGATAGCCGATCCGTTAGCGTTCTTATGTAACCAACGTGAACCTTTCGCGTCAGGCTCCACCACATCAACAATGCCTTGAACAATTATTCTCAATCTGATTAACAGCAGCAGAAAATTCCTCTCCTTGGACGTTGACGCGTCAGAATGTCAGAGTCAGCGCGCAAGAAGCAGCGCACTACTCCACGCAATTCAGAAGCACGTGAGGGTGCGGATGAAGCAACACCCTACTCCAACGTATACACCTAGCTATTCTACTCATCGGTGACGTGTTTACTAAGATATTGTCTAGCTGCGTCAATTATCAAGCGTAATCCCGAAGCCAATTACCCCCTTTCGTCGTGCCTCCAGTGCTGGCCCTACACCAGGAAGTCGACGAACGCCAAACATTGCAATCCGGACTCCAGGAACAGCAGCCCGGACACCACGAGGCGGCCCAGGAGCGCGGCCTTTACCCGCCTGTCGGGCTGCGCCCACTACTCCGCATGCTATTCGAGCACTTAGGGAGCGTGCAAATGCGGCGCGGACCCCGGGACACAATCGGAGGAGGAGTGGGCGAGTTCAGAGAGAGACGCCGCGGGATACATTGAGGGATCTTAGCAGAAGTATGTTTGGCAAATTTAAATTTGAGAAATTATAGCTAATGGAGTGGCACGACAGTCCTCGCCCGCACAACTCAACCTATTCAACCTTCTCCCCAACTTCCGGAGCTTGTACCGCGGAATCCAGCGTTTGATCTTCCTGACATAGACGATGGCCCTGAACCCGTAGCGCCCCGACTTTCCATGCCGCTAGAGGACATGTACGATGACGACAGTATTCATGAGGCCCCTCCCCGACAATCACTTCTTCCTGAACTCCCAGATGACGTGGATACCGGCACCATTCACTCGCTCGAGTTTGGTCGGCGAGCTCTCAGCGAGGACCCTCGGATGCTGTTCTCGACGCGAATCAGTGAGCGACTTGCAGATTTGAATCAACTTGGCATAGATGGAGAGGAATATGAGATCGATGGCACTTTTATTAATAGAATATCCGCTGCCGATGCGGATCAGCTGCTCGACAATGCGATTGATGAGCCATTGGACGATACCACGACAGAGCTCAGGGCTTTGACAGGAAGACGTGATGGGCGGGCCAGTGATATCAATCTTGGTATATTTGGCGAACAAGATGAACCTGACGAGCCCACTTTCCGATTTACTATACCGCAACGCATCCAGGAGACGAGACCACCCGAGCCGCTTGAAGAAGAGGGTGAAAGTGAAGATGCGGACCTTGATGCCCAGCCCGATGTGATTGCTCCCGAAGACGACGCCACAGGCGGCCTTGAGATCGGAGGCTGGGAGTCCGACCTAGGTGCGGATGACGATCTGGATCTCCAAGCGTACCGCGAAGAAGTATCAGCTGTGAACCGCAGTCTTCAGACCCAATCCCCTGAACGTCGCGTCCCAGCAGAGGGAGGTCCACGGAGGCAGCGGAGGGAACTTAAAGTCTCAAGATATGGCCACGAATATCCAACCTTCCCTGCAGCAACAGTCAAGCGACTAGTCAACGGCATTGCGAAGCCTCAGGGTAGTAATGCCAAGATTAGTAAAGATACGCTTGCTACCATTATGCAAGCTACAGATTGGTTCTTTGAGCAGGTGGGCGAGGATTTGGCAGCTTATGCGCAGCATGCGGGACGGAAGCAGATTGAGGAGAGGGACATAGTGACGCTAATGAAGAGGTATGTTACAATATATGTACTTTTGCCACATACCGCGCATCCTCATGGAATTTTGAGACTGACAGGTTATATTACAGGCAGCGCCAAATCACAGTAAATAGTACATCGTTTTCTCTCGCCCATAAAATCCTGCCTAGGGAGCTGTTACAGGAGCTGCGGATGGAGCCTGCTCCGAAGCTGAAGAGACAGAAAGGGAAGCGAATGAAGACAATAGAAGAGGAAGAAGGAGCAAGTTGAGCTATTCTTTTCACGGCTTGTGGAACCTTTTGGATTACGATTTTATGACCAGTCTACACTGTGTCGTACGCGGCGCTGAGTTCCTGATAGGGGCTTCTTCACAACCATCCAGAACATTACAGAGGTCGCTAGACTGAGTGCGTACCTAGGCAAATGGGTTAGACCAAAAGCGCCCAGCGGATTTTGGAGGAACAATGCATACCAGGTGAAGATGTACTGTGTATGGTTATTTCTGAGATTGACAGCCGCGGGCCTCCCTATCGGGATCCCCTTCGGCTCTCTCTCATATGATGTGAGCAGGTCAGGTGCTGCAGCGCAATTAGATACCCATTTCATGTTTGAAAGAACCTTGCTTAACATACCCATCGTCTCCTCTACCCAAACAGCCTGACTCCCTGTCCACCCCGCCATCTGCTGTATATTTGGGAAGAACCACTTGCCATTCTCAGGCTGGTTCTCCGGCGTGAACATATTCTTCTTTGGTGGCTGCCTCAGTAATCCTTCTACAACGACTTCTCCCTCCGGCAGCGCGCCATTCTTCTTCCGAAACCATTGCTTCTCTGCATCTTTGTTGATCCACCCTCTACAGCACAGAATCTTCGACTTGTTGCCATGAGCATCCGTTCGTTCTAGTGGTGTAACAACTAGATACCCATTCTCTCCCTCATGCATACGTGGTCCGATTAACATCTCCTGATCATGCCTCAACACACCTTTCGCCCAGACTTTCCTATAATCGAAATCCTTGATCGCGTCAGGATCTATTCGCAACGGCAGCTCGAGAGGGGGGAATGTGAGCCTGTCCTCAAACCGTGCTATCAATTCAGTCTTCCAGCCGAGCCTTTGCACTTGCCAGCATCCTAAGCAGAAAGCCGCGATGGGAATTATGGCAAGGATTATCAGGCCAGGGCCGTGTTGTTTGCCTACTCTTGCCATCTTGGTCGGCCGGTCCAAGATGCTGACAAAGTTTGGATCGAGGGGCTGCGGGTCGTTACGGAGGGAGCGGGAATACATGAGGAGTCGTCGCTGGAGTCGGGCGCGGAATTGGAGGATGGGCTTTTGGTGGGAAGTTTGGCGGAGGCATTGCGGCTGCGTCCATATTGTGCGTCGTGGTTTTGAGCCATTGCGGATCGGATGCGACGAGTAGTAGCGGTGGAAGAGGTTGAGAAAGGAGTGTGGTTTCGACATGGTTGTTTTAAGGTTGAAGTACTGGTTGAGGGCATGATGTCGAGATCTCGTAAGTCCAAAAAAGGCCTAGCGGCCGAAGTCAAGTCTTGGTCAACACATTCCACTCAGCACCAAGCCACAAAGTAAACTTCACCAACTCTAATTCGACTGCTCTCCCGCGACATGGCTGAAGTTCTGCCCCAGGCGAAAAAGTCGCCCGAAGTTGAGACTGCTGATAAAGACGCCTTGACATCAAAGCTTGATGAGCTGTTGGAGCAATATCTAAACACGCTAGATCTGTATCAGAAAGCTCAGCAGCAGCTGACATCCTCTCTATCTTCCGTAAGAGATTTATTAAAGGCCCCCAAGCGAGCTTCGTATCATTAAGCTTCCGAGTAGGGTTTCCTCTCCTTAGCTCAAGCCAACTTCAACAACCAATCTCACTCCCGCTATGGGCAAGATTACTATGACAAGCGCATGCAGGCTTGCAGAAAAGCGTAGGTGATCGGAGAGCTCCACTCCACATCTCAACACCACGCTTTCTATTTTTACAATCCACATTATACTTTTACTAACAATCAAAGTGTCATAACCGATGAGGACTCCAAAGTTACATTCGCATTGTCCACCCTGGATTCCGGGCCCCGTCAGTCGGAACATGAAGCTCCTGCTCACTCTCCGAAAGAGCCATCAATCATTTCTACAACATCAGGCACTCCGGCCGTTGAAGGCCTTGAAGTAAACAACGCGTCTTCCGGTGACAGTAAAACGCGTTCGGATCCTCTTCGCTGGTTCGGGATTCTCGTACCCCCTGCATTGCGCACCGCTCAGTCGTCCTTCGTCTCCGCTGTTGAGGGACCGATACCTCATCTAGTTTTTCTCATGAAAGAGCTCAGGAAGCTGGAGGTCGATATCGGACGATTGAGAAAGCAACTTAAGAAGATGCAGAATGCTGTGTTTGAAACAACCAAGTAATCGACAGATATCTCTGCGCAATATTCTCGTCCAGGCCCTTCACGGCTACGGACCGGTCATTTGATTTAGTGACACCAAAAGTCAATAGGGGCTCATGCTGCATGCACCGCCTCGAAGGAATATCGGATTTGCTTAAGATTTCGTTTATAAACACTCGACCAGTTGTGACTGGTTGTGGCGTTAGTCGGGCCCGGAACAAAGCTCGTCCTGCAGCGCCGCCTCATGTCAGCCTCCATTTCAATTCAACCCTCCAGCGTGTTTCGAATGCCTAGTTAATTAAACATCTCCAGTCGGAGAATTTCCACCTTCTCTTTTGGTGATCATTTACGACAGCTCATCCCCAATGCGATACGGTGCAGGGGCATTTACCGTATCGAGTCGACTTGCTCTATGCTTGAAATTTACACACAATGCAGGAATGATGATTGACAACTTGACTGTAAGTGCCTTTTTCGCTCTCCCATCGATCGTTTGCTTCTCTCCCACCTGTATCACAAAGCAGACAAATATGTAATGGCCTTTAGCAAGATATCATCCCCTACAATTGTCAACCCAAAGTTCCAAGCAGTTCAGGCTCTCAAAAAATTATGAAATGTCGACATTTGTGCTGATCGGAGAATAGAAATCCGCTTTCAGCTACCTCAACTTCAAACATGTGGGGCAGATGTAAGCCCTGAGCACTGACGTCTTGAAGTCCGTTGGCCGAAGCGCACTTACCAAAAGGGTCCGACTCTACGACCGGGGACTACCAGGGCGAGCGCATATAAAATGGACGCCGCTCACAAAGCTCTTGTCTCCAGAATAAAGCATTCTTCGTTTCTTCAGCAGCATTTTACATTTGCTTCTTCGGCAGCGCCACTCTTTTAGTCGTTCACACATTCGTTGAACAATCCACTCTTTTAGTTTAAACGCTCAGTTTTCAAACGAACATCATGTCCAAAGCTATCCTTGCCCTCTCTGCCCTCGCCGGCCTCGCCGTCGCTCTTCCACACGGTGGTGGCTATAATGGCGGTCACGACGGTTACGATAATGGCAATCCTGGGTATGGCAACCCTGGGTATGGCAATCCTGAGCCTTCTAAGACCCCTGGTGGAGGTTATGGCCCTCCAGCTCCATCATCCAAGCCTGCCCCCTCTCATCCTGGGCCCGCTCCATCATCCAAGCCCGCCCCATCCTCTTATGGGCCTTCTCAACCCTACGGCCCGGGCCCTTCTTCAGTTCCCGGTGTTCCAGGTCATCCATCAAGCAATCCAGGTCCTAAGCCTTCTTCAGTTCCGGGTGTGCCGGGTAAACCATCAAGCGCCTACCCGGGTGTCCCATCCAGCGGCTCTCCGAGCCATTACACACTCACCTTGCCCACTGGTCTCCCGCCTAACCCTACCGGCGGCAACTGCGTCTACACCTCCACTGCTGTTGTGACCTCCACCCACGTCATCACTGTCTCCTTCACTCCTCCCGGCCCTGGAGGACCCGGCCACAACACGAAGTCTGTTCCCGGAGGCCATGGCCCTTCTTCTGGCGTTGAGCCAACCAAGAGCGTCCCAGGCGGCCCAGGCAAGCCCTCCAAGAGCTGCACCACCGACAAGGTTGCCCCAACCACCTCCGCCTACCCCACCGGCGTCCCATCCAAGTCCTCGGGAACACCAGGCAAGCCCACCTCCATTCCCAAGCCATGCAAGGGATACAACTGCGAGGATGATGAAGACCGCCACCCAAGATCCAGCGCGAAGCCCATTCCTGTTCCATCCTCCACCAAGCCTGACCAGCCCTCCGGCACTCCACCTGCTTCCACCAAGCCCGCTGTTCCGTCGTCCAGTGCTGCCCCAAGCAAGCCTGCTAGCTCCCAGCCTGGATATGGTAACCCCCAGCCTACACCTTCTCAACCTTCTCAGCCGGGGTACGGTAACCCGGGATATGGCAATGGATACTAAGAGGGTACAATAGAAGGGATGAGAGGAGATGAAAGGCAGTGATGAGCGAAGATATATAGCTGCGAGTGTTGAAACAGCGAACGGCATTTTTACATTGGGCATTTGCATATTTACGGGCATTTCTGGGCCAGGATATCTGCTTGGAGCAATTTTTCTTCGTTTGAAAGGTTTAATTTTTTTTTTGCGCTTAACTTCTCGGACATCCTTTTTGCGCTTAATGGTTGGGAATCATAGAATTAAAACTAAATCATATTTACCTTTGGCATCCCCAATTCTCGCATACTTCGCATTGCCGTGTTGTAGTTCCGGCCCCGTAATTCGGTCGGATGTCGTTAACGCTGATGTAAGAATCTTGTGCACGTGCGCCCATCCGGACTTCAGGGGCATGACGCGCATGGACCGTAATATAGCCACCGGTACGAGTCGGAAGAGCGCGTTTCTGCTTCGGGAATTGTGGCGCCTTATACGTATATGCGTGTAAGAGGGGAGAACTGGTTTACGAAGAGCGATGAGCAGTGCGAGTACGTTGAGCAACTTGAATTTTGCTTGCCGGGTAACTTCGCCCCCTTCGAATCTCCGCAGCATATTAGGTATCCCTGTCATAGAACTTCATTTGCAATCACCATTCGTAGGATATCGTATACGACAGTGGGTAGTGGTCACCACCTTTCATATACACGTAGGTCGAGAGGCATAGTGTGAAATGGGCGTGAATCTCAGGTCTGGAACCGAAACACTAGGAAAGCTGAGATCTCCGGTTATTGCAAGACCACATGATGGAATGCCAGGTATACAGGTAAAAATACATTCTACCTAAAAGCTGAGAATTATTTAATAACCAGAAGCCACTTTTGCCTTACCCTTCGCCTTTCCCGGCCTCGGTTTCGGAAAAACGGATCCGATATCTTAGGAAATGAATGATGAACCATCGTGAAACTGGACGAAGAGGTGACGAATACACACAAGGAAATCTAGATCGAGAATGAGATGAAACCAAAATCCTTCCTGACCAGAAAATGAAAATAACAAGTGATAAAAAAAGAAGGTAGACCCCTTACTCTATGTAGAGCCTCGTTTGGGCGAAGAACTATTACGATAAATCCCAGAAAATGTAATCGTGAATGGCTAAGGGAACTGTACAAACCCATTCTATACTCTTCTTCCCTAAGGATCAATTCCGTTCTATGCATCTGTCTTCGCTTTCGGCTTCTTGGTGAGGCGAACTGATTCCATGTCTTGCGGCTCATGGCCCACCTCGATCATTCTCTGCAGCTACTTCAGTTCGTTCTCGAATGACAGTCGATTTTCCTTCAAATGAGCCATGACCTCCAGGTCTCCAGAAGTCCTGTCCCAATCAGTGATAAGGAGGTCTTCAGTGAGTCTCGCAAATCTTCAAGTTTCTCACTCAGATCATCCAGGAACTATATGAGAGTTGGCATTAAATGCTCTTTGATTTTCTTGGTAACAATGACCTCCACTCGTCTGACGAACGTCTCATCGTCTTTTGTCCGGGAAGATTAGTGTATTGCACAGGGCCCTTTTTTGATGACGATGCAGTCCTTTGCCCCTCGGCTCCATGGTAACCTTCGCGTATACGTCCTCGTTGAGTTTTGCGATCATACAGCTGATATCTGTTCCAGTAGTAGCGTAATTGTAAACGGCTCGAGAGTCTGCTTGGGGATTCTTCCTGAACCTCTCGGACACTCGAGAAATATCGCACTTCTTCTTGACCCATTCTTGCTCCGCACGTTTCACCAACGCAGAATTCTCGGACGCCCCGTTCGATGGCCAACGTCATGTCGTTCAAGAGGCCTTGTATTTGTCCATAGTTGATTATCGACATGTTCCTTGTCCCGTAGAGCATCTTGTTTTTCCATTCACCAATAATCGGCTTTATGGCTTCAAGAAGGTCGCGATTCCAACTCAACTTCTTTACTTTACCATCCTCGCCTTTGAACTTGGACGTATTGCTTCTGATAGGAGTTCCGCTTTCACGGACAATCTTACGGAATGTATCCCAAGGGAGCTCTCCCCATTCTGTGGGTGTTGCCTCGATCGATTGTCGTTGTTCGGCTACTGATATATGCGAATGCCATATTCTCGGCAGGGAGCGACCAAGACTCTCGAAAGTTGCTTCGATGTTGGCCTTGAGAGCTAAGGCTTATTGCACCAACTGCTGGCGCACTGTCCCCTAGTCGTCCTCGGCGGTATGCATCACAAGGGCTCTCTGGTCATAAGTTTTCTCCAAAATCTGGAAAGCATGGCCGTGGTAAGTTTGGTAGTTTTGGTTCACTGGAAGGCCGAGCAAATGGCGTTGCAGTCGAGGGATACCGGACTCCTCGGGCGACAAGAGCGGGCCTACAAGTCGAGAAGGATTCATCCAGGTGATGTACTGCCCTGCTGATACGGAATATACGAGGACTCCATCTCCGAATCTTTGTCGCGTAAAGGATTCCAGCCCCTTCGCTCGCTGCTGGATAAAAGCACATCGCGCCTTTTCATAAAGATAGTGCAAACACTCTTTCAAAGCGTTCCCGTAATCATCATCATCCTCATCGCCATCGTCATCTAAGTCCAAGACTTCTTTTCTGTATCGTCTGATGAGAGGGTATGCGTCGGCAAGCCATTAATCTTATTATCTATATCAGCATTATCCATTAAGTATTGCTTATGCACGAAACGAAAAGTATCACCCCCCATGTAAACACAATGGTACGTACGTCAATCTTGTTCATAACTAGAATCGTATTCTCAGCACCATGCCACACTATAGACTGCTTGACATATTGATCAAAGTCCGCGTCGTCTTCAAGTCGCTCTGAGAGTGTGGCGATCATTCCATAGTCAGACCTAATGCGAAATTTATTCGCGATGGCCGTGCGGCTTCGGTTCATATCTCCATAGCCCACATAAATTAGTATTTCCAAGATTGAGTTAAAAGAAATGAAATGGCATTACCTGGTATGTCAATGAGGCAAAACCCATTCCTCTAACAGCGTCGAACCCGTGGCGATGACAACATCCACAAGTGGCCACAGCCCAAATGCAATGCTGCGTATCTCTCCTACTTTGTCGTCCGGGAGGTCATTAAAGTGTATAATGCCATCCTTGTCGGCTCCCGCTTGACTTATTCGCTACCGCACCTTGTCGACGCATCGACGGAGAAGTACGTCCTAGTCGAAGCCTGAAGCAGATAGAAGTTTTTTGAGCTCGTCTTTTGCTTCCGTATTTTCCTCTATGTCTTAAACTAGTTCAATAACTCTTCTGCATCCGATACTCAACGCCGCTCTTCCTCCGAAGTCTTCACTCTCGTCTCTTAAGTAGTGAAAATAATGGTAACGACGGACATGTTCTTTTGCAGCCATGCTTAGCTCGTCCAGATTCAAGTTACGGATTTGTACATTGATATTCGCTCAGAGTCCTCTGTACCTGGCCTGTACATGTACATTGTCGCATGAGAGGTGCAGGCATGTGTCACCGAACGCACAGAAAATGATGTAGAAGCAATTTGGTCATCAATTGATCGAGTGACGAGTCGATCTAAATACATCACAGAAGCTGATAGTGCGTAGGATAGTACGTAACGGGATACGGAATCAGCTAACGTAGGAAGAGATGATGAGGTGCTACTCGGGGACAGCATGTTCCTGAACCAGAGGTAACAGCTAGGTTTCTGCCACTCAAAAATCCATTGATCAAGGAGCTTTTCCCGATACCCTGAGTTCTAGTCATAGCGATCTTTATAGGATATCCTTCTTTGACTTCTTTTCCCTCTTGCAGTCCTTTTATGAGGTCGATAATTTCCCTGTGGTTGAGCTTTGCATCTGCTAGTTTCGTCTCGTGCTTATCACACGTGGCGTAGATTTTCGCGTTGATGGAGGATATATCCAATCGGGATCAATCATGGTCCAGAAGCGTCTCGTTTTTGGGTTGTAGGTTTCCTTCAGGGTTCGATGCTGCGCTCTGCGTCGCCCGTATTGAGGTTTGTGCGTCTCAAGTAGAAGATTTCTCTTCTGATGTAGTGCTTTTCTCCTCTTTCAAATTCCTGAATGTCTCCACGATTATGCCATTGGTATCCATTGGGAAAGCAGGCAAAGGTAATTAGAATTCCGCTTTGTAAAGAAGCAAATGGTGGAGTTTGCCTGCTTGTCTGGTAATCAGATGAGAGAGAAAGAAAGACGGATTTGAGGTGATTTGACGTAGTCGAGATGTAGGAAAGCTCTTGAGGGACGAGCGGGAGAGGGAGAGGATGGGAGGTGAACTGGTGAGGATTGTAAGAGAAAGGTGATTATACGGTTGAGCGCAGAGAGTGACTCAATGAGCGTTTCAGTGCGGTGAACCTTATTCGTGACTGGATGAGTGCGAGAGGTAACGGCGGGGAAAGCGCGTTTGATTCGATAGCGTTGCAGCTGAAGCTGGATGAAGAGAAGCTCGCTCGGAGTTGCTCTCACCGACAGTTGGCGGTTGATCAGAGGATCATGAGGCGTGTCAAAGACACATGATGAGCGTGGACACGGGGGAGATTGATATACGGTTGTGTTGGTCTAATGGCGAATGAGAAGATATGAGCTTCTCATGACACGAGGATGAGTGGAGGGACTTTGCGCCTGGTTGGGTTTGCAGATGAAAAATAAGAGTCGGGAACAGAAGTAAAAATGGGTCCGGTGGAAGAAAGCGGACAACAGTTCGGCAGGATAAGAAGCAGGGAGAGACTAGGTAGAAGATAGGGATCAAGTTGGGGTGAGAGATGAAGTAGGATGAAAATTAATGAAGCAGAGGGTGATGTATAAATAGTGGGAGAGGTCGAGTCAAGACAGGGTGAGCAAAGAGTCGGGACAGGTGAAGGAAAGAAATACAACCAAGGATGTAAAAGGTAAAAGAGCTCTAGCTCACACCTTCGGACAGTCGATCGCTGATTGGTAGCAAGTTTCAACAGTCAAATGCCGCAGCGGTGATGATAATTCGCCGATCTCTAGATGCCTCATAAATGCTCGCCGTGGGGGCTGCACGGCGAAGGAAAGGTCCTGACTCTTTACGTCCTACCGAAATCAAAATTCCTCCATCCTGCATTACAAACTGGCCCAATAAACCTTTCTACGGCGGCGGGAGCCTTGCATGGCACGCCGCCAGTATGTTGATGGCGGATGCATTCTTTTGGTATGCTATCTCTTCTGTACACCTGCGATGATATTTCTGTGTGAGGGCAGATCGTTTCCGCGATTACCATCCTGATGCTGGCCGCCGGTGCTAAGTTGCAGTGAAACTTAATCATAGCTGGGGCCGGATCTGAAATGGCGTTGACTTAACGACAGTGTCGGGAAGAAGAGTGGAGGATGGACGTTGATGATTAAGAATCGTTTAAATGGTACGCTAACCATATCAGGTCTGGTTCATCTCATTGGACGAATCCACACCTGAGCCCGCTTTCGGGGTATACATTAAGTAAATTCTATCTTTATTTAGTCGCTCTAATAGATGTCATAGTTTCCCTGAGTTCGATGTCTCTTCTAACACTTCTGATCCTGTCCTGGCGTAGTCAGTTCGAAGGCAGTGAATTTGCATTTGGGAATTGAGATACTTCTAGTACGCTACAACATCCGCCGTTCATTCTTCTGAGGTCTGACTCAATACGTCGATTTTTCAAATAAAGCAAAGGGCTCAAATAACTCGTCCAATTAGAGTGGCAAGGATACATAAGCAATAGTTTGATGACTATGATCGTATGGACATGCCTGACTTGGATATTTCAACCCTAGCAAGTGCTTCCATGCCTGAATCCTTCAACCCTGCCTTCGACTCGATGGATCCATGCACCCAGCTTTAACTCCAACTTGCATTAGCTCTCGTTGAAAGTTGTGTCTCCTCAATCCACTGGAGCAAACAATCATCAACGCGACAGGTTGTCCTGAGCAGCGATGCTGTGAAATGTATGAAAGAGAGAACTGAACAAGACAGATGCCCGAGTCCATGGCGAGCGCGTTCGAGGAGCAGTGTGCCGATTTCGGGGAAATAGTGAAAATTTCGATCCGAGATCCCTCAGTTGGCAGTAAGGGGCTGAGGCAGCTATAATAGGATAGGAGTTCCTCCAGACCAGTTTATCTTCGTACCAAAAGTCCATCTCTTCATCGAGCAATCCTCCTGACAGCATCCGCATACAACAGATCCGTAGCAGATCCCTTTTCTCGAGAGTCAAGCCTCGGATCGGGGACCGTAGAGACCGGTTGTATCACGTCAGGGTAATCATCCAACTCGTCTGCCGATATTGTGGTAGTGCGCTTTACTCGGATCCAGGCGCTGTCAGTGGGGGAGTAGCAGCTATCCAGTCGCTGGACGCCCGACTTCTCCAGATCGGACATCCATTTCGGGTCTGTGTGGGTGCTGTCAGGAGGTGCGGGCGTAAACCGTGTAGTATCCCAGACAGTTTTCGTAGGGTCCAAGAAGTCGTTCTCGTTGCCGAAGGTCAGTGCTGTGCCGCGGTTGTTACTTTGACTCAACTCGATCAACTTGTTCAGGACGGCCAGCTCCAACTTCAGCTTCACGCTGTACGTGACACCTTTAAACGTCTGCTGCAAAACGTGGAGACCCATGTATTCAACCGTCAATAATCCAATGTCTAGAACGATTATAATAACGTTGATGGAGAAGAGCTGCCACAGCAGACGACGAGAACGCTTTCGTTCAGAGCTGCGGATGATGTCAAGAGTCTTCCAGATATAGAGGCCGCTGAGAATGAATTCTTGGACCGTGAAACCCGTCATTTGGATCCTTTCCATATAGTTGTACGTGGAGCCGAATGCGCGAGTGCGAGGACCATAGTGGGAGCCGAACACGATAACTATAATTCTGTGCGTCAACACATATAAGATGAGGTGGGAATTTAGACATACTTATGGTAGTGACGTGAAATAGGAACGCGTCCACTACAATCATCCATTTTACGGCTCTCAGGAGTTTCCGATTTTCGCGACCAAAGACGAGCCATAACCGCGAATATAGAACCACGCTTTGCCCCGTTACCATAAGACTCCATCCGGTAGTATCGATTGCGATTCCAACGGCCATAACAGTAAGGCGGAAGTATTCGATCATGAACCCAATCACATATGGAATGATGCCAAAGCTCGCCACGACCAGAGACCAGAAGTACAGCCCTTTATAGGCGCGGAACGTCGTGAAGACGAGCAGTTCAAGTTCAAGAGCATTGTAGAGTGAGAGGGCAGAACAGACCATGAGGGTGATTGAGGTAGAATCGAAAGTTCCACGGAAGCGATTGTCAGGGCTGTTCATCTCTGCTCGATATTCGATAACATTGCCGTAGTTGTTTGTTGTCACAAATTGTTTGAAGCTGTGTGCGCCCTCCGGTGGTCTGATGACATGATGGTTCTTTCACTTGGGATAACAAGAAATCAAAAACTGCGAATGAAGGAGGGGGGCGATGGTGAAAGGTAAGAAAGAGGGGAGACGAAGAGGGTGAACGAGGGCAGACGATACCCAGACCGAGCACCTGGTCAAGAGACAGGGTAAATAACCTCAAGCAGCTGTCACCCCGGTCTAACGAGCCCCGACTCCACGGGCGAAATGGCAGACGATCAGCGAGCTACATTCCAAAGGGTACTAGCAGTCAATAGTACTGCGGGGTGTCTCCATGATCACTGTGATCCAGCTCGCTAAGCCATGCCAGTCACCCTTGAGCAGGAATCGAGGCTCGGAAATATGGACGTCGCACGTAGACACGATGGGAGCAGATGAGAGAGAGGCAGTTGTTCGAGTGGCAAGACAGCCTCATCCTGACTAGTCCCATGGCTCCATGCGAAGAGCTACGTGACCAGCCATGCATTGTATCGAGCGGTCAAGAGGTTTGTTGGCGGTTGGTGAAGCGTGAGGCGTTACGGCGATGGGGATGATGATCCTTGACTGCTGGAAAACGGTTACGCGGAGAACAAGTCTTCAGCAGTTGAACTATGGCATACCGAGTCGCACAAGGACAGAAATCAAGGACGAGAAAATTTTCCGGCACCCAACGAGGGGTGAAAGCACGAGGTGGGTCACAGAAGGATGGTGGAGGATGCAAGGTGCACAGAGCGGCAGGTGGGGTTGGTGTTGGAGGCCCTCGGGTCTCGTCCAACACCATAACCGCATCCACGACTCATCTCCACCTTGATGCAGCAGACTTAACATGTTGGACTTCATCAGCCCCATTACTTCCCCTTCGGGGTCGAGAACGCCTCAGCATTCCCTGGCATCCATCGCACTTCTGTGCTTTAGCCCCTGCTGCCCTTATTCCAGGTCGCTGTTCGCACGATTAACCCATTTGGTACGATGCTTATGCGTCACAATCCTATTGTCAAGATGCGGCGAATCAGCGGTGCTGATGCCCATGTGGCTTGCGTGACAGCTTGTTGGGACTAATCTTACGCTCCTCATCCGCAGGTACGAATTCTACCAAGACGTCCGTCATGTGCAGTATACCTTCGAAATCCGGAAGATACACGAGCGTTACGGGCCGATTGTGAGAATCAATCCTCGCGAGATTCATATCAGTGATCCTGATTCTACGACTACATCTACACTGGGCCGACCAAGAAACTGGATAAGTGGTCATGGTTTACCGATGCTTTCGGGATCCTGGACTCAATCTTCAGCTGTGAAGCACGACGTCCCCAGAGTCCATCGGGCAGCTCTAAACCCATTCTTCTCCAAGGCTAAAGTCCGAAGCCTACAGCCGCAAATTGAAGAGATGCTAGCCAAACTCTTGCGGTTCGCCGAATTCCGCAAACTGGCGAACCAATGACAGTATTATTAGCATTCGCAGCAGTTACTAATGGCACGATATCGCCATTCTGAACACGAATAGGATGCTTCTGCTGATGGCTGCGCAAGCTAGACATTGCGATACGCGTTCGGACGCAACGAGAATACGACTCAGGCCCACGACTTCGATCAGAGCTTTCATGATGCAAGTGTGGCCTGTCCCGTGCGACGTCGCACCTAATCAAGTAATTTCTGCAGAGCCTCCCAGATCCTGTTGCTGTGATGATGAATCCTGATCTGGGGTCTAATATTAAGATGCAGAGTGTGAGGAAAACATTTCCTTACTATCTGACGTCCCTCACCGGACAGCTCAGTTACTCGGCGTACTTTATTGTGACACGAAATCACAAAGCCGAGCTCTGTCAGTGACTATTAACTGTTCTAACAATGAGAAGGGTATTCAAGAACAAACTGTTCCGATCAAAGAGGATTCCTACAAAACAAAAGGATCAAATGAGGGGCAAGAAACAATCTTCCATCAAATCTTACACAGCGACTTACACCCATCCGAAAAGTCCAACTTCCATCTATGGCATGATGGGCAAGTCATAGTTCTCACCAGCACAATCCCTACCGCGCCGCGTCAGCTCTATCGTGGGCATTGTATCATATGCTGGCCCAACCTGCTATTCTACGCCGTTTGAAGGAGGAACTGATCTCAGCGATGCAAGAGAGCGAGACTTTCCTCCACCCACTGTCCTCGAACAACTCCCCTACCTAACAGCATGCACCAAGGAGCCCTTCGAATGAGTAACAACGTCAGTCATCGTCTTCAGCGCACCAGCTCCGACGAGCCAGTTGTCTTCCGCGATAAGGATTCTCAGAAGCAGAAACCTGATCCCTCCCGGGACGCCAATGCCAATGACCGGTTCCTCATCCATATAGACGTACCCTGTTTGAGAACCCTCACGCTTTCGGCCCGGAACACTGGCTCGTTAATCCTCGCCTAGATGGCTACCTTGCAGCGTTCAGCCAGGGGACGCGACCGCGTCTCGGGATGAATCTAGGCTATGCGGGACTTTTTACCACGCTTGGTGGCATCTTTCGGATATATCGAATTATAGCAGACAGGTAATCGCGATGTGGAAATCGTCACGGATGCTGTAGCCCCCGTTGGTCTTGGAAGGAAGTAAAGGTGTTCGAATTGTTGTGCACAAACCGTAACAACTCTGTCGCATTTCCAGAAATTTTGGTCAGCAAATTTTCTTGGCTATTCCCATTTCTTTTTCCGGATTTCAAGGTTAGCCGTAGATCTGGAGTGGATATTTGTGGGTGGACTGCTCTTGCGTATCCCTGCACTTATTGATCAATGCTCGGCGACCCCGCCGCATTTTCTGTAACGTCATGATGTTGTTTCTTGCGACACTTTTAAACGCACGCTGAACTTCTTCAATTTCCATCTCTATATTTCTTGAGTATAACTCGTTTGCGGAATATGCGATCAATCTTCGTTCTGACCTTGGCAATTGGACTTTCCAAATGCCTCAATGAACAAATTCCCCTCACCGTTCGGCAGATCGAGCAACCTCTTATTGGTTTTGGAACATGGAATCTGAAGGAATCGCCCTTCAATACGTCCTCTTCCGTTTCCATAGCTATCCAAGCCGGCTATCGACAGATTGATTGTGCCGCAGCGTACGGGAACGAACCGGCTGTAGGAAAAGGTATCGCGGATGGGTTGAAGAAAGCAGGCCTGAAGCGAAACGAAATATGGGTGACTTCGAAGCTATGGAACGATCAGTGAGTACATGTCCCCGAAACTCATATTTCATATTCGACGCTATCTCAGCCCAGCATTTTGTGAAGACTGACGACGACAGCCACACACCCGGCCGGGTTGAAGCCGGGTTCAACCAAACACTCTCCGATCTTGGCCTGGAATACTTAGACCTCTACCTTATGCACTGGCCCGTTGGTAAAGCTCCTGATCAGAATAAGTATCATTACGATTATGTCGAGGTACTTACAGCCCTAATCATTCTTATACTTTTATCCTACTTGCCTATTCCACTCTTTTGAGAATTCTCATTTCACCTCTACGTAGTATCGTGTGCATGATATGCATTGAGACATGGCTGAAATTAACATAACCTTTAGACGTGGCATGCAATGGAGAGGTTGCTGAAAACCAATCGAGTCCGCAACATTGGTGTTTCAAACTTCTCGCCTAAGCAGCTGAAAGAACTCATTGAGAAGAGCGAAGCCAAGCCCGCTGTTCACCAGATGGAATTGCATCCGTACCTTCAGCAAGCCAAATGGGTGAAGGCGCATCAAGCCCATGGAATATCCGTGACCGCGTATTCGCCATTAGGGAATATGAACCCAACATATGGCGACCGAGCGAAAGCCGATGCGGAAGCATCAGTTGGACACCCGCCACTCCTCCTTGAGAATAGCGTCATTGCCGACATTGGGGAGAAGAGAGGCTGTACCCCCGCGCAGGTAGTGTTAGCTTGGGGTATGAGTCGTGGCACTTCTGTCATACCAAAGAGTAAACACGAAAAATATATCGAGGAGAATATTGGAGCGATCAAGTGTGTTTTAGAAGAAGATGACTTCGCCAGGATTGAAAAGGTAGGGGAGGAATATCTTACTAGATTCAACAATCCCGGCAAGGGATGGGGTGTTCATCTTTTCGAAGGTCTCGATAATGCATAAGAGTTTATGTACAATCAAGGCCAGAAAATGATATATTCTTTTCACCGTTTACTTTTACTGTTTCAAATCCAAACCTCGTCGTGCCTCGGCTTCATGTCGACACCTTCACATCCTAATGTCCACATCGAGTTTTTAGTGTCATTTCTCCCATGTTTGATTCCAAACAACCTTACGCCTTCGAGATGTTCAGGTGCGCGCTCGGTTTCACATGCCATTGTAGAAGCTGTGTTGCGGGGAATGCGAGACGTCATGCATATTCCAGGTTCGCCAAGCCGCTGTCAAAGGGATCCGACATCAACAAATCAATACCTAGGCAAACTCAAAAATCCGAGTCTATGATGTCCTTGAGCCATCCTCCATATGTCTGTTTATAAACGAGGTTTGCACACGTCAACTCACAACTCCACTTGATGCTTCCCCTCGCTTACCCGGCAACTTTGACGCCCATTCCACTCTGAATAACAATTCTGAGCTTTTGACCTTTTCTCATCTCACAGATTTCTCGTCATGTCACCACACTCAAAAACCGTCCGCGGCACCCTCTCAAACCTCAAGCTCCCCTCTACCTCAACCACCAAAAACCCCGCCCGTCTAGCCGACCCCATAAGCCTATCCACCGAAAAAGACGATTCCGTCCTTCTAGACTCAATCCCCGATATTAGCACCAACTCACCCGCTGACCCGTATCGACAAAACGAGTCACTCTCACCTACATCCCACGCTTCGGGTAAGCCGCATTCCGCTCGCCTCCGCGGTACGAGGGATAATTCGAAAGGTCTGGAGGTGAATAGGACTATGTTGGGTGATCCTGTGAGTTTGAAGGCGGAGATGAGTGAGAGCGAGTGGGAAAGAGGGGCTGGGCCGGATACGGATGAGGAGATGCGTGAGGTTGCGAGAAGGAGGAAGGAGTATGAGTATAAGGGGCGGAGGGGCGGGAGGAGTAAGTTGTAGGTGGTTGGGTGTTGGAAGGGATGGGGATATTTGAGTAGAAATTGAGTTCTGTGAGGGATTGGAAAAGGATAGTTGAGGATGTTGGAGAATGTTTGGAATCGAGATTGCTGGAGTGATACTCGTAAAGGGTTAGACTTCAGTTGTTCCGTTTTATATGAAATATTGGGGTTTGTGCGTTGATGGAATGGTTAATGCAGTTTTGAAGCTGTGCGTTGTGGTCTGAAGTCGTCGCATACTTACTCGTAGATATGAGATCGATGGGTCGGGAATGATAAATCATAGGAAGCATTCGGCACATAGTGCATCAAAGAAGCCAACTGATCGATGATGAAATGAGTAAACTTGGATACCCGTCTTGATACTCCAATACCGGATATGCAGCTGGGATATCAAACCCCGTCCTATATATACCCGAACTCCCAAAGAACCGTATCTATATCATGGCCCCCATCCACCACCCTCAACCTTTCTCACAACCACTCAATTTCCCTCAACCTCTCTGCACTCTTCTTCCCCCCAAGTCCCACCCACTTCTTCGACACTGCCTTCCCTTCCTGCCCAATTACATTACACTCAACCTGCGCTGCAGATTCTGCACCTTCGCCTCTAACGCATCGTTCTCGTCCTCCTTCCTGTGCAGCTCCCTTTGCAACACCTCCTTTTCCGAGCGGAGCTGTTGCATCCTCCCTCCCACCTTTTCCCGATAACTTGCATGTTCTTCGTGTATAGCCTCCATGCGGTGCCAGTCCACCCTCGACCCCGATCCCGATCCCGACCCCGACGACGCACCGGATCCACCCGAGCTCCTTAGCCGTGCGATCTCGGCGTCTTTTGCTTTGAGCTTAGCTTCCAGATCGGAGACGGTGTCTTTCCAGGCTTGGTGGGCCGTCATGCGGTTCAGGTCGTCGATGTTTGCGCCGCCTTTCAGGGTGTTGATTTGGGAGAGGAGATCCTCATTTCGCTTTTCGAGTTCTAGAGCGCGTTGTTGGAAGGCTGCGGCTTTGGCGGCGGCGAATAGATCGGTTGTGTCTCTGCGCTCTAGGAAGACGGAGCCGGGTCTTGCTCGTCCGCTTGATGGTGAGCGTCCTCCGCTTGCAGCACCACCTTCCCTCTCCAACCGGTCCAGCTTGCGTGTTGCTTCGGCAAGCTTGTTTCGGACAATTTGCACGTTGACGAGATCTTCATCTCGCAGCTTTGTCATACCTTCCAAATCGCGACGTGCTTTCGCTAACATCCCTCTGATCTTGATATTGTTCTCTACATCCTCGTCCCGGAGAGCGAAAAGCGCTTCATGCCTCTTCTGCCATGTCTTCTTCTCCTCTTCTAAAACCTTCAGTCTGTCTTTCATCTCCTTATACTCCTCGGGCGTGACAGCAACAGTCGGGTTCTCGCGTTCCATGAACACGAGCTTGGACATCAGCGCCGCGAGCTGCGTCTCCAGAGGACCAGAGACGTGCGGCGGTTTCTTAGGCTCAGCCTGTTTCTCTTGCACGTTGTCCAGCTGCTTGGGTATTGACGTGGGTGTCTTCTCCGGGAACTCAAATTCCTGTTCTGAGCCGTTGAGCGTCGAGCTCCGCGAATGGGTATCATCGTCCGGCGAGCTTTCAGCCAGTTCCTGCTGATGTCGATGCTGCGTCCGCAGCGGAGCAGGTTGTATTTCTGCAACCTGGACGTTTGCATTACCAAATTTCTGGGAGAGTCGCGAGACGGCTGAGGGTGTCCGCTGAGACTGCCACATGGCTGGCATGTTGTTTACTGGAACCGGAGGGAAGTTTGCGTTCTGGATGAGGAACTCGTCCTCGCCTGCAGTATCGCTCGATTGATCAGATTCGTAACCTCCTGATCTCCTTTGTAGTTGAGGTGAAGTCATAGACACCGGCCGACTGGCTGAGTGCACCGAGCCAATAGAATGAATGGAACCAGTACGGTGCGGTTGTGGTTGCGAAGCTGCTCGATTCGCAGTCCACATTTCCTGGACAACTAATAGCGAGGGGAAGCGTTCCGAAGAAGTCCTTAATAGGGTGTTAATATCCTATACGGCAGGGTTCACCGAATTTGCAAAATTAGAAAAAGAAACCGAACCGGAAAAAGAGAGTATGGAGTACTGGAGCCGAGCTGCAGTGGCAGTTGCAAGCAGGTCTGGAGACCTCAGGATGGGATGAGCGAGATCACGAGCTTTTGATTCCGGTGCTGTGAAGGGGGTAGGATTGTATCGAGTATCTGAAACACTTTCTGTAACCTAGGGGTGGCCATGTCAGACTGGCTGCGACATTGAGCCCGAGTGACAGCGGCTAGACTGGGAGATCTTCCCAGTTGTTATCGCTGAGTGAGACATATAAGGAGAAAATGGAGATCGAGGCTGTTGTGAGGCTATTCCGACGTCCGTTGGAAAATCGGATGCATGAAATCGGTACACGAGCATTCAACACGGATCTCCATCGGAAGAAATAATAGTAAAGTATGACAAGATGCACAAAGAATATGAAGAATAATGGCAGATTGTTTTTTGAGCAAAGAAGAATTGCTTTTGCCGTTGAAATTTCAGGTACAAAGGCGTCGTTAGAGCGCTTAGGTTCCTACATCGTGACGAAGTGCCTGAAACGGTTCCTGCCTCGCAACGGAATTCACCCGCAACACAAGCAATTTTCTCGAACTCAAGATCGACTTCGACGCAATGAACGCTCCAGCCGCTCAGCTTTGGCCGCGACCGAAATTGCCACGTGCGGAATTTCATGCTTCATGTATGCGCCTCATCTGCCGAAACGCGTTGATTGGATTTTTCGGCGTCCGCGCGCCACGACATCTTTCAGATTGGAGATCCTTGACTTTGGACACCAAAGAGATTGACGATTTTGTCGCTGAGGCGTCGACGTAGGGAGTGAGAAATAAATATCGAGCACCAAGACGACGATTGGCGCAGACTAAACCAGCTAGTTCGGACAAGGCTCGGTAGGGATTCTTAACCGCCCAGGTAATGCCAGTGTGTTGACTTTTTGCTGTCCCGCCCAAGCTTGAAGAAGATCTTGAGGTAGGGTATGGTTTAGATATGCTAAGTTGCTGGGGTAGGTGGTCTGGAGGTGATTTGCGCCGACTTGGAACTAACATCATGCTGACAAACGACGTTACAAAGTTGTCGAGACGAAAGAAAACGTCCTTTGCGTTAGTTAACCAATCGTTCGCATCGCCTAAATAGGATTTGGTCAATGTTTAAGTGCATCAGGTTTCTAGAAGGTGCTAGTACATGTGGCTTTTCGCCCCACATCTCATTCAAGTAATCGTAGTGGTCTTTAACAAGGGTATCCTTATTCATCATCAAGAGATACTTATTGCATGTCGAGCTTCAAGGGGTGAAAATCGCCGCAGCAGTGAAGATAGAGCTGAGGTAAGTATCTCATCGTTTGATAAAGCGCTTTCTGGGCCTGGATAGGGCGCTTAGTGAAGACTTCGGCCACTTTTCGGATCGTCGTTACCGGCGTCAACAGACGTAGGGTATAGAATGCTGTCAGCCAATCTTGTGGTGCGCCGTACAGGAGTAATTCTTCAACACTCTGGATCGTCTTTTGGAGTAGGTAGCAGAACGTCGATGTATCTTCCTTCCGATGCAGGTACCTGGAAGTCGTCGGACATATGCTGAATTACAATGTCGTGAACAAGTGGATATGTACCTGGCATGCCCTGAATTCGCTTAACTCGCAATTAAGGGTAAGCAAAATCTTCCTCTTCATCCTTATTGGCTTCAACCCGACAATTGTATCCCACTCATGCCACGTTTTGAGATATCAGGAGACATTGCAGTGCCATTAGAACTGTCTCATCTTCCTCTCGGATGTATTTGTCATGGCGGATGATGTCCCTCTGGTAACGAGCAGCCGGCGAAACGATATCTTCGGTAAGTTCCTCAAAATAACCATTCCGCCTGGCATTGATCGTCTTGAATGGTCGGGAAAGGCTATAGTGGCATTGTTCCGATCATCAACTGAGGAGCCGACGAGAAGAAACTATGGAAAGTCGACAGTGGTATATACGAAAACTAAATCACGACCTGTTGCCATAAAAGCGACCTCCTGCTGGTCGGACATACAATCAACCGGCTTGGCATTTCTCTGCTGTATATAGCCTCTGCTCGCTCTCTAGATTCCAAGGTCCTCAATGCAATCCTGTTCAGTCCCTCAATCTCAACAAGCACTAATTATGGTAACACGACCCAGTGGGGTATAGTCAACAGTAAATTCCCAATACGCTTTGCCAGTCCAACTTAACCAGAGAGAATCTGAAAGTTCTACAAAGTCTATCTTAAGTAAGTAAATAGAGCTATATGTCACCAAGTAGTGCTCTCGTCATCTATCACATGTGACCCTCATGGCGTCAGCAGCTTGCGTACCCACATTCGTAAGCTCTATGTATATAAGCCCTAGATAGTTCATCAATGGATCATCAGGTTGGTCATGACTTTTACTTCAGTGCAATAAGTAACACTATAGAGTAATGGGAAGCATACTAGAGAAGGCTCCCCCAAAGCCATGAACTAGTGCTCTGCTCACACACTGCAAGGAATCAGATTTGTCATTACCCTCATCTAAGCATGTCTAACAGACGGGTATAGGATCGCACCGGATTTCCGGTTAGATCCTTGAATCCTGAGAGCGATAAATATTTGTTGCCGTAAAGCGACCTCCTGCTGGTCGGATATACAATCAGCCGGCTTGGCACTTCTCAGCTGTATATAGCCTCTGCTCGCCCTCTAAATTCTGAGGTCCTTAATGCAATCTTGTTCAGTCTCTCAATCTCCACAAGCTCTAATCACGGTAACAATATTCTTAATTCTCTCCCGGACAATCCAGAAGATTACACCTCCAACACTGCCTATATACCACTGTTTCTCTAGCTCCGACCATCATGCGTCAGAGTGGTTGAATATACTGATGATGGATCGAATATCGACGCAAGGTGGAGGAGGTTGGGGTTGAAAACCGAGACCGAGGTACCAGTAGGCGAAGAATTGAAATGCGCTGCAATGGCCAAGCTTAGTATGCCGCGGGTGACTAATTACATCTTCGCGTCGATTGAAGCATATTTGGATAGCAGTCTGGGGCTCTTACAGCTGATGTCAATACGATAAAGCGAGAGTCTAAACTCAGTTGCGTTATGTCGTGTCTGCTAGGAGACATAAATGCGGTGGCTCTCCACATTAGGTACATCCCTGATAGCGCTTTTGCAAAAGAGTTATGTTATGATAATGCCATCGGAATAGTTTATAGAGCCAGAAAAGGGTATACTAACAAATACATTCTCGATAGAGGAAGATGTTTCACTGGACGGTGGAAGGTAAACTCTAAGCGATTATTTTTGAGGTGTTCGTAGTTAGGTGCTTTTCGCGAGAGCGTCTGTATCTGTGATCGTGATGGTGCTAATAAAGTTCAATTGATGAATCCCAGCACAAAACTTTCCAGGTGTTTGACAAAGTCCTGGTGGCCTGTATCGAGATCGTCAGCGTCACTTTGAGTAATCCTCAGCGCCTAATCAGAGTGAAATGTAACGACCAAACTTACGATTTTGGTTCCATATTATGTTCATCACGCAGTAGTGATTGATGACAAGCGCATTGTCCCCACCTGAAGCCCCAACGAACAATGAAAACCAATCCTTATAAAGGTTCTTGTTCATTGGATGAAGATCTCCACAACAAGGGAAACACAGTCTATATAAATAAACGAGTCCACGATGCGCAGCTCTAAACGGCGCTTCGAAAGCACCATTCACGGATTGAGCTTATTCAATATTGTGACAAACCAGTTGCATTACACAAAGAGTATAAACACAGGAGGCCAATCCTGGGGTCTGCTTTGCAAGAGCAAATTAGCGGCTGCATTGAACGTTTTCTGAAGAAGATAACAGAGCGTTCTTGAGGACTCTTTCTGTTTGGCTGGGATTTCATGATTATCTGGCTTGTGCCAGATGTCAATCTTGGGAACGAGAAAGCAGCCTCCGTGTTACAATTGTTTAATAACCCCGTTAGACACACGGCAATGCTCAAAGTCGAAGTCCTTATCGATGATGTATCTAAGGGAAGATTCATATACATCTCCGCAAGAACATAGGATATGGCTAGGCACCGAAGTGAAAGTGAGATTGGATGATATTGTAACCGAGTGCAGGGAATCAATGTAGCAACCCATGATCAATTGAATGAGTGGAAGACTCGATCTATATACACAATCGAGGTGGATTGTACGTAGGAGAGTACAACCTGCTGACGGAGTGAGGGCCTAAATGTGACAGAGGGTCTGATTGTGGAGACATGCCGAGGCGCTACTAGGTGACAGATATTCTTCCTGATCGTCTTCCGGCGACGTTGAAAGCCGAAGGCCGGATTGATACTCAGCGGCCTGCCAGATGATGTTTCTGGTGATCGGTTTAAACCGCCCATTCCAACTAGCATCAAGTTTTCTCAAATTGACCGAGGTATCTGATATGTGCGCTAATGGGTTCTCCGTTCGGCTCGAGGTTGAAGTGGTATCATCTTGGAAGTAGGACAAATCGCTGACGGCATGACCGAGAATTTGCTCTAGGCTGAATTGACTTGAGTCAAAAACTGCTGTCTAGAGAGATTCGTCGTCGCTGCAGAGGAGCCAAGCTCCGTCATCCAGCTCTGTGACGTCTATGGAGCAGAGCAAATGAGTCCCGGGAAAAGCCTAGATAGTTGGATGGAGTTGGCATACCCTCAGATACTTCCTCGAACTGCTCTATGAAAGATCCCGACCTTTCACAAAGCAAGCAGTGTAGCACACCTTTAGCTTGATCTGAACACAGTTGGCACTGGAGTTGAATTTTCGATTAGCATAGTTATTGGGGATGATATCTAAATATCTTATCACTAACTTCTCTTTCTGCAGGATGTATCTCCAGCATCGCTTGGCTTTTTCTGCGGCCATTATGACATTTGCCGGTGGTGGAGGTTGAGGTTGAGGCCAATGGACGCTGATTTAGAATCACAAAACCCTCCAAATTATTCTGCAACTGCAAGAAAATACAATATCGAAAGATCTGCCCTCTCGAGCTGCCATAGAGGTGTTACCGTCTCTCAAGAAGCGTACGTCGAAAACATCAGTATTCTTACCAGTGAGCAAGAAAATAACCTCATCTTGTCCATGAAAAGCCTAACAGCAATAAGCATTTCTTTTACAAAGAAAATAGTGGAGAATTTTATACACGACCTTACAGGACACTAGGTTCATAAAAATTTGTTGTAAACTAGTAACAGAAACTGCCCAACGTCCGAGAATCTTCGTACCTCACGCCAATCAACTTAAACCAACCAAAAGCTGATAATAATTTCCTATACATTTAGTGTTTTAGAGTAGTAATAAGAAATAAATTGCTTAATATAATATTTAACTACATTATATATATAATATAAATAAAAAAAGCTTTCTTATTAAAGTATATAATAAACTAAAAAAAGTTTTTTGTATTAAAAATTATAGTACAAAAAAGCTTAAAAATATTAGTTAAAATAGAAACAAAAATTAAATTATGTTAATAACTTTAATTTATACATATAAATTTATTTTTTATGTCATGAAAATACTATAAGCAACAAATAAAAAATATAAAAAATATATTAATTAATTACTATAATGTATATAATAAGTAAGTAAGTTAAATAAGTAAATAAATTACTTTAAAACTTACTAAAAAATCTATTGTATGCAAAAATTAGTAGAATTTCTTAGTAATTTCTTAAAATTTATACTATACATTATTTTTCTATAATAATTAGCTATTTTCGTAAATTTAATTACTAAGTAACAAAATAATACTTAAAACTTTTTATATATAATAATATAATTAAGTAATTTTAAAACTAACTTTTTAGTATTTTATAAAACTTTTTTATATTAGTTTTTACTATATTTTAAGCTTATAAAGTTTCTAAATACTTATAATTTAATACGTTTTTATAATATTTAAAAACTATTTACTTAAAGTTAGTAAAAACTACTAAGTTATATATATTTTAATATATATTAATATTATAAGTTGCTAACTTACTAACGTAATGTTATACTAGTAATAAGCTATCTAATTAACTATATAACTTTAGTTAGTTCCTTCACTTCCAGATTAGAGAGCTTATTAGACTTAGTAGAAGTTAGTTAACTTAGTAAGAATAAAAGAAAGTAATACAGTAAGTTAAAATTTAACAGAATAGTATTAAACTATATTACTTAAGATATAAATCTTAATTTTAGAGTAACTATAAAGAATTAAAGCTAAATAATAAAAAAGGGAGAGCCTTTTTAAATACTTAATTTCTTATAATTATAAACTAATTAACTTTTGCCTAGACTTATTAGGTGATTATTTTACTTATATAAGATAAATTACTTTTAGTATCTAATCTTATTAATCTCTACTTATCTTATTATAGGTGTTTAGATTTACTATTTTTTGGTTTATATAACTTTTTTTTTTGGTTTAGCACTTCTTTTCTTAGTCAGCTCCTTTCTAGTATAACTAAAACTTATTATAAGAAAGTTAATTTTTCTAACTTTATTTTTATTTTTTTTTTAACTATTTTAAGATACTCTACTTTCTAATTAACTTTACTAGTACTATTATTTTATGATTATATTTTATAATCCATAATATTTACCTCCTCTCTTAAGATATTATTATTCTAATAATTATTTTCTGCCTTTAGCTTTTAGTGGGTGTTCTGTGCGTTCTCAGTAAAATACTTTTAATAAAAATTTTAAGTATAAAATAGCTTATTTTTAATATAGTTTTATAATTTTTTTTCTAATTTACTTTAGTAAGCTTATATTATAAGTTGCTAACTTACTAACGTAAATTATACTAGTAATAAGCTATTTAACTAATTACTATAATAGTTAATTAGTTTCCTTACTTCCAAATCAGATAGCTTATTAGACTTAGTAGAAGTTAGTTAACTCAGTAGAGGTAAGAAGAAGTAATACGGTAAGTTAAGGTTCAATAGGATAGTACTAAACTATTTCACTTAAGGTATGAATCTTAATTTTAGAGTAACTATAAAGAATTAAAAGTAGTTGTGAACTGTCTGATGCCTTATACTTATAGTAAATCCTCCGTGCGTATATTGTATACTATCTGACTATATATTGGATACTGTTAGAGGCTGTTAGAGGTGTCAGAGCCTCTAACTCCCTCTGATATCTCTAACTGCTAAGCATCTCTATTATGTGACCGGATGCTCCGTATCTTCCCACATGGTTTTATATCTCTGTCCTCGCTTTTTTGCCCGCGCCTTGGCCTATACCAATGCGTCCTATACCTATTTACAATTCTTCCTTTTAAGCTCAAACATACGTTTCTATTCTAGAGCTTTATTAGCTGTTGTTGCCAGTTCCTTTAGCTCCTTGAGTACAGTTGCCTTTTTGTTACTGTCTGTAACATTATCCCCTCCTTCTAAGTCTTCGTCTCGGAAGATAGTTTCTCCCTTCTATAAGCAGTATAAAGGCAGCAGGTCTTCTGCTTGGTGTTCTAAACTGTAAGACTCTTAACTCCCTTTCTTCCCTGCTTAGCTTTCTAATGATGATACGTCTTAAGTCATCTCTAATACATGCTTGCTGCCTAGCTTCTTGGATCTGTAACAAACCCTATTACATGCTGACACCCTGCTTGAACTGTTCCTGCTGAGGTGATGATTGCCTAGTGAACTTAAGTTCTAGTCATTGCTTGGCCTGTAATAATCGCAATGTAAAGTACAACTTAATTGTTTTGTAACCAGAGTAGGATTATCTTAATCACGATAAGGTGAAACTCTGTTGTTAACTTGAAAGAGCTGAGGAGGATGCTCTTAAGGCCTATTCTTACGCCCTCCAACTTCATCGTGAGCTTGCGCAGGTGGATTCAAAAGAAAAGAAAATATTTAATTAAGAGATGGCCTCAATTCGCGAGGTTCAAGCTCTTAAAGAGGAAGAGACTTATTCTTAGGGTCAAGAAACTCATACACTGTAATTTATAGTTTAAGCTTTCTCCCAGCCTGTCGCTTTGCCTTTTTTATCCTTTAGTTTTAATTAGAACGCGCTGTAGTCATTCTATTCTTAGGATATGACCTTAAAGTAAGCCCCTGCTGGCTTGTCTAATGATACTGGTTAATTAGCTCTAAACTATTCTTTAAGTTCCTAACTAGCTCCTACGTATCGTCCTTCGGTCTGTAATCTTTCTATCTAACTAGGTATTTCCACTAACGCCTAAACTACTGGTAGTCTAAAATTCATTAGACTTCATACTCAGTCATGTCTTCCTTAAGTTTGAGTTTTATCTATAGTTTGGCGTTTTATAGTGCTGGTTCTAATCTTGAAATATAAAAAACTAAGTAAATTCTCATGTCCTTAGGTAGTTATAGTTCGTAATTTACAGGTCCTATTTATTATTTAACCTTAAATGGTCCTAATCTGATGTGATCCAGTTTTTTTAATAGTTGTTTTATTTTAAAATTTTTTCATATTAGGAAAACCCTATCCCCCTCCTTAAAAATTAGTTCCTTAACTTTAGATTTGTCTTTCTGTTACTTACTGAGGCCTCTTTTCTAAGTAATTTTCCTTACTATCTCTTAATAAAGTTATTGTAACTTCTTAATCTTTATTCTTACTAATTCTGATATCTTGTTTAGCTTTCGTGGTTCTCAATAAGCCGTAGGTTCATAACTATAATTTATAAAGAATAGTAATCTTCTAGTAGTTAATGACTTTACAGAGTTATATATAAACTTAGCTATTAGTAGTAAGTTAATCTAATTATCTTATTATTTATTAACGTATATCTATAGGTATTATTCTAGTGTCTGATTTATCTATTCTATTTATTTATCTATTTATAGGTAAAATACTATTAAGAGTTAATACTTAGCTCCTAGCTTTTCTATAAACGTCTTCTAGAATATTAACGTGAATAATTTATCTTTATCTGTAATAAATTCCTATAGTAATTCATATCATGCTATTAGTAGTCTAATAAGTATAATTACTAATTTATCCGCTTTAACCTCTATATATATTGGTTTAAAGTATGCGTATTTTATAAGTTAGTCTACTATAACTAATATCATATTATACTATTAACCTTAAAAGGTGGTTGTTATTAGTATTTCTATAATAAAGTCTATTATAACTAATTCCTATAGTTAGTCTAGTAAAGGAATTAGTTATATAAGTCTATATTTTTATGTCTTAATGCTTTATTCTTTTTGTACTTAATACACTCTAAAAGAATAGTTCTAACCTTTTTTTATATTCTAGGGATCTAAAAGTGTCTGTTAATTTGTTCTATAGTTTTTTTAATTTCTTAATGTCTATGCATTTTAGCTAAGTATTAGTCTCTAATAAGTTTAGTTTATAATACTTCTAGTACGAAAATAGTTTCTATTTCGTGTTATTATAGTCGTCTGTGGTTATATTCTCTAATCTATTTTTACTATATATTTTTAATAATTACTATTATCTTAATATCTATTTATAAGTTTTCTAGAGATCTGTCTAGTCTTTACTTAAGTATTATATTATAGATTTCTAGTATATCCCTTATATAATCTGCTCTTTAACTAAATACATTAGCCACTATATTTTCTCTTTCTAATTTATAAAATATTTAAAAGTTGAATATAGAAACTAACTCTTATTATCTAACCTATTGTTAATTTAACTTCTTAGTTATTATAAATACTATTAGATTTTTATAATTTGAATATATAATAATCTAGTGCTTAGCTCCTTCTAAGTAATATTTTTATTTCTTAAATACTTAAACTATTACTAGTAGTTTCTTATTATAAATATTATAGTTTAACTTAGTAGTTATAAGTTTATAAGATAGGAAATCTACTAGGTATTTATACTTATTATTTTATATTTATAATAGAATAGCTTTTATAGCTCTGTCTAATATGTCTATATATATCTCCATTTAAAGCCATAAATTAAATATCTTTAATATTAGTAGTTATTAGAATATTTTTTTTAATATTATGAAAGCATTTTCCTTGTATTATTTCTATTTAAATTATTAATCCTTTTTTAACAGTTCTGTTAAGGGTAATGTGATTTTTAAGTAATCCTTAATAAACTATCTATAGAACTCTATAAATCTAAGAAAAGAATAAACTTCTTTTTATTAGTATTAGCTAAGATAGTATATTTTTTATTTTATCTAGGTTAACTACTATTCTGTTTTGGGATACTAAATATCCTAAAAACTTAACTTCTATTCTATAGAATATATATTTTTCTGTTTAAATATATAGCTTGTGTTTCTTAAGCTTTTATAATACTCTCTTAGTATACTTAACATGTTCTTCTAATATTCTATTTATATATACTAGTATGTTATTAAGATATGTTATTATAAATACGTCTAGGTATTCTCTTAGTATATAGTTAATAATTATCTAGAATATTACTAGTACGTTAGTAAGTTCTATTAGTATAACTAAGTATTTAAATAATCTATATCTTATTTTAAATACTGTTATCTATTTATATTCTTTAACTATTTATATTTAATAATATCTATTTTTAATATTAAAAAGGCTAAATTATTTTGCTCCTCTAAGTTTATTTATAAGTTCTAATATTAGTAGTATAAGGTAATAATTTTTTACTATAGTTTTATTAAGATATTTGTAATTAATATATAACTTTAGTTTTTTATTTTTTTTTTTTAGTATAAAGAGCATTAGTAAAGCTATCTTACTTTAGCTAGTTTATATATATCTTTTTTATTAATTTTTTTATAAAAACTTCCGTAATTCTTCCTGCTAATAGACTAGTACTTAATATAATAATTCTAGTTTCAAATTTATTTCTTCCTTAAGCGTGATTTTGTAGTCCTAGTTCTAGTATTCTAGTAATTAGTTTTTATCTTTTTTAAAGAACTATTTTCTAAATTTCTTTTAATATTTGTCTGATATAATAAACGTGGTGTTATAAAATATTACTTTTTTTATCTATATTATAGCTTTTATTTATTACTATTTATAGTAGTTATTTTTAATCCCTATAGTTTTTTTCTTTTAATTAATGGTTAGGTTCTATCATGCTAGCTAGTCCTATCCTAAAATAAAATTCTTACTATCTAGATTTATAATTTTAATATAATAGTTATCTATATAACCTACTACTCTAATAGTTATATTTCTTATTTTAAGATTAATTAGACTTTTTCTAAATACTGTTAGACTATTATTTATGCGTCTTACTTATATAGGTTTATTTAAAACTCTAGTTAATATCTAGTATCTTTATATTTACTTATTTAATATAAGTGTTTTGCTAGCTCTACTGTTTATGAGTGCTAGTATCTAATTACTATTAATACATACGTCTATATATAACTTATTTTCGTGTTTTCTTTAGTTTAGTTATGTGTATATAAGCGTTATATTTCTTCTAATCTTTAGTTCTTAGCTTTTTAGTAGCTTAGTTATAGTTTATTAGTTTTCTAGTTTTTTGTCTATAGCTAACTCCTAAGTGGTAGGTTATTTCTTTAGTGTTTCTTCTTTAGGTCTATAAATTAGATATTTTTAGAATTAATATACTTTTTTATTAAGTATTTTATATATATTTCTAGCTTATTCTCTATAATCCCAACATTTCTATTCTAAGAAATATTCTTAATATATGAGTTTTTTATGTAAGTCTGTAGCTAACTATCTCTTTTAGTAGTATTTAATTTAGTGTTATTAACATTCTATCTAGTACTTATCTTATAATAGTTATTTATATTTATTTAAGTTTAGGTTCTATAGTTTATTTTTTAAATTTATATAAACTAGTTCTTACTGTAGGTTAAGCTTCTTTTTATTTACTAGTTATTATAATACTTTTCTTATCCTTAGTTTCTTAACATGTATGGTGTATTTATTCTATCTATAATTCCTTCTTATATAGTTAAAGACTACATATATCCAGCATTTCTTTCTTATTATTCTGTTTATAGTATTATTATTTTGTATCTATAATATTAGTAAAGAGGTTTTTTTATTCTTTTTACTTTAATCCCATCCTAATTCCAGATATCTGACGGGGTGATAGTACATTATATTAATTATAACTAGTATAGGTATTTATTAATAGATTTTATTTATTTATATAGCTAGTTCTTGTCTGCTTAGTTTTTTATACTGCTTATTTCCTACTACCTATAGTACTTATTAGTATTTATATATTCTATCTCTTAAAGTAACTTTTTAGTATTTAGTAATATAGTATTCTTTTTAGTAGTATTTTAATTTATATATCTAACAGTGTCTCCAGCGTACGCGCTGTATAATTATTATAGATATTAGTTTCTTACCTTCTATTATCTCTTAATTTTTTTTTTATCTAAATTTTTAATTTTTTTTGTAGAATAGTCCACCTTCTTACTCTATAATCTTATAGAATTTTTACGTTTCTTTCTTAGTTTCTGCGTTATGTTGTTAAACTGCTATTTCTTATATTATAACTATTATATTACTAAATTATTCTACTAGATAATTCTTAACTTATTAATACAAAACCTTATATTCTTATCTAAGATATGTATAGTTTCTATATATCTAGTATTATTCTTTCTAGATTCTTTTTATAGTTGCTTTTTTTATTATAATGTCTTTTACTTATTCTACTTAGATTATAGCGATCTTAATTTCTTTAGGCACTTTAGTCTAAACATAAGCCTTCTTAATATCTAATTATTATTATTTATAATCTTTAATAAAGTGTTTTTGGTTTTTATATTTTAAGCAGGCTTTATATGTGTAGTATTTTATTTATTTTTTAACTCACTTTTTTTTATCCTTTTCTAATAAATATCTATTTAATATTAATATCTATTTTATTATAGGTTTAGTTATTTTTTCTATTTCTTTTAGGTATATAGATTACTAATTTTTCTTAAGCTTTTTTCTCTTACTCTTGTTAGTACTAGTAATTATTAATAGTTACTACTTATTTAATAATTTTTAGTAAAATACTTAGCTATTTTTTTTTTTTAGAGATTTCGTCCTTAATTCTGTCTTTTAGTCCTTTATAGTATATTATTACTAGTAGTTAGTCTGCTTAATTAAGTTGTAATTAGATTTATTTAAACTTTATTATATAATTAGCTATTAATATTTACTGTTTAAGCTATTAAAGCTTTTAAATTACCTCTATCTCCTTATTAATTTCTCTAAAGATAATAATTATTTCTTGTTTAAAGTATTTATAACTTTTAAATGCTTGTTATATATTACTATTATAGTTAACTAATCTTATTACTCTTAAGTTAAGGTCTTTATTAGCTAGGTAGTTTCTTATTAGTAGTTTAAACTATTATATAGCTCTACCTATTATATTTATACCAGCTACTAGAATCTAATTTTAGTTAATTAGAAATAACTTTTAATTAAAATAATAGTAGAGATCTATAGCTGCTATAAAGATCTTAAGTTTATTTCTATTATTATTAAATTTCTTAGAAGGCTGTATTTTTGTAGTTTTTTCTTTTTAGTTTATTTTAATTTACTATTATAGATTTATTAAGGTATCGCGTAACTTTATAATAGTTACTTTTTATTTTTAGATAATTTATTATATACTTTTAGTATCTCTAGATATATTTCTAGTTGTAAATAAAAGTCCTGCTATAACTTCTTCTTTACTACTATTTTCTTTTAATAAATAAAGTTCTTATTCGTCCTTGTAGTGGGTTGTTATAGACTTTTAATAATTAGTTATTAGAATCTATCTAACAGCTTCTTTTACTTTCTTGAGATAGTAATTATAATATTATAAGTTACTAACTTATTAACGTAAATTATACTAGTAATAAGCTGTTTAATTAATTACTATAATAATTAATTAGTTCTCTTACTTCCGGATTAGATAGCTTATTAGACTTAGTAGAAGTTAATTAACTTAGTAGAGATAAAAAAAATAATAATATAATAAATTAAGATTTAATAAAATAGTACTAAACTATTTCACTTAAGGTGTGAATCTTAATTTTAGAGTAACTATAAAGAATTAAAAGTAGTTATAAACTGTCTAATACCTTATACTTATAGTAGATCTTCTATACGTATATTATATACTATCTAACTATATATTAGATACTATTAAAGGCTATTAGAAGTGTTAGAGTCTTTAGCTTTTTCTAATATCTCTAACTACTAAGCATCCCTATTATATAACCGGATGCTTTGTATTTTCTTATATGGTTTTATATCTCTATTTTTACTTTTTTACCTGCGTCTTAGCCTATACTAATATGTCCTATATCTATTTATATTTCTTTCTTTTAAGCTTAAATATATGTTTTTATTTTAGAGCTTTATTAGCTATTATTACTAGTTTCTTTAGCTCTTTAAGAATAGTTATTTTTTTATTACCGTCCGTAATAGCTTACTTATCTAGTTCTAATAATAACTAAAACTAAGTCTTTAATTATCTATTTTTATTATTTTATTAAATTAATTTATAATTATAACTACTTAATACTGACGCTCTATAGTCTTTATTATTATTCTTAATATACTTATCTAGTTAATTTTTTCTTTAGTTATTATACAGAATGCCTGGATCGTAACTTAAAATATAATCTTATAGTTTTAATAAAGAAACTAAAAAGAGCTAATTAGCTTAAATAGGATTTTTATAATTAACTTTATATTACTCAGAATTTATATAATACGTAGTGTTGTAAGTTTTTTGTTTAAAAAAAATAAATTAGTAAAATAGCTTTATCTTCTTAAGTAATATTATACTAAGTTAGTAACTTATAAGCTAACGTCTATTAAAGAGTTAGAAAAACTAAAAAAAAAAAAAGTCTTAATAAAAAGCTATACTACTATAATTCTTATTTTCTTTTAATATTATTATTTTTTTATTTTTTGATTTTAACTAGAACGCGCTTTAGTTACTTTTTTTCTAAAAATAACCTATAATTAATTTCTCTAGTAATACTAGTTAATTAGCTTTAAACTATTCTTTAAGTTCTTAACTAGCTTTTATGTATTATTCTTAGATCTATAATTTTTTTATTTAACTAAATATTTCCACTAACGCCTGAACTGTTGGTAGTTTAGAATTTCCTATACTTTATACTTAGTTATATTTTTCTTAAGTTTAAGTCTTATCTATAATTCAGCGTTTTATAGTGCTAGTTCTAATTTAGAAATATAAAAAACTAAGTAAATCCTTATATCCTTAAATAGTTATAGTTTATAATTTATAAGTCTTATTTATTATTTAATCTTAAATAGGCCTAACTTAATATGGTCTAGTTTTTTTAATAGTTATCTTATTTCTAAATTTTTTTTTCTTAAAGATTAGTCTCTTAACTTTAGACTTATCCTTAATTTATTTACTAAGATTGCCTTTATAGGCGGTTCTTTATGTAATTTTCTAATAAAATTATTATAATTTCTTAACCTTTATTCTTATAGATTTTAATATTTTGTTTAGTTTCTATAGTTCTTAATAAGCCGTAGGCTCGTAACTATAGTTCATATAAAATAATAATTTTCCTATAGTTAATAATTTTATAGAGTTATATATAAACTTAGCTATTCGTAGTAAGTTAATCTAATTATCTTATTATTTATTAACATATATTTATAGATATTATTCCAATGTTTGGTTTGTCTATTCTATTTGTTTATTTATTTATAGGTAAAATGCTATTAAGAGGCGGTATTCAGCCCCTAGCTTTCTAATAAATATTTTCTAGAATATTAATATAAATAATTTATCTCTATCTGTAATGAATTCCTGTAGTAATTTATATTATACTATTAGTAGTTTAATAAGTATAATTACTAATTTATCTACTTTAATTTCTATATACGTTAGTTTAAAGTATGTGTACTTAGTAAGTTAGTTTATAATAACTAGTATTATATCATACTATTAGCCTTAAAAGGTAGTTATTATTAGTATTTTTATAATAAAGTCTATTATAACTAATTCCTATAGTAGGTCTAGTAAAGGAATTAGTTATATAAGTCTATATTTCTTATATCTTAATACCTTATTCTTTTTATACTTAATACATTCTGAAAGAATAGCTCTAACCTTTTTCTATATTCCTAGAATTTAAAAATGTTTATTGATTTGTTCTATAGTTTTTTTAATTTCCTAATATCCGTGCATTTCCGCTGAATGTTAATTCTTAATAAGTTTAGTTTATAATATATCTAGTATAAAAATAGTTTTAGTTTCATGCTATTATAATTATCTCTTATTAAATTCTTTAATTTATTTTTACTATGTGTTTTTGATAATGATTATTGACTTAATATCTATTTATAAGTTTCCTAGAGATCCGTCTTATTTTTACTTAAATATTATATTATAAATTTCTAGTATATCTCTTATATAGTTTACTTATTAACTAAGTATATTAACCACTATATTTTCTTTTCCTAATTTATAAAGTATTTAGAAGTTAAAGGTAGAAACTAATTTCTATTATCTAACTTATTATTAATTTAACTTCTTAGTTATTGTAAATGCTGTTAGATTTTTATAATCTAAATATATAATAATTTAGTGCTTAGTCTCCTCTAAGTAGTGTCTCTATTTTTTAAATACTTAAACTATTACCAATAGTTCTTTATTATGAATATTATAGTTTAACTTAGTAGTTATGAGTTTATAAGATAAAAAGTCTATTAGGTACTTATGCTTATTATCTTATACTTATAGTAAAATAGCTTTTATAGCTTTATCTAATACATCTACATGTATCTCTATTTAAAGTTATAAATTAAATATCTTTAATATTAGTAATTAAAATACTAAAGCTAATATAAATGTTAGAGGGCTGAGTATAGTGAAGTATATTATAAATTTATATTAGAGTTTTAAGTTACATATAGTTATATATAGTAAAGCTATAGTATGGATTTTTATCTATTCTTAAGCTTAGAGTAGGTACCAAAACTCTACTTATTTAAAAATAAGATACTAAACTCTAACTTAATACTAAACCCTATATTTAGCTTTATTCCTTTATTATTAGCCTCCACTAGTAATAGCCGGCTCTAGTGATATAAGCTAGATTTATATTACTAATAAAATTAATATAGCCAGCTAGGCAGCAGATAATCTAGAAGGAGTAATAGAAATTCTTAAATTAAATTATAACTTACTTAGTATAAATAGCGGATAGATTAACAGCTAAAGCTAATTAAACTAATACTAAGACTAATACCTAGAAATACTTATCTTTAAAAATATTAATTAAGAAAGCCTCTGCGGCTTTTTGCAGAGCGTTAAGAGCTATAGCCTAAACCTAGAAATTATTATTAAAGTCTTTAATAATCTTATAAACTAGTTACTAGAATAGAAGACGCCTTAATAAATGTCTTTAGTAATATTAATAGTATTTAATCTCGTATAGCGCACTAGCTGTAAATTGTTAACTTAATATTAAAAATAAAAATAAAAAGAAGAAAATAAAAGAAAAGAAAAGAAAATTAGAAATACGTACTGCTAGGCTTGCGCTTATAATTATTATTAAGAAAGTTAAAATATAAAAATAATAAAACTTAAGATTTATTACTAGCTAAAGCTACTGGAAGCTGTTTAATACGCGTTTAAGGCTAAAAAACTATAAAGTATTAATTATAATTAACTAATATCTTATTTAATACTAAGAACTAATCTGTGGCAGTAATAGTCTTATGGGCTAACTTTTAGACTAGTTTATATACTACTTTACTAATAAGATTTTTACGAGACATATTAGAGCTAGTAGGCGTAATATATTTCTTACTTAAAATATTTTTATATGTTTTATTAGAACTAATGTGCGTAACATACTTTATATTAAGAATATTATTATAAGGCTTATTAAAACCACCAGACATAACATACTAGGTGCTAGGAATATTATTACTAAACTTATTAAAACCACTAAGCATAATATTCTCTATACTAAAGATATTATTATAAGGCTTATTAAAACCAGGCGTAACTTACTTTATACTAGGAGGATTATTATAAGGCTTATTAGAACTAATAAGCGTAACCTACTCAGTACTAGCAGGATTATTATAAGGCTTATTAAAACTAATAGGCATAACCTACTCTATACTAGCCATAGTTAAGATATTAGGCAGGTATTAGTTAAAACAAAATAATTAGTAATTAAATTAAGTATTAAAGTAGATTTTAAAATGTCGGGGCGTTAGGATTAGTGTAAAGATACAAATAAAAATAAATAAAAAAGAAAATTTTAGTAAGGTATAAGTATCTAATTAGCTATCTAGCGTATAGACTATTTACTTATCTAATTTTATCTTACTTTCTTACTAATACTAATATACTAACTTTATTAAAATAATATTTTGTAAGTTTTTACGCCGCGTAACTAATACCTAGACTAATATTATATATTAGTAATATCTTATTTACTAGCTATTTATTATGTTTCTAAAACATGCTGTAAAATCTGTCTCTGTAATGTTACCAAATAAACGCTAAAAAAAAGATAATAAATATTCAGATAATGCGTATACTGCTAAAGAGAGAAATAGATATAATAATTTAGAAAGTAAAGAGCTAACCCTAGCACGAGATAAGAATACAATAAATAAATTTATCTTAAAATATTAAATAAAATACGTGAAGAACTATGCAGCTGAAATTAACACTACTAAGAAAAAAGATAAAAAGTTTATAATAAAAAACTTAAAAGAGAAGGTAAAGATTAAGACTATTAAAAAACTATAAGTAGATAGGATATTAGTCTTAGTATTAATCACTAACGTTAGTAGGTTTAAGGTTAGTATTTATTAAATCTAGAAAATAAAGCTATAAAACCCTAATAAAGAATATCCCTCCTAATCTTCTATCTTTGGTAATACTATATCGGGTGATAATAATAACGTAAGTAATAATAATAAAGTAAAACTAAATATTACTATTAAAAAATAACTTTAAGTGCTTAAGGATTTAGTTATACTAAATTTAATAACATAGTAGCGCGTAGTGTAATACTTTTGGGATATAATATTAAAAAATACTACTAAGAAATTAAGGCAGCTCCTTGCTTAGACGGACTTTAGATATATTATTAAACTTATAAGCAAATCACGATTTAAGATAAGAATCTATTTTCTTAGTTTTAGACTAATACTAAACTAATACCTGTCTAAAAATATTTAATAATAATAATACAAGCTAAGCACTTTAACTAAGTAAGTTAAGTATAAAGAAGTATAAATCTTAAAGGTATTCTTATAAAGGAGAAGTCAACTATACTACTTAGCATCTATCATAAGATAAGATATTAGTCTAGGTATTAGTATATTACTAATATAATCTAAATTTCTATTTTAAAAGCCTTATATGCCCTGGCAATTGAACACGGCGTCTTAATACTTAAAGTAGATTTAATTAGTAGCTATCTAATTCCACCCTTTTATAGCTTATTTAGCTATCTAGAATGTGTTATTATAGTAGTAATTACTGCAGCATAATCTTATAACTAATATCTTTAATCCGAAATTCAGTTAGTATTTATATTAGGATACCTAGGTTTTCCGGGTGCTTTTTAGTCTAATATAATAGGAGACTTTACTAAAAAGTTTTACTTTAGAAATTTTAATAAGAATAATACTAAGCACCTACTTAACTAGCTTTTAGATAATAATAATTCTATACTAAAAGACGTTAGTGCATGGATTGAGCTACTTAATAAGTCTAGGTAAAAGTAAATATAGAATAACAAAGTTCCAGGTATTAGTCGGTATTAGTTTATTTAACTATAAATATATTTACTCCCTTTAAGATCTAAATACTGTATTAGTAACTGTAACTTAATATTGAAACCGCCTATTAATATTAGCCTGTCTTATACGTGTTATCTTACTCTTCTTTTACTTTAATCTCTAAAAGTTAAAGGTATTTATAAATAACACACTTTAGAGAGTCTTACAGCGTGAAATAGCTATATAAGTTAATCTAAAAATAAAGTTTTTTTTATCTAAGATATCTAACACTGCTTATTTAATAGTAATATTCTGTAACTTATAAATAGTAATAGTATAAGCTGCTATTAAAGGGAACTAAGTCCATAAATATATAACTTTCCCACACTAGAAATCCTAATAATAATGGAAAATTAGTACTATATTTTTCCTACCTAAGGTCCTATATACTAATAACCTATTATAATTATTAAAAGTAATAAGTAACGCTAAAAAGGCTTCTTTTTAAAAGTTTATAGTATTACTTAACTATATAATATTATTTAATATACCTAGAGTACCGTTTACTAGGTCTTTTTTTATTTATATATTATCTATAAGTATAACCCGTGAGCTAATACTTAAAGAAAGTAATGCCTTAAGGTTTCTAGTTTTTTTTATAATAGAATTTTTAGCCCCTACGCCCTTATAACTAGCTGTAATAGTTATTATAGGTTAACTAAAATCTTATAGCTGGTAGTAGTTTAACTTTTAGACTTAAGTCTTCTTAGCATAAATATAGATTATGTCCCAGAATGAATTAATATTATCTATAAGAAGCGTTAATTAAATTCTAGTAGTAAATAAAAGCTAGTTTTAAACTATAATTTTTTTAATATGAAGATAATTTAACGTGTTATGAAAAGTCCCCTAATCATAGCCCTACTATCACATTATAATATTAAGGATAATAGATTTCTTAAACTATTAATATAGCTGCTGCCCGAACGTCTTACTTATATTCTAGAATATATAAGTATTATATAGAGGCCTTGTATTTATAGGTAGAAGTTAAAAGAAATTCCCAGCTAAGACCACACTCAAGCCACTAAAAAGAAGATAACTAAATAATAGGAAGATCTTCTTACACTATAAATTAACCTAAGTAAGTATCTTTAAGTTAACTATAGATTTTTTATTTATAACTAGATACTAAACGTCCTTAAACGTAGTCTAGAGAGCCTAAATAGCTTATAATAATAACTTAGTAAACTCTATACCCTTAATTAGAATATAAAATAATGCGTTTAGTATTTTGCTAGAAATATTATAAGCAGCGTAATCTATAGGTGTTGCTTAAATTATTAGAGAATAATACCTATAAGTAATAGCTAAGTCATTAAGCTTAGTAGAGATAAATTCTATAATATATATTTTTCTAAATTCTACTTCTCTATCTAGGTTAACTAGCTGCTGTAGAGGGTTTTCTCTAATTAAAATTAACTAGTAGTAGTTTATAATAAGCCTATTAAATAACTTTTACTTTTTAGTAAGAGTCTTATATGTCCTCCTAGCCTGGATAATAAGATTAATAAGATAATTAGTCTTTTATTACTTCCAGTACGTAAAGAGATTAAGGTTATAAATACTAATTTAAGTAAACTAATTTATTACGTGATTTTTAGAGTAATCTTCTAAGTTTTCTTTATTAATTAAAATATTCTATGTGCCTGGTTAACGAGCGGCTAATTTCTTCTAAGATAAATTAAAATCTTTCTCTTTTTTATTAATGTCTTTAAGGTCTAGATTATTCTCTTTAGTAGGCAGTTCTTTTTTCTTATATAAATTATTCTATAAGTGACTATAATAGGACTTGTAGTGCTAATAAGTCTTCTTATATATAGTAAAAATCTTATTCTCAGATAAAAGGATTTTACTTATTTTCTAAAATAGATAATAGAGTATAAATTTAACATAAGTAAACTGCGCTAGGTTATAGTTGAAATAATATTAAAATATAAAATTTAAAATCTTTAGCTTAGCCCAAGACCTCTCCTTCATGTCGCCAGTATAGTTATGTTTAAGAAAGAAATCATAAAAAGAAAGATTATACAGATTAGAATGATCTTTATACTTTTAGAGAAGACTTTTATTATAATAAAGAGTTCTATTATCTTCGCTATCTCCTTTTTTAAAATAGTACATATTTGGCTGGTCTTTCTCTAGCTAATAATTAACATTAAGTACCTAATAAGAGTAATAAACTAATAGTAAATTAAAAAGAAAATAGGAAACCTTCTAAGTTAACTAGTCCTACTTACTAATAAGTCTATTTATTATCTTTATAACGAAAGAGTGTAGCGGCCTTTCAGAATTAAGTTTAAATAAAATTCTAGTAATTATAGTTTTATAGTTCTTAAAGAGCTTCTCTTACTTAGTAGTATACTTTCCACTATATAATATTACACTAATAGTACTAGTACATAATTAAATATCAGTATTAACCAGCCATCCTATTAAGAGTATATAATAATATGGATTTAATTAAAAGTGATTATGTGTAGGGTAAAACTAATAGTACAACTTACCCTTATTATAGTAAATAGTAGGGAATTTAGTAAATAGCTAGAGAGTAGAAAATCAGTACTTAAGCTATTTTATCTTCTTATTAAACTTTAAGTAATACTCTATTATATAATAGTGGATTTAAATCCTAGTTAAGATTAAGAACAATTACTTAAATTTCTAGATTATATTAGAATAGGCAAGTAAAAGAGGCGAGCCTTTATCAGCAATATCTTAGAACTAGAGTTAAGAATATATAGCAGAAATATATACTTTCTAAAATCTTATAAATTCGGCTAAAGCCTTGTGGTTATCTTTATTAAAAAGCTCCTTATCAGGATTTAGCGTGTCTTTATAGTAATATATACTATAATTATAAATACTACCACGGCTCTGCTACTTAAAATGATTCTAACTATTAATAACACTAAACTTAGGGGTAAGCACCTTATCCTTGAAAGCTTAAAAATAACGGTAAAAGTAATAGGTAATAATATAGGAATTATCTTAAATATTATTATATATAATCTTAATCCTAGCGGCGGGGGTAGCATTCTTTCACTTATTATATTAAGATAGATATTATATTAAGTTATTTTAATAGTAATTAGCTGTAGAGAAAGTAATAAATAAACTTAAACTCTTTAGCTGCTATACCTGGAAAGGTATTAGTCTTAGTATTAGTCCCAGTATTAGTCCCGGTATTAGTCCCAGTATTAGTTCTAGTAAATAGTAAAATGGAATTATATACTATAGTTTTAAGACTTTTACTTTTATCTGTTTAAAAAGGGCGCGTCCTACAGAAGGCTCTAGTAAAATATATAACTAAGTTTAATATAACTATAAACTAGAAACTATCATCCTCAAAAGCACTTTAAAGCTTATTAATAAAGATATCTTTATTATTAGATATTCTTAATATAAAAAACCTAGACTTTAAGTTTACCTGCTTTCTTATAATTATATTAAATGTTACATAATGAAAGCGTGGATATTGCGCTATATAGCTATCCTTATATAGTAATATATATTTAATATAGAATTTATAGTTAATATATTATTAATAAGGCTTTATGTACTCTTTTATATTTATAGAAAAATATATTAAAAAAGCCCTACTTAGTAATGCCTTACTACAGTTAAACTTTAATAAAGGGGTATATTAAACGGATGCTATAGAGAGTAAAACTAGAGCTCTAATTTAATACTATAAAATCTCTAACTCCTATGTATTAGGAACTAGATTTAGGATTATAGTAACTTAAGAAGTAGGATTATTCTTACTATTATCCTTACTATTATTCTTACTATTATTTCTATTATTATCTTCACTATTATTCTTATAGAGCATATTTATATTAGTGTTTAAACTTTTAGTAGCCTAGTCATAAGCGAGACCTCCTTACGTAATATTTATAAACTATTCTTATTAAGTAAATATAAAAGATACTTTATCTATTTTAATAGTAGGTAAATTGCTGTTAATATAATTATTATTAGGAAAAGCGTTTAAGGCTTTATTATTAATAGTAATATCTCTATAGCCGTTATAATTTTACTATAAAAAGTATAGCCAACACTAAACTACCTAACGCTGTATATAATAGTTATTTTAAAACTATTAGTTAACACGTTTATAATTATCACTAGAAGAACGGGGTAACTTAAGAAGTATAATATCAAGATCTTAAGATAAAAGAGATAATAAACTAAAAATCTTTCTAATATTATATAAAAAGTAGTAAATATGCCCTATATATTTATATTAAGCACCTTAATATTAGCGGACTTTTATGAAGATATATACTTAAGTAATTAGTATTTTCTTTATAGTGGAAAGTTTTAGAAGCTTTTTAGGCCATAAGCTAGAGTCCATCTCATTATCATAGCCAAATAAAGATACGAAATTAGGATCTTGAGAACTATTTTTAAGTCTTAAATGCTTAGCCTCATCTTTACGGCAAATAAAGTACTTTTTATTTATAAGCTTTATATTAAATTAGCGTTTATTGTAAGTACTATAGGTCTCTATTATAGGCTTATTAAGGCAGGTGTAAAATCTCTTAATTAGTTATTAATCTATAAAGCTAAGAGCAAGGTTATTTAAGAAAATATTACTTAAAAAATCTATAATAAAGTTAGGTAGTAGCAAGGTTATAAGATGGACCTATATTAGGGAGTATAAATAGAGTAGAAAAAAAGAACTTATTAAGTATAGTATTATAGAATATAAATATCAACTATAAAGGCTAATTTAGCTTAGTATTCTAGAATATAGATATTAAGTCTAAAGACTAATTTAGCTCTGTATTTTGGGATAGAGAGGTTAACTAAAAAGACTAATTTAACTCCTCCTAGCATTTTATTAAAGATAAGATAGATAGTATAGATAATACTTTATTACTTACTTAATACTTAATGTGGTATTATTTCTAAAACCTTAGCTTAAGCACAGCAGGCGTTAGCTTAAGCTAGTGTATTATTACTATTTAATTTACTTAGTAAATAACGAGAAGGACCGCGCTGCCGTTATGGAAGTAAAACACTATATAATATAATTAAAAAACTATATAGTATAGGAGACAGAGCTAGGGGCGTATAATATTATATAAATATAACTACGTTTAGTAAAGGGCGTTGTATAAGTATAATTACTTATAACAAGAGTATAAAATAGTAGGAAGTAAAAGATAGAAATAATATAACTTTATACTTACGCTATATATATAATTAGCTATAGAAACCTTAATAGGTATAGATATATATATATATTATATATTAATATTTCTACAGCGTAAGCACGTAGCTTTCTAAATACTATAGATTATTTTATTAGTAGTAGTATCTTTAGGGTTACCACACTAGTTATAAAGAGGAAGTAAATCTATTAGAAAAGTATTAAATATAAAAGAAGTTACATAAAAGAGATATTAGTTAAGGCGTTAAAGTATTAGTTATATAAGAATTTTTAGTAAACTTTAGTATTCCTCTAGTATAGAATAACTAGAATCTGATTACGTAAGGTCGTTTTTTCTAACTAACTAGAACATAAAAAACCTTAGTGCTATTTTAATAAACTTCTAAACTAAAAACCCCCCTATTTAAATAAAAGAAAGCTTTACTACGCTTAGTAATTAAAATATTTCTTTTAACTCTTTAAAAGCGTCTTTCTTATATTGTTTTTACTTAAATTATTAATCCTTTTTCAGTAATTCCGTTAAGGGTGATGTGATTTTTAAGTAATTCTTAATAAATTATCAGCAGAATTCTATAAATCTAAGAAAAGAATAAACTTCTTTTATGTTTATTAGTGTTAGCTAAGATAGTATATTTTTTATCTTATTAAGGTTAACTACTATTCCGTTTTAAAATACTAAGTATTCTAAGAATTTAACTTCCGTTCTATAGAATATATATTTCTCTGTTTAAATATACAGCTTGTGTTTCTTAAGCTTTTATAATACTTTCTTAATATACTTAACATGTTTCTCTAGCATTCTGTTTATGTATATAAACACGTTATTAAGATATACTATTATAAATACGTTTAGGTATTCTCTTAGCATATAATTAATAATTATCTAGAATATTACTAGTGCGTTAGTAAGTCCTATTAGTATAACTAGATATTTAAATAATTTATATTTTGTTTTAAATATTATTATCTATTCATGTTCTTTAGCTATTTATATTTAATAATATTTATTTTTAATATTAAAAAGGCTAAATTATTTAGCTCTTCTGAGTTTATTTATAAGTTCTAATATTAATAGTATAAGATAATAATTTTTGACTATAGCTTCATTAAAGTATCTATAGTTAATATATAATCTTAGTTTTCTATTTTTTTTTTTTTAGTATAAAGAGTATTGGTGAAGTTATTTTACTTTAACTTATTCATATATATCCCTTCTATTTGTTTTCTTATAAAAATTTTCGTAACTTCTTTTATTAATAAATGGGTATTTGATATAATGGTTCTAGTTTTAAATCTATTCCCTCTTTAAGCATAATTTTATAGTTCTAATTTTAATATTCTAGTAATTAGTCTTTAGCTTTTTTAAAGAAACATTCTCTAAATTCCTCTTAGTATTCTTTTAGTATAACAAATTTAGTCTTATAAAGTATTATTTTCTTTATTTATATTATTATTTATTATTACTATCTATAGCATTTGTTCCTGTTGCCTATAGTTTTACTTTTTTAATTAATAGTTAGGTTCTATTATGCTAGCCAGTTCTATCCTAAGATAAAATTCTTATTACTTAGATTTATAATTTTAATATAGTAGTTATTCTTATAACCTGCTGCCTAAATAGTTATATTTTATATTTTAAAATTAATTAGACTTTTTTTAAATACTGTTAGACTATTATTTATGTGTTTTACTTATATAGGTTTATTTAAAACTCTAGTTAGTATCTAGTATTTTTATATTTATTTATTTAATATAAGTATTTTATTAGCTTTACTGTTTATAAGTGCTAGTATTTAGTTACTATTAATATATACATTTACATATAGCTTATTTTCATGTTTTTATTAGTTTAATTATATGTATATAATTAATATGTCTTTTTTAATTTTTTCTTAACTCTTTAGTAGCTTAGTTACAGTCTACTAGTCTTCTAGTTTTTTATATATAGTTAATTTCTAAGTAGCAGTTGTTTTTTTGGTGTTTTCTTTCTTAGTCTATAAATTAGACATCTCTAGAATTAACATACTTTTTTATTTAATATTTTATATATATTTTTAGCTTATTCTCTATAATTCTTATATTTCCATTCTAGGAAATATTCTTAATATGTGAGTTTCTTATGTAATTCTGTAACTAACTATTTCTTTTAGTAGTATTTAGCTTAATATAATTAGTATTTTAGTTAACATTTATTCTATAATAGCTACTTATATTTCTCTGAATTTAAATCCTATAGTTTATCTTCTAAGTCCGTGTAAACCAGCTTTTGTTATAAGTTAAATTTATTTTTATTTATAAGTTATTATAATATATTTTTTATCCTTAATCCTTTAACACGTACTGTGTGTTTATTCTATTTATAATTTATTTCTATATAGTCTAATACTATATATATCTAGTATTCTTTTTTTATTACTTTATTTATGGTGTTGTTGTCTTGTACTTATAAAATTAATAGAAAGATTATTTCCTCTTTTTTATTTTAATCCTATTCTAGTTCCGGATGTCTGGTAGGATGATAATAAGTTATATAACTTATAACTAACGTAGATTCTTATTTATAGATTTTATTTATCTATATAGCTAGTTTTTATCTACTAAGTTCTTTATATTACTTATTTCCTGCTAACTATAGTGCTTATTAGTATTTATATATTCTATCTTTTAAGATAACCTTCTAGTATTTAGTAATATAGTATTTCTTTAAATAATACTTTAATTTATATATCTAACAATATCTCTAGCGTACTTGCTATATAATTATTATAGATATTAGTTTTTTATCTTCTTTTATCTCTTAATTCTTTTTTTATTTGAATTTCTAGTTTTTCTTATAAAAAAGTCCTCCTTCCTATTCTATAATCTCATAGAATCTTTATATTTTCTTTTTAGTTTTAGTATTATGTTGTTGAACTGTTGCTTTTTATATTATAATAATTATATTACTAGATTATTCTACTAGATAATTCTTAACTTGCTAATATAAGACTTTATATTTTTATTTAAGATATATATAACTTCTGCATATCTAGTATTATTCTTTTTAGATTTTTTTTTTAATTATCTTTTTTATTACCATGTCTTATGCTTGTTTTACTTGGATTATAGTAATCTTAATTTTCTTTAATACTTTAATTTAAACATAAGCTTTTTTAACGTCTACTTATTATTATCTATAGTTTTTAATAAAATGTTTTTATTTTCTATACCCTAGGCAAGTTTTTTATATATAGTATTTTATTTATTTCTTAGTTCACTTCCCTTACCTTTTACTAATAAATATTTATTTAATATTAATGTCTATTTCATTATAGGTTTAAGTATTTTTTTTTTAAGTATATAAATTATTAATTTTCCTCATACTTTCTTTTCCTGCTTCTGTTGGTATTAATAATTATTAATAATTACTATTTATTTAATAATTTTAAGTAAGGTACTTAGCTGTTTCCCTCTAGAAATTTCATCCTTAATTCTGTTTTTTAGTTCTTTATAGTATATTATAACTAATAGTTAGTTTATTTAATTAAGTTATAATTAAATTTATTTAAACTCCACTATATAATTAGCTGCTGATGTTTATTACTTGAGTTATTAAAGCTTCTAAATTACCTCTATTTCTTTATTAATTTCTCTAAAGACTATAATTATCTCTTATTTAAAATATTTATAAGTTTTAAAAACTTGTTATATATTATTATTATAGTTTGTAAATTCTACTGCCCCTAAGTTAAAATCTCTATTTACTAGGTAGTTTCTTATTAAAGGTTTAAACTATTATATAGCTTTTTTTATTATATTTATGCTAGCTACTAGAATTTAATCTTAATTAGTTATAAATAATACTTAATTAAATTAATAGTAAAGGTTTATTATTATTATAAAAGTTTTAAGCTTATCTTAATTACTGTTGAACTTTATAGGAGGTTATATTTTTACTATTTCCTTCTTTTATCTTACTCTAATTTATTGTTATAAGTTTACTAGGGTGTTACATAGTTTTATAATAGCTATTATTTATTCTTAAATAATTTATTATATATTTTTCTGTTTTTTTAATGTATTTCTAGTTATAAATAAAGATCCTACTATAACTTCCTCTTCACTGCTGCTTTTTTCTAATAAATAGAGTTTTTATTTATCCTTATAATAAGTTATTATAAACCTTATTTAAATAATATAATATTAGAATCTATCCAACAGCTTTTTTTATTCTCTTAAGATAGTAATTATAATATTATAAGTTATTAACTTACTAATATAATATTATACTAGTAATAAGCTGTTTAATTAACTATATAACTTTAGTTAGTTTTCTCACTTCCGGATCAGAGAGCTTATTAGACTTAGTAGAAGTTAATTAACTTAATAAGAATAAAAGAAAGTAATATAGTAAGTTAAGATTTAACAGAATAGTATTAAACTATATCACTTAAGATATAAATCTTAATTTTAGAGTAACTATAAAGAATTAAAACTAAATAATAAAGAAGGGAGAGCTCTTTTAAATACTTAATTTCTTATAATCATAAACTAATTAACTTTTACTTAAACTTATTAAGTAATTATTTTATTTATATAAAATAAATTACTTTTAGCGCCTAATTTTATTAATCTCTATTTATTTTATTATAAGTGTTTAAACTTGCTGTTTCTTAGCTTATATAATTTCCTTTTTAAGTCTAGTACTCCTTTTCTTAGTTAGCTTCTTTCTAATATAACTAAGGCTTATTATAAGAGAGTTAATCTTTTTAACTCTATTTTTATTCTTTTTAACTATTTTAAGATACTTTATTTTCTAATTAACTTCACTAGTGCTATTATCCCGTGATTGTGTTTTATAGTCTATAATAATTAATTTCTTTTACTAAAATAAAATTACTAGACTATAATAAATTATAAAAATTTTTTATTATAAGTATATTAAATTAAACTCAATTTAAAGCTATATAATAATACTTAAAAACTTTATAATTTTAATATAAAATTTAGGTAGCTACTTAAACTTATTATAAAAAAAATAAAAATAGTTTATTTAATAAGTTATTTTATAATAACTAAATATATTAAAATAAAATAGCTTACTAGTTATAAATAAAGTAAAATATATATATTTATTAGTTAACTATTTTTTAACTAGTTAAAAGGCGTTACTAAAGTAAGTACTTATTTAAACTTTTTTTAATTTATTATAATAAAAAGCTATATAAAATATTTTAATAAGTTATAAAATAGCTTAAGGCTACTAATTTAGTGTTTTTTAATAAATTAATTTTTAATAAAATAACTAGTTAAAAGTATTATGTATAGATATATATTTATTATCTACATATTTTATTATACTTAGAAAATTAAATGTAAAAAAACTTAAGTAATTTTATTTATATATATTACTAATAGTTACTTGCTTTATATAAGTAAAAAAAAATTACTTTAATTAAAAAAAAATTCTTAATTAAATACAAAATTTGCTTCTTTTAATACTATACTTAATATATAATTATAAACTTATAGTAATAGTACTAAATAACATTTTTATATACTAAAACTAAAAGGTTATAAAAGTAATAAAAACTACTAACTATTTAGTATATTTTTTACTACTATATTTACTTAATTTTAATTTAATTAAACTTATGTTTAAAGTGTTAAAAGTATAAATTTAAAAAAACTATATATATACTTAAAGTAAGTTTACTAACTTTAGTAATTTTCTAAAAGTGTTAATTTTAAAAAGTTGTTATAACAAGTTTATAGTAAAATACTTTAAGTATACTATAAACAAGTTATATAAAATTAAAAATTAAAAGCTAATAAAAGTAAAACATAAAACATAAAAATAGTAATTTATTATTATTTATAATTTTATTATAATGTTTACATTTACTTTAATACTAATTATAGTAGTAATAGTAAAAATATTTAACTAAAATTTATTTATTACTTTTACTATTTTTTTTAATACTACTAAGCTTATAGTAGTTTTATAAAACTACTTAAATTTATAAAACTTATTATAAAAGTATTAAACTATTTTATTTTTAAACTTATAAAACTTACTAATAATAATTTTATATAAATTTCTATTTCTATTTAATATTTTTTTGAAATTTTTTAAAGTTTATTTTTACTTAATTACTACTTTTTAAGTATATAAATAATTATTTTAGTTATTTTTAAACTACTACTATATAAGCTACTTAAAAAACTTTTTTATAATAGTTTATAAATTTTTTTTTACTAATAATAAATTTTAAACTAAGTATAAGTATAATAGTAATAGTAGTAGTAATAATACTAATAATAATAGTAATAATAATAATAGTAAGTAAAGTAAGTATATTTACTATACTTATAGTAGGTATAATATTTAAAAATAACTAGTAACTAATTAATATATAAAATAAACTATATAAAAAGTTACTAATACTTTAAGTAAAATAAAACTACTTAAATTTAACTATAATTTAGATAATTTATATTATACTTAAAGTACTTTATATTTCTTTACTTATTATTTTTTAATGTTTTTCTATTTTTTTTATTAATAGTACTTTTACTTTTTTTATTAATACTTCTATTTTTTCTTTAAGTTATTAAATAAGCTAAAGCTATTAAAGTACTTTTTTTTTATTTTTTTTTTTTAAGTTAGTTATTTTTACCTTTTAATAAGTACTAATATTTAATAAAATTAAGTAAAAAGTAAACTAATAAATAACTATTATTTAAAATTACTTTAACTTAAAATTTAGTATTTATTAAAGTAATTTTATAGTACTTAAATAACTTTATAATAAAATACTAGTTTGTGTAATTATTATACTTTAAGTATTTATACTTTTATATTTAGTAAATTTAGTTCTTTTAATTAGTTTTAGTAGTAATTTACTTAATATACTATACTACTTATATTTTATTAAGTAACTATTAAGTATATTACAAATTATTTTTACTTAAAGTAGTAGTTTTAAGTATATTAAAGAAAAGTTTATTAAATACTTAGTTATACTTAAAAGCTTTTTTTAATACTTTAATTTTTATTTTTACTTTTACTTTATACTTTACTTAATTAACTAAGTAGCTTCTACTAATTTAATAGTTAATAAAGTAAAATAACTACTTTATTTTAAATAAACTAAAATTAGTACGTGTAATTAAAATTTATATTACTTTTAATTTATTTAATTAAAACTCTATTATATAACTTATAATTTTATAATTTTTGCTTTTAATTATTAACTTAAGCTTTTTTATTATATTATTTACTATAGTTTTTATATTATTAGTAAATATATATATATATATATATATATATATAGTAAAGTAAATAAAACTTGTTAAAAACTATATTCTTACTATTTACTATTAATTTATATAAAATATTTATATTAAATTTAAGTTTTTAGGGTAATAAAAAAAATGTTAAAAAGTTATTAAGTAGCTACTAAAATAGGAGAATAAAATATTTTATATTTTATAATAAATATTACTATAAATTCTATTAAAAGTAGTAATAAATAAATTTTAATAAATAAATTAACTATAATAACTATAGTAGAAGTAGTTATAATAGTAATAATAATAATTAAATAACTATTAACTTTTAGTAAATTAGTTTAATAAACTAACTTATATGTAAGTATATTTTTACTTTTTCTACTTTTTCTACTACTAGTAGTTGCTTTTTTACTATTTTTTTTTTTGTAACTATTAGCTTTTTACTTAATTTTTTATAAAGTAGTAGAAGTAAATTAAATTAAGTAATAGTTTTATAAACTTTAGTAAACTTAGCCTTAAGTATAAAAACTTTAAAATATAAAAAATTAGTTTTAGAATTTTCTAATTAAAATTCAAATTACTTATAATTAGTTATACACGTTATTTTATTGTATAGATAATTAAATTTATAAAAATTACTAATTTTTATAGAAAAATAAAGTGTAGTATAAATTTTAGAAGTTGCTAAAATTTTTTACTAATTTTTATATATAATAAATTAAGAATTTATACTTAAATATTTTAACAACTATTTAATAATAAATTCTAGAAATTTAATAGTTAATTAATAATACTTTAAAATAAATAACATTAAATTTTAAAAGCTAGTAATTAATAGTTATTAAAACATTTAAGAAAAAGTAAATTTAGAGGCTAAAATACTACTATTTTAATAACTATTAATTTCTAGCAGCTAAAAATTTAATAGTATCTATTTTAAAGTACTACTAATTACTTATTAAATTTCTAGAATTTATTAAGTAGTTATTAAGATATTTAAGTATAAATTCTTAATTTTTTAGTAAGTTTTAAAGTAATTTACTTACTTATTAAATACATTATATAATATTAAGTAAATTAAATTTAAAACTTTATATAAAAAATATATTATATATTATTTTTATAAATAAATTTATGTACTAGTATAAAGTTTATATATAAATATATAATAAAAAAAATATATTTATATAAAATATTGTTTTAAAAAGCTTTGAATATTATAAATAATTGCTATAATAATTTTTTAAATATTTAAGTTTTAATAAAAAGTATTGGTATTTAATATTTATACTAATTTAAGTTTTAAATTTTTTTTATAATAATTATACTTTAAAAAGTATTTAAAAGTTTTTGTGTTTAATTATTATATTTATTTTACTTAATTAAATACTTATAATAAGTTTATTTATAATATATAGTAGTTTTATTTATAATTTAAATAGTAAGTTTTATTACTTAAAAATATATTTAAATTTAAGTATAGTAAGTTAAAATAAAAATATACAAAAAAACTAAATATATTTTTTATAAATAAGTATTTTATTTTATTTTATTTTACTATTTTATAAAGTTGTAATAATTTAATACTAATAGTTTTTATAATAATATTTAATTAAAAAATATTTGTTTTATTTTTTAATATTTATATATATATATAAAAGTTATAATGTATTTTATAAGTAAATAAATTACTTAAGTAAATATGTTACTTCAAAATTAATAAAAAAAATAAATAATTTGTACTTAAATATTTTAGCAACTATTTAATAATAAATTCTAGAAATTTTAAAAGTAATTAATAATATTTTAAAAAAAAGCTATTAAATTTTTAAAAGCTAGTAATTAATAGTTATTAAAATAGTAGTATTTTAGCTTTTAAATTTTTTTTTAAATTTTTTAATAATGTTTAATTATTAACTTTTAAAAATTTAATAGTTTTTTATTTTAAAGTACTATAAATTACTTATTAAATATCTAAAATTTATTATTTAGTAATTATTAAAATATTTAAGCGTAAATTCTTAATTTTTTTTATAATATTTATAGTAATTTTAACTATAATAAATTAAACTTTATATATATTTTACCATAATATACTTTACTTTTAATTTATTTGCTAATATTATTTTAAGTAATAACTATTAAGCTTTTTACTTTTATTCTAATTTTTTTTAAATACTTTTTTTATACTTTTTATATTATGCTCTAATTTTATTTACTTTCTAAAACTTAATAATTTTTACTTTCAGTAATATAAATAAAAATATTATTTATTTAATACTTTTTATAAGTTAGTAAAAAAAAACTTAAAAATGAAAAATATTTAAGGCTTTAATTTAATTTAAGTTTAGTATTTTAATTTTAATAAAGTACTTTTATTTAAAAAAATAAAAATAGTATTTAAAACTTAATAGTAAGTTTTAAAAATACAAATTTTAAATTAAATAAAATTAAATTAGTACTTTAAAATCTTATATAAGTATTTTTTAATAATTAAGTTTTAATAAATTATTTTAAATACTAACAAGATTTCAACTTTTATAATATAGTAAATATAGTTATAAATAATTTTTTTATTTTACTTATATATAATTTTTTAAAAGTAAAAAGTAGTTTATATTAAGTAATTAAAACAAGCATAATATATAAGCTAGTATATATAATATAATTTTTTTTATAAAATTATTAGAATTTAAGTAAGTTATAGCTTTTATAATTATTAATAATTAGTAAATAACGTATATTTATTAAAATATAATAACTATTTAATATTAAGTTTATTAGTTACTTAATTACAATTATTTAATAAAATAACTTAAATTAAGAATATATTATTATTTTTATATTTTATAAAAAAGTAGTAATTTTATAAAAAATATTAAATAATAAAATTATTTATTTTTAAATATTAATGCTTTAAATTATTATAATTTACTTATAATAACTTAACTATAGTACTTTATATTAATTATGTTTATTAAAATTTCAATTTTTTTTAATAATATTAAGCTGTTTTTATATAATATATATATTTAAATTTTAGTTTAATAATTTTAAGATTTTTATATAAAGCTTTTTAGTAATTATAATTTTAATTATAAACTATTTTAACTTTTAAAAGTTGTTATATAAAGTATTTTTACTAGTTTCTATTAACTTAGTTAATAAAATATATAGTAATTAATTAATTAACTATATTTTTATAATATTAAGTTTACAAAAACTATTATAAATTTAACTTAAATATATACTAAATAATAACAATTTTTATTTAATTTAATAAGTTATTTTAAACTAGTTTTATAATTATATTATAAAAAGGTTTAGTATAACGTTTTTTATAAGCAAGTAAGTTATATAAGCAAGTGAGCTACTTTTACCAAGAATTACCTTTTCTTTAATAACTTTACGAAAACTTAATATTATTTAACAAAAATTTAAAATTAGCTTTTAAGATGTTAGATGCAACTAGTATTAAATTTATATTATAATCATATTACGTAATTGTAAGTTATTAAGCTTAGATTCTACTTTACTTTAAAATAATGTTCAGCTATTTATATTTATAATATTACTTAATAATAAATTATAAAAACATAAATACAAGGTATTAGAACCTAAATCTATAATATATTAGAATTTTAAAGCTATAGTCTTAGTAGTTTTTAAGATATTATAAAGTAGGGGCTAAAATTTCCTCTTATCTAAAGACCTTAAAAACCTACTTATTCTATTACTATAAAAGCATAATATAGTCTAAATTATATATAAAATAGCTTAAGTTTAATATCTATAGTTTCTTATTTAATAGTTATTAAAATATTAATAGCTAAAAATAAATTTTTAAAAGGTAAATTCTAAGCTTAATAACTTATAATAACATATAACTATTAGAATACAAATTTAATATTAAATGTATATAATATCTAAAAAGCTAATTTTAAATTTTGGTTAAATAATATTAAGTTTTCGTAAAGTTATTAAAGAAAAGGTAATTCTTGGTAAAAGTGGCCTACTTACTTATATAGCCCACTTACTTATAAAAAACGTTACTAGTTAAAAGCTAATAAATTAAGAGTTTTTTTTTATTAAAGTAAAGTACTTATTTAAATAAAATACTTACTAAAAAAAATTTATATATAAATATTATATAATTTTTTTAAAACTTTTAAATTTAGTTTTTTTAAATAATTTTTTAAATTTATAATTTGTTTAATATATTTTATAGGGAACCAGCTTACCTAGGTAACTAGTTTATTTTAAAATATACTAAAAAATTAAGAATTTACACCTTAATATTTTAATAACTACATGATAATAAATTCTAAAAATTTAATAAGTTATTAATAGTACTTAAAGATAGAAATTATTAAATTTTAAAAGTGCTAGAAAATAACCTTTATTAAAATATTTAAGAAAAAGTAAATTTAGAGATTAAAAAACTACTATTTTAATAACTATTAATTTCTAGTACTTTAAAATTTAATAGCTTCTATTTTTAACTACTATAAATAACTTATTAAATTTTTAAAATTTATTGTCATATAGTTATTAAGAAATTAAAGTCTAAATTCTCGATTTTTTAGTATATTTTAAAGTAGACTAGTTACTTAAGTGAGCTAGTTTTCTATAAAATATATTATTTAATAAATAAGTATATATAATTATTTTTAATTTATATAATTATTTTATTAAATTATTTTATTAAATAAATAACTTAATATTAACTATTTTTTATTATATAATTGATTTTTAAAACTTATAGTACATAATATAATTATTTTTAAAAAGTTATAATTTATTTAAATATATTAAAAAAAATAAACTATAAATAAAGTAGTTATTATATTATAAAATTTAAATATTAATATTTAGTTTTTATTTTTATTTATTTATTTAGTATGTAATTATAAAATTAAATTAAAATAAATACTTAATTTAATATATTTATTAATACTTAAATTATTATTTTTATAGTAAAGTATTAATTTTTTTTATAATTACTTAGTACTAAAATTAAAAAAATTATTTTTTAATTTAAATTACTATTATTTAAAATAATATATAATAGTTTAAATTTTTTATTATATATTTTATAATTATATTTTGTGAAATTAAGTCTTTTTAAATAAAAAAAAAACAAGTACTAGCTTTTACTTTGCTTTATTTATTTTAATTTTTTATTAAAATAAATAGTACTAGTAGCTATATAATTAAAAAAAAAATTAGTTTTTATAATAATTAACTTAAAATTAAAATACTAAAAAAATTAAAACTATAAATATATATTTTAAAATTTTAAATACTATTTAGTAAATATTATTATATTTAAATTAAATATTTTTCATTAAAGCTATATATAAAAACATAATATATAAAAATTATTAAAAAGTTATTAATAAAAGTTAATAAATTTTAAAAATATTTTTATATTTTTAAATAGTTTTAAGTTAAATTTTTTTGTTATAATAAGTATTTTTTATATTTTTAAGTTTACTTTAATTATACCTTTAATATTAGCTATATATAATTTTAGTAGTTTTCTAACTTTTAGTTTTATTTTCTAGAAATATATATATATTTATTATTATTTCTATTTACCGCCTGATTTGGTCTCTTTAATAGATCTATATAGGTTAATTCCTTTTATAAAAAAAACTTACTAATAAGAAAACCTATTAATATGTTATATTAAAGAGGTGTTAATATTCTATTATTATAGCACTTCTTTTCTATTATCTTATCTTTTATAAGGTCTGTGTTTTTAGCTATTATGTTTATATTTTATAGATAATTTTATTTTCTTTTTTCTCTTATACCTTCTTTTTCTTTCTCCTACTATTAGTCTAGGCTCTGGAATGGGCGGAAGTGGTTTATTTTCTTAGTATTAATTACTTTTACTATATAAAACTAAGTAAGTATTTTTAATCTTATAAACTACTTTATAGCTACTTAAGTGCTATTTTTCTGGCTTAGTATTTTATCTAGTTATTCTAATAAGAATAACGCTATTAGTTTAGTTCTCTTAAGTTTAAAATAGTAGAAAAGAATATAGTATATAGTTTATACTAGCTAGTTATAGTTATACTATAAGAACTTATTTAGGACCTCTATTTTTACTAGCTAGGTGTTAAGGCTAAGGACTTCTATATATAATAAAAGCAGAATAGTAGCTTCTATCTTTAGAAGTTCTTTATAGAGTAAGATTATAAATATTTTCTATAAAATATACTAGGTAGTTACTATCTGTTCTTTTACTATACTTTATTATTAGTATTACTATTTTTTATTTACTTACTTTAAGGTGAGGTTGGCTGTGCGCTAGTAATATTAATAGCTATTAATATAATATACTTATATTTTCTCTACACATCTCTATCTCCGTTAGTGCTAGTAGTTTCTAGAGGTTTCTTTTATAAAATAGGCCAGGACTTCTTTCTAATATTCTTTTACCTAGTTTTAAAGCTTTTTTAGTAAAGTTAATAGTTATATTATAATCTACTATTAACTTACTAATAATGTCTAAATATTATTAAGGATATTTATTTATTTATTTTTTACTAGGTCTTAGCTAGTGTCTAGGGTCCTCTAGAGAGCTATAGTATTTATATAAAGTATAATTAATAAAACTACTATCTCTCTCTTAATAGCTATTATTAGTATTCTCTTATATACTTTTATAATTTTATAGAGATACTAGTTTTAAGTCTTTTAAAGCAGTAGGACGAGATTTTTTATTATTAAATTACTATTATCACGAATTCCTTATATCTAGATACTGTAGAGTATTATTAGATAAATAATTACTATATATAAAAGACATAAATGTCTTATAAACAGGCCTTATATTAATATAGTAATTTATAATATAATTTTAAAGACTACTATGCCCTTCTTTACTGCTTTATAGATATATTTTTTTATTAAAGCTTTAGGTCTACCTAGACTCTAAGAACGTATATACTTAAGCTTTAGAGAGTAGTTTTATAGCTAGTAATTTATACTATTAACACTAAATCTACACTATTATAGCATTTTTTTTTAGTAAAATATATAAGCTAGTATTTCTTTAATATAAATATAATACTGTAGTGTTTAGCTTATACTATATATTAATTATATATAGCTATTAGGCGTTAGTAATTCTTAGTAATTAAGTTTCCTTATAAAATAAAATTTATATCATTAATAAAGCTAAATACTAGTATATTACTATTTAATCACTAAAACTCCTCTAGAAGCTTTAATATAAAGAAGAGGAATAAAATTAGTAAAAATAGAAATCCCTATAGGATATCTATTTATATTTAAATCTATTTATTTTAATACTTAAGAAATATAATGCGCATTCGTCGAGCAGTTATAAAGCTTTATATAAAATAAACTATTTATTCTAATAGTCTCTTCTTTTTTAGAATATATAGTAGATGTTCGTAGGAGATGTTGTTAAAAGCTCTAGTTAAATTTAGACTTAGTATTAAAATAATATAACCTAAACACACTCTTTACGCTGTTTAAATACTAGAAATAAATATACTAATTACTAAAAGTATTAAGCACTTCTTCTTTACTCTTATTTAGTTCTAAAAAAGTAGTTTATATTTTTTAGTGGCTGCTATTATTATGTCTGCTACTTATTTCTTAATTATCTTAACTAGAGTATTTTCTAGTATAATTAGTTAGTAGCTTTCTAAAAAAAAGTAATCCTTCTTACCTTCTTTATTTAAAATAATTATAATTAATTCTTTAAGGTATATTAATATTATTCTGCTTTTAAGGTACTAATAAACCGCCTATATAAGTTCCTAAGCTATTAATAGAAATACGAGTTTTAAAATCTTATTTAGTATACTATTAAGGCTTAGAGTTTTTCTATTTAGAAGTTTTATAATTAAATTACTTATTATCTTTTTAGATATATATAAGTTAATATTAATTAAGTGTGCTCTAGCTATATTTTATTATTAATATTTTCCAGATTAGCTTTACTTATATTTAGGAAAAACTTCTTAGCTAAAATCTTTATTTTTATAGTATTATTTTTAGTAAGAGGGTCGCTAGTTAAGCTTTTAAAATTAAAAAAAATAAGAATTATTTTTTATTATATTAATATTTTTTTTACTCCACCTTAAGAGGGTCTATAGTCTCTTATTATATGATTTTATAAAGTCTATTATAAATTCTTATATAAATTATCTCTAGTTATTTCTTTTTACTTTTTGGATTTTTTTCTAGAGCTGGTTGGACAGTGTCTTATAGCTCTAATAGTTATAATTCTCTCTATAATTATAATACTAGCGTTTTATTTATCTAACGCTTATAAGAAACTAGGCTGCTTTTAGTAACTATATTCTATATACTTATAAACTAAGTTTTATATATAGATAGTAAATTTTAAGAGTATATATAATTTCTTTCTAGAGGACTTCTAGAGATTCCGGAGCTATTATCTACTTAAGGTTTTTAATATTTTAGAGAAATTCTTTTATGTCTAGTTTTTTAAGCATATAGTATTTATTTTTCTTTTATAAATAGATAATAGCATCTATTTAGATTTATATTAGTATATAGTCTCTTATTAGAGTTTATTTATCCTTAGTTCTACAGAAGCTAACTCTTTTATATATTATATTTAATAGAAATATAAGGTTAATAATACTCTCTCTTTATTCTCTTTTTTATATTAGTTTATTTTATAGTATAGCGTGTTAAAGACCTTATGTTTTTATTTTAAGAAGTAAGTGTTCTATTTATACTTTTCTTATAACATAACTTCTTTCTTATATTAAATAGTATATATTAAAGTTTCTAAAAAGTATAACTTTTTCTTCTGCTTTCTTAATTACTTTGTTAATTTCTAGCCAGGTTTTTATCTATTAGTAGTCTTTATATAGGTTATTATTACAAACAGTAATAAGATAACTAATAGTTTAGTTAAGGAGGTAACTATATCTAAAGAGCTAAAAAAACTAGTAGTAATAGCTAATAAAGCTTTAGAATAGAAACGTATGTTTAAGCTTAAAAAGAAGAACTATAAGTAAGTATAGGATACACTAGCATAAACTAAAATATAAGCCAAAAAACAAAAACAAAAATATAGAACTATATAAGAAGATTTAGAGCATTCTGTTACATAATAAGAAGGCTTAGTAGCTAGAGATATTAGAAAAAATTAGAAGCTCTAATAGCTCTAATAATTTCTAGTAATATCTAATATACTTCTAACTAATATATAATATACGCACGGAGGATCTACTATAAGTATAAAATATTAAATAACTTATAACGTATTCGATAAGTGAGTGACTTAGACAAGTGAGCGGCTCACCTTACTAAGAAAACGCGACCCACAAACTTTCAAGCGCGATGCATCAACGAAACAACACTCAATTAATCTATAACGAAGGAAGGCTATCCTTAGCCATATCAGCAATTAAAAAAGGCTAACTACGAAGTGGGTGATAAGCTGCAGCAGTATATAATGTCTCCTAAACATCACTAAGACGACGACTTGCTGGAACTACCTTTTAACACGATTGCGAGCCTAATTCAAAGAAGCTCACTAAGCTAGAAGAATCAGTTATTATTCAACACGTACTCGACCTAGATTTATGAGGATTTCCCCTCAGGCTTGGTGCTGTAAGAGATATGGCTAATTAACTACTTACTACGCGCTCTGATAGTAAGGTTGGTATCAAGTAGCCAGAGAACTTTATACGGCGAACTCCAGAAGTCAAAACAGTATATAATCGAAGGTATGACTACTAGAGAGCTTTATGTGAGGATCTTGAGATTATTAAGCCTTGGTTTGACCGCGTATAGTGTACGATTGAGAAGTACAGCATCACTAAAGAAGACATTTACAACTTTAACGAAAGTGGCTTCCAAATGGGCGTTATTTCAGGCGGTAAGGTTGTTACAGGCTCTGACAGACATAATCAGCATAAAGTAGTACAGCTAGGTAATCGCGAGTGGGTTACGGTTATCTAGGGTATTAACGCTTAAGAATAGGCGATTCTACTATTCATCATCTTTGTAGGAACGTACCACCTTTCTGCATGGTACAAGGGCAATGATATACCATTAGATTAGGTTATTTCATTAAGCGACAATAGCTGGACAAATAATGAGCTTAGTATTAAGTGGCTACAGCACTTTGATAAGCATATAAAGGGTCGTATAGCAGGCGGCTATTGTCTGCTAATAATTAATGGCCATGAGAGCCACAATTCGCTTAAATTTCAGCAGCTTTGTAAAGAGGGGAACATTATTACGCTCTGCATGCCATCTTATTCATCACATCTACTTTAGCCACTTAATATAGGCTGTTTTTCGCCTTTGAAAGATGCGTATGGACGCTAAGTTGAAGATCTTATCCGCAACCACATCTACCATGTTATAAAGCTTGAGTTCCTACCAGCGTTTAAAGCAGCTTATTAAGAGACAATTACAGAAAACAATATTCGCGCAGGTTTTCAAGGCGCTGGCTTAGTTCCATTCAACCCAGATGCTATACTTTCAAAGCTTAATGTTCAGCTTCGGACACCATCTCCACCTACAGAAGAAGACCCCATTTGGGAATCAAAAACACCTAAAACTGCTGCTAAATTAGGGTCTCAAAAGGCTTTAATTCATAATCAGATTTAGCAGCATCAAAACAGTTCACCTACCCACATTCTTGAGTCGATTCATTAGCTTGCAAAGGGTGCTGAGCTGATGATGCATGAAGCTGTATTACTTCGCTCAGAGGTCACTAAGCTTCAGAAGGCAAATAAGGCTGCAATACAACGCAAGAAGCGCCAAAAAAAGCGGATTCAGAAGCAAGGGACGTTAACAAAAGAAGAGGGCTCAAAGATAATTGCTTAAGCCAACGTTGATGCGCAGATTAAGGGTGAAACGTGCCAGAGTAAGAGGTGCACAAAGGTTAACGCGCTAAAGCAAAGACACTGTAGGCACTATAAAGAGACTAGGCACACTTCAAGAACTTGCAAAAAGGCTGAAGAATAGGATAGCTATTTACTAGTCAAATATTATAGCGATAGCTCCTAGTATTGAGTTGTGGCTTGTCTGTAAAGTGGTCAAAACTTAATAAGGTGAGCCACTCACTTATCCGAGTCACTCACTTATCAAATACGTTATAGCTATTCTTAGTAATATAAGAAGTATTTTTTTTAGAGACTTATACATTCACTACTCTTTGCATTTAATTATTAGGGAAGAGGAATATTTTTTTATTACTAAAAATAGTTACTTCAGACGTGTGCTATTACTAATAACTTATAAAGAGTACTTTATTACTATTATTAGTAGTATGTATATATCTTATATTCTTAAAAAGTATAATAATCACTACGTTCTGTTTAGTTATGTGTATGCTAAAAGTATTATGAATTAGAAAGAACTTTCTAGTTATTTATTAACACAGCAGATTAAACTAAGATAAGGAATTATCTATAGGCTATTATAAAATAGGAGTATATATACAGCCCGTTAATAGATGTCTTTTATTATTAGAATAGGCATAAAATTATTTAGTAAATAGAATTAGTAAAGACCTAAAACCTTATTATTTATATATTAAGAGTAAGAAGTGTAGATAGTAATACTATTTTATATAAATTTCACTCTACAGCCACTAATAATTGTTTATTTTTTATAATCATAATTTTCATTATATATGATCTGAAGGGCTATTTCTAAGTTTAAAAACCTAGTCTTTTATTTCTTATAACTAAGGTAATAAGTTATATGGCTACTTTTATTACGCTTACTTATATCACAATTCCCGTCTTTCTTATCTCCTTTTATATCTTTATTTACTATACTTGATTATAAAGGTATATTATGTTATAACATGTTATAGTGGGTACTTTATGTAGTAAAAACCTTATATAGTAAAAACCTTATATAGTAGGACTATACTATAATAGGCACACTATACTATACTAAGTAATTTTAGGTAGTTAATTAATCTTATATTCACGCTAAATCTCGTGTATATTATATACCCAGTCTAGATAGAAATAAGCATGGGAGAGGGGATTTTCTTTTTATATAATAATATCTAAACAATTCTTTTAATATTTCTATAGAGAATATAAACTAAATTACTATAAAAAAAAAGGTAGTATATTACCTTTATAAATGGTATTATCTTAAGGAGTAATATTTAACTATAATAATAATACTAATCTATATCTTTTTTACTAGCCTATATAAGTAATAATAAAGTTATAGACTATTAAAAAGATCTTATTATATTCTCTTTATAGTTTAAGTATAATATCTAGTAGTAATAAAAAAAGTAAACGTTACTAAAGTAAATACTAAGAGATTCTAAGAGCAGTGCTATACACTATATTATATTATAAAATTAGAAAAAGCTTACTATAAAGGTAGAAACTTTATTTAAAAGAATTTAAATTATATTAAAAGGTATTTACTATAAGATATAGAAGCACTAGAACTTACCTATATAAGTTTTTAGTATTATCTAGATAAAGCTAGAGGATTCTAATGTTTTAAGGTGCTAGCTAGTAATTATGTAATTTCCTATAAGATAGTATACACTTAAGCAGAAAGGCCCTTTATAATTATAATATATAGTTATTAACCTTTTATATTTTATTATAGTAATTATGTTAAATGGGATTATATATAAAGTCTATCTCTTTTATCTATCCTATTATAATATTACTTTATAATCTTTTTTATAGCTGCTTTTGATTTACCTCTAATACTATTATACTAACCTATTTTTATAAAGACCTTATTTTTATTCTTCTTGCACTTAAAAACCTTAGGCATGTTAAGTAATACTATAGATACTAGTTATTATTTAAACTATATATTCTATTCACCCCTCTCTTTTAATATATTCTGATAGTTTTTTTATAGTTCTAATATATACCTAGCTGAGCTTAGGCTATAGTTAAGCTATTAAAATACTTACTAGTATTAAATTACCTAACTAAAACTTCTAAGAAAAAGTATAGTCTTCTTGCTCTAGGAGAGGTGGTGTTTTATATATTATTAATTATCTATTTATCTTACTCTTCTTAAAGCCTTCTAGTAGCGTGGAAGGTAAATGAATAAGTAAAAAAAAAATATTTATTATAGTTAAATACACGTACTAATATAACCAGGCTAGAGGTAACTAGGTTATAAATAAAGAGTTAAAGACTATATTAATTAGTAAAACTATTAATAGGAACAGCCTTTAGAAGCAGCTTATACAGGCTAAGGTAAATTTAATATAAGAATATCTAAACTACTTCTCTCCTAACTAGATTAAGATATGATTTAAGGAATAGACTATATTAACCTTTATTATTCTCTTAGAGCTTAGGACTTAAATCCTGTTAAGTAATCCCTACCCTATAAATTCCTTTAACTTATTTATACGGAATTTCGTAGTGAATTCCCTGAAAGCTATAGTAATTTTAGTATATCTACTTAGCCTTAGCTTAAATATCTCTAAGATTAGTAAGTTTATTTAGAATAATAAAGTAGCTGGTTAAACTCTTAGTTTGTTTTAATTTCTTATACTCTAAAACACCTCATACTAACAGTACTATACAGGATTGTTTGTAGATTCTGGAATAAAGTTTATAAATAATTAAAACCAGAAGGAAATAGTTACGTACCTTAAGAGTAAAACCTATTAACTTAGTTATAAATATACTATAATTAAAGAAAAAAGCTATTTATATAAACTTAAAATTAAGTTTATAATAGCATATATATTAAAGATAGGTATAAAGAGTGTCTAGAGTATTCTAAATAAGATTAATAATAGAGTAGAATAAGTAGCCTATATAAAGTATATTTATAGCCTATTATAACCCAGGATGTAACTAAATTAGTGTTCTAAAAGAGAAAGATAGAGTTATTTTAATATAAAATATATAAAAATAGTCTTTAAAGCCTTTACCTTTTTTTTTTTTAGTATATAGTAAGATAAGTTATGACTATAGCTATTAGTTTTATAAAGATATTTATTTATATAATTATTACAACATACACTAACATACCTTAAACTCTTAGTAATAGGTAAGTTTATTACTAAATTATATATAGAATATGTATTTATAATACTATGTTAATAGAGACATAATTAAGTAAAAATATAGCTATATACTAATACTAAAAACTACTAGACTTAAAGTATATTAAGACTAGATATATCAGCAGTATAGATTTACTTATTACATTAGATAAAGCTAATAAGATAAAGTCGAAAATTAATAAGACAAATAGTAGAAGTTATAGAATCTAGTTATTTAGAAGTTTAAAACTACTTATATCTAGAGTATATTATGCTGGGCTAATGTTAGAGCTGTTAATATAAAAGCTAAGATAAAAATAAGCTAAACAACATGTTACTAATAACAGAAAAAAGCTTTAAGTAAAGATAGAAAAAAACCCATAGTAATATAACCATATACCCTAATGAGATCTTAGTTTAGATTTTAATTAGAAGGCTAATAAGTAGAGAAGCTAAAGCTAAAGGATTTTACTAAGAAAGAACTACTATTTATAGTACTATTAAAGACTCTTTTTATTTTCTAGCTATGTTTACTAGAACCTCTCTTTAGCTACTAAATTAATTTCTTTAGGCTTTATATATTTACTTGTTCTGCTATATTAAATTTCAACACATAAGTTTTATTTTTAGCTTTAGTATATAAGATTTACTGTTCTAGAACGCCTAGTATAGTAAAGTTATTATTAGAATAATTCTTATTATCTTTTAAAGTTTTCTCTATTCTTTTATTATCTTACTCTATTCTATCTACTAGAGTTCTTTTCTTTTTTGTTAATATATCTTAAGACTTAAAGTGTTTAACAGGGCCTGAAAGTATTTATACTCTTTTTAAGAGATTTATCTAAACTACTAGTAGCTTTGCCTAATTCTATATCTCCTTTAATAGGTAGCGGTACTGTAAATTAAATCCATATTTTCTAGAATATAGTATCAGATAATCCTTTAGTGAGTTTCTGTAAATACTAATATTAATAATAATTTCTATAAAAAGTAAAAGTATATTGCCTTTAGGTATATTATAAATAGTAATAGTAAGATAGCTATACTTAAGAAGCTAAGGGAATTAATAATAACAGCTAATAAAGCCCTAAAATAAAAACGTATATTTAAATTAGAAAGAAAGAATTATAAATAGGTGCGGGACGCTTTAGCGTAGGCTAAAGTACAAGCCAAAAAACAAGAACAGAAATACGGAACTATATTAGTAGATTAAAAGCGGTAGCTTATGTAACTAAGCTAAAGCTTAACTAATAAAAATAGAATAAAATAATAGAATCTCTAGCAGCTCTAGCAGTCTCTAGTAGTATCTAATATACTATTAATAGATATATAATATACACATGGAGGATTTACTATAAGTATAAAGCATTAGACAGTCTATAGTTACTTTTAATTTTTTATAGTTACTCTAAAATCGAGATCTCATCTCTATGTTGAGACTTAAACTTAAGTGAAATAGTTTAATACTATTTTATTAAATCTATTATATATTTCTCTTTTTATCTTGTGATAAAGTATAAACTCTTATCTATTAAACTTAAGGCTATCTATTCTAAATATAGAAAGAGCTAAAATTCTATTAGAATATTAGTTAGGGCAGAGTCACTAACGCGAAACGTATTATTAAGTAAAGATAACTTATAATATTATAACTACCCTTTTAAAGTATAGAAGAGAATGTTGGATTAATTCTAATAATAAATTTCTAATTATAGTCTATAACGACTTATTATAAAGACAAATAAGAACTTTACTTATTAGATAAAAGTAGTAGTAAGGAAGAAGTTATAGTAAGACCTTTATTAATTACCAGAAGTATATCAGGAGAAAGTAAGAGTATATAGTAAATTATTTAAGAATAAAAAATAGCTATTATAAAGTTACGCAACACTCTAGTTAGCCTATAATAATAAGTAATAGTAGGTAAGACTAGTAGGGAAGAAATAGCTAAAATACAACCTCCTATAAAATTTAATAGTAATAGAGATAAACTTAAAACTTTTATAGCTATAATAGACCTCTACTATTAGTTTAATTAATTTTTATTTATAACTAACTAAGATTAGATTCTGGTAGCCAGTATAAATATAATAGGAAGAGCTATAAAATAGTTTAAACTATTTATAAAGAATTATCTAGCTAAAGAAGACCCTAATCTGGGACCTACGGGACTTATAAACTATAATAGTAATATCTAGAAAACTTTCAAAAACTATAAGAGCTTCAAAAAAGAAATAATTGTAGTTTTTAGAGAAATTAATAAAGAAATAGAAGTAATTTAGAAGCTTTAATAACTTAGACAACGTATGTTAGTAGCTAACTATATGGTAGAGTTTAAGTAAATCTAATCTTAACTAGACTAAATAGATTAGTCTCTAGTTATAATATACTATATAGGACTAAAAGATAGGATTAAGGATAAGATTTCCTAAGGAAAATAACCTAACATATTTCTAGAAATTATTAAATAAGTAGTAACTATTAATAACTATTAGTATTAGAGAGAATAGGAAAAGAAAAACAACGCTAGGCCAGTAATCTATATACTATAAAAAAATAGGAAAAATAACTGAACTTATAATATAATAGAAATTAACTAAGTATTAGTTAAGAACGCATAGATTAACAGGCGAAAACAAGATAAGTAAATTAAGAAATAAATAGATTAATATACATAAAGAGTATGTCTTAGTTATAAAAAAAAGAAATACTTTATTAAAGACTATAAATAATAGAAAGTAGATATTAAATAAACTTATGTTTAGACTAAGATACTGGTTAAGATTACTATAGTCTAAGTAGAACTAGCTAAGGACTAGATAACTAAAGAGATTATTATATAATAAATTTAAAAGAAGTAATATTAGATCTATGGAAAATACACATACCTTAAATAAGAATATAAAATACTATATTAGTAGGTCAAAGATTATTTAACAGGACAGGCTAATAATATAATTACTATTATATAAAAAGCTACTATTAAATAATACCAGGCTAGCTCTATAGAAGAAGCTAATAAATTCTATAAGATAATTTAACAGAAGAGTAGACCCTTTAGAGTAGGAAATTAAAAATTCAGATAACAGCAAAATTAAAAGACAATAGAAGGTAAAGAGCTAATATCTATAATAATTAGACAATAAGTAAGCTAGAAACATTACTAGATTTATAAATTAGAATATTATATAAAAGAATATTATATCACTAAGCACTAAAAGGTTACTCTAGAAAATAGAATATATAAATACTAATAAGTACTATAGATAGCTAATAATAAATAGTATAAAGGACTTAGTGAACAGAAACTAGCCATATAAATAAATAAGATTTATAAATAAGAACTAATACTACTTATAAGTTATGCAACCTATTACCACCCTGTTAGACATTTAGAGTTAGAATAGGACTAGAATAAAAGACTAGAGAAAGAATTTACTTTATTTATTTTATAAATATAAGACGAAGAAGCCGCTGAGAGAACTATATAAAAGAAGTACTAGATATATAGAGAAAAGACATATACTAGATAAGAATATAAATAAGCAGCTTATGTTATATAAGTTAAAGAACTAATAATAAGATAAGTGCTAAAATAGATAGTATAGAAATAAAAACTTAATACATAATAAGAACTAATCTATATGGATTCTAAAGAAAAACTTTAGGACCTAAAGACTAAGAAATATAAACAGTTGGACTAGAATAAATGCTAACTAGGATATTAATATTACTAGACTAAACACTACTAAGATAAATAGTTAGCCACAGAATTACATGCTAAACTAATAACTAAGAAGTATTTCTTAAAATAAAAGTACTAAAATTATAGAAAGGAAGTAAGAAAAGAGCATGAAGTACTATTATAAGAATAATATTAACTCTAATAATACTCTATCTATAAACCTAAGGAAGAAACATTAAGGAAATGACTACCATTTAGGAGTTAGTAACTAATAAAAAACTAGAAGACTAGTAAGTAATAACCATACTACTAGAGAGCTAATTTAAGGTTAAAATATAGAAGTTATTACTTAACTATACATGACTTAGATAAAGATATGAAAATAAGCTATATATAAATATATATATTAATAGCTTTTAAACACAAGCGCTCGTGGACAGTAGGGCTAGTAAAATACTTATATTAAATAAGTAAATATAGAGATACTATATCTTAACTAGAGTTTTTAAAAAACCTGTAAGAGTAGTATGCGTAGATGATAGTCTAGTAACATTCAAAAAAGATCTAATTAATCTTGAAATAGAGAATGTAACTATTAAGGCAGTAGAATATATAGATAACCGCCGTATTAAGATTATGAATTTAGGTAGTAAGGATTTTATATTAGGATAAAACTAGCTAGCACGATAGAACTTACTAATTAACTAGAGAATAAAGTCTATAGGAACTAGAAAGAACTACTATGAATAAATAAAAGTTATAATATAGATGAAGAAAGCAACTCTTCATGATACCACGTTTATTATACTAAACGAATACTAGGAGGAATTTAGAAAATAGTTTATAAAAGAATAAGAAAACTAAATACCAGAATATAAGGATTAGGACTATAAGATTATACTTAAGAAAAAAAAGAAACCGAAACCAGCACTATTATATTAAATATTCATTAAATAATAAGAGAAGTTACGACAATATCTGAATAATAATATTAAAAAGAAATATTTATAAGAAAGTAAAAGCGAAGTTACGTTACCAGTATTATTTATACTAAAGAAAAACAGGAAACTATAACTCTGCGTAAACTATTAATAATTAAATAAAGTAATAGTCAAAAATCACTATCTAATACTCTTAATATCAGAACTTATATATAAACTTAGAGGGGCTAAATAGTTTAGTCTGTTTAATATTAAAGATAGATATTATTAAATATAAATAGCTAAAGGGCATGAATGGCTGACAGCTTTTAAAATAAGCTATAGATTATATAAATATATAGTTATGCCTATAGAACTTACTAACGCACTAGTAACATTCCAAGCCATTATTAATCATATTCTAAGGGAATATCTAAATGTCTTTATACTAGTATATCTTAATAATGTCTTAGTATACACGAATGGGACACTAGAAGAATATATTAAGTATACTAAGAAAGTACTACAAAAACTTAAGGAACATAACTTATATATTTAAACAGGAAAATATGTGTTCTACAGGAAGGAAGTCAAGTTTCTAGAATATATTATATCTAGAAATAAAATAGCAGTTGACCTAGATAAAGCTAAAGATGTTCTATTATAGCTAATACTAATAAATATAAAAGAAGTTTATTTTTTTCTTAGATTTATGGGATTCTGCAGGTAATTTATTAAGAGCTATTTAAGAATTACAATATCTTTAACAGAATTGCTTAAGAAAGATTAATAATTTAAGTGGACAAACAAAGAGAATACAGCTTTTATAAGGTTAAAGAAAAAATTCAAAGAACTACTAATATTAAAAATATTTAATTTAGGACTTTAAATAGAGATATATATAGATGTATTAGACGGAGCTATAGGAGCTATTCTATTATAAGTATAAAATAATAGATATAAATACCTAGTAGACTTCCTATCTCATAAACTTACAACTGCTAAGTTAAATTATGATATTTATAATAAGAAATTATTAGTAATAGTTTAAGTATTTAAAAAATAGAAATATTACTTGGAAGGAGCTAAGTATCAGATTATTATATATTTAGATTACAAGAATCTAATAGTATTTATAATAATAAAGAAGTTAAATTAATGACAAGTCAGATAATAGAAATTACTATTAACTTTCGATTTCTAAATACTTTATAAATTGGGAAAAGAAAATACTGTGGCTAACATACTTAGTTAATAAGCAAACTATATAAAGAATATACTAAAAATATATAATATAATACTTAAGTAAAGACAAGACGGATCCCTAGGAAGCTTATAAATAGATATTAAATTAATAGTTATTATTAAAAACACTTAGGAAAAATGAATAAGGGAATTTAATAATAGACGACTACTCTAAAATCTAGACTAAAGAATAATTTATATACTAGATAAATTATAAGTAGAGCTAATTAAGAACTAACATTCAGCTAAAATGCATAGATATTAAGGAGTTAAGAAGACTATAGAATGGATTAACAGACACTTCTAAATTCTAGGAATTTAGAGTAAGGTTAGGAATATTCTTTTAGAATATATTAAATATAAAAAGAATAAAGCATTAAGACATAAAAAGTATGGACTTATGTAACTAATACTTTTACTAAATAGACTATAGGAATTAGTTATAATAGACTTTATTATGGAAATACTAATAATTACTACCTTAACAGGTTAATAGTATGACATGATACTAGTTATTATTAATAAACTAATAAAGTACGCCTATTTTGAACTAACCTATATGGAAATAAAAGCAGATAAACTAGCATTATTGCTAATTAAAATACTAATTACATGATATGAAATACCATAAGAATTTATTATAGACAGAGACAAGTTATTTACGTTAATATTCTAGAAAATGTTTATAAGATAGTTAGGGGCTGAGCATTATCTCTTAACAGTATTTCACCCACAGATAAATAGACAAACAGAACGGATAAACTAAACATTAGAATAATACTTACGAATGTATGTTAATGAACTATAAGATAATTAAATTGACTTATTACTAATAGCTGAGTTTGTATATAACTCTATAAAGTCATTAATAACAGGAAGATTACTATTCTATACAAACTATGGTTATAAGCCCACGGCTTATTAAGAATCATAGAAACTAGACAAAGTATCAGAATCTGTAAGAAGAAAAGCTGAAGAATTATGACTACTTTATAAGAAAATCGTACAGAAAATCACCTATAAAGGCAATCTTAGTAAATAAATCAAGAATAAATCTAAGGTTAAGGGACCAACCTTTAAGGAGGGGGATAAGGTTTTCTTAAAAAAGAAAAATTTAGAAATAAAATAACCATCATGAAAACTGGATCACGTCAAATTGGGACCATTTAGGGTTAAATGATAAATAGAACCTGTAAATTACGAACTATAGTTATCTAAGAACACAAGAATTTACCTAGTTTTTCATGTCTCTAAATTAGAACCAGCACTATATAATGCCAAACTTTAGATAAAACTCAAACTTAAGGAAGATCGTACCGAGTATAAAGTCTAGCAGATTTTAGACTACCAACGGTTTGGTTGTTAGTGGAAGTACTTGGTTAGATAGGAAGGATACAGACCTGAGGACGATACCTGGGAGCTAATTAGGAACCTAAGAAATAGTTTGGAGCTGATTAACCAGTACCATCAGGAGCAGCAAAAGCTTGCTCCAAAGCTAAATCCAAGGGATAGAGAGAGTGTAAGATGTTCCACTTGAAACCTAAGAAGAAGGGCGAAGCAGGTTGGGAAAAGGCCACCACTACAGATTACAGCGTGTGAGCTTCTTGACCCCGAGAACAAGCTTCTGCCTTCTCAAGAGCTTGAACCTCACAAATAGAGGCCATCTCTTGATCAAACATCTCCTTCTCTTTGGAATCTACCTTCACAAGCTTATGACGGAGTCGTAACTCTCGAGCACAGAGCTCAAGGCGCTAATCTTCAAGGGAGTTAAGCTAACGACAGAGTTTTTCCTTATCACGATTAATATGATCCTATTCCGGCTGCAAGACAATTAAGTCGTACTTCACGTTGCGATTGGCGCAGGCCGAACAGTGACTAGAGCTCAGATTCATAAGGCAGTCATCACCTCAACAGAAACAGTTCGAGTAGGGTGTCGGCATGTGATGGGGTTCGTTACAGATCCAAGAAGCTAAACAGCAAGCACGTATTAGAGACGACTTAGGACGTGTCATCATTAAGGAGCTGGGCAGGGAAGAAAGGAAGTTAAGAGTCTTACAGCTTAGAACACAAGGCGGAAGACCAGCTGCCTTTATACTGCTTATGAAAGGAAGAAACTATCTTCCGAAACGAAGACTTAGAAGAGGGGGATAATGTTACGGACAGTAACAGTAAGATAACTGTACCTAAGAAGCTAAGGGAATTGGTAACAATAGCCAATAAAGCCCTAAAATGGAAACGTATGTTTGAATTGGAAAGAAAGAATTATAAACAGGCGCGGGACGCTTTGGCGCAGGCTAAAGTACAGGCCAAGAAGCGAGGACAGAAATACGGAACTATACTAGTAGATTAGAAGCGGTAGCTTATGTAACCAAGCCAAGACTTAGCTAATAGAGGTAGAGTGAAGTGATAAAACCTCTAGCAGCTCTAGCAGCCTCTAGTAGTATCTAATATACTATTAATAAGTATATAATATACGTACGGAGGATCTACTATAAGTATAGAATATTAGACAGTTTATAGTTACTTTTAATTCTTTATAGTTACTCTAAAATCAAGATCTTATCTCTACGTTAAGACTTAAACTTAAGTGAAATAGTTTAATACTATCTTATTAAATCTATTATATATCTCTTTTTTTACTTTGTAATAAAGTATAAACTTTTACTTATTAAACCTAGGGCTATCTATTCCAGATATGGAAAAAGCTAAAGTTCTATTAAAATATTAGTTAGAATAGAGTTGCTAATACGAAACATACTGTTAAATAAAAGCAACTTATAATAAGGTAGATAAAATGTGACGGGATAAATTAAGCATATTTATAAATAGAGATAACGCAGAGTGGTTAGGAGAGAACTTATAGAGATATAAAGATATTTACTTTTATAATAAAGGCCTATTCTAGGGAGCATAGTACCACAAGTATCTAATATTAGAGTAATAAGGTTATTTAATATTATAAGCTTTAAGACTCTACAGAACTATAAATAAACGAATTTATTAATTCTTAGACTTATTATAGGAAACTTACGTAATACAGTAAGATATAAAGCACGTAACTTCTTATAATCTTATAGTATTATAATAAGCTTATTTAGTTTCTGGTTTAAGGTAGCAGTATATGGGGCAAGCTACAGGCATTAGTTCTAATCTAATATCTTTAACTTTTTATTCTCTAGTTTATTAAGCTGTAAGTTAATAGATTATAGGTTCTACTTAAGCGCTGCTAGCCTTAATTTACTTAAGTTATATAAAAACTACTTAAGACTTTTAGGTAAAAGATAGACATTTTCTAGAAATACCTTACAGGCTAGAAGAAACTACTGTCTGGATACTACTAAATAGCGCGGATTTTTACAGAAAAAGGAAGACCTAAAGCATTCTAAGATTTAGAGTAGAAGCTCTATTAGCATCCGTAGGAGTAATATAACAAGTAAGTTATCTACTTATAAAGGAAAGTAAGATTAGCCTAGCTAGGAGAGAGATTTAGCCCGTTGGCTATTAAAAGAAATAAGTAATTAGTAGGAAAGCAGAGTGATTTATCTACTAAAGCTTGATACTTTTATATGACAAAATAGCAGGGTAATAGAACTCTATAGGCGGCGAAACTCTGCTAACTTTACTTAATAGCTAGACTTTACTTGTAAAAAGTAATACTCTAACCGCGCTTAGCATAGCTACTGCGCTAAACCTTTTACTCTATCTCTAAATAAGCACATCACATTTTCCGACCTCTATATGCGTCCGCCTCGCTTTTACTGATACTAACTTTCGTGAGGTTTGGATGTCTTTACTTCTAAGCCTTTTTAGCTTCGCCCTTAGAGTCTATAACGCTTTCCCGGTCTTCTAGGGAGATCTATGAACTTTTTAGCTGCAGGTAATATCGCGCTCCCTCTGCCTCTCTTACTTTCACATTAACTCTCCTACTTAGAACGCTCACTAGAAGCGTCTGAAGATCACTAGTGGTAGAGAGCTGTCTACCCCTATGAGCTTATTATAAGTAATTCCTTGCTACCTCCGCCATTCCGTCACCTAAGCTCAGAGAATACGAGGTTCGGATATAGATGCTTAGGGGGTGAAAGGTCGTCTATATACTTCCACTTTTCACTTTTACTGCGGTTGAAGGGTGCTGTGGAATGGCAGAAGCTCGCCTTTTCCAAGCTCTATACGCTTAGTTCTCTGAGCTTTTAGAACTATACACTTTCACCCTCATCACACTAAAAGGAGGGCGCTGTGGAATGGCAGAAGCTCGCCTTTTCCAAGCTCTATACGCTTAGTTCTCTGAGCTTCTGGGGCTATACATTTTCACCCTCACCGCACTGAAAGGAGGGTGCTGTGGAATGGCAGAAGCTCGCCTTTTCCAAGCTCTATATGCTCAGTTCTCCAAGTATCTAGGGCTATAGAAAGGGCAGCTATACTATTAGCCCTTACCTCTACATCTTTCTTTTTGAGTCTTCCCTCCAGCTTTTTCTTCCTGTAGCATCATATATTCCGAGACTTTCCTCTTCTTTTAACGTGAAAACATTAGCTAACCGTTTCTTCTTCTCTAGGTGTACTAGTGAACTACTTGACTCACTCTTCCCTCTAACGTCTTCTAACCAGAACCTTAAAAATCCTGATGATTCTCCGTATTTGCCTTGTAAGCCTACCTAAAGACGTCAAAGCCAGCGCAAGTTTTAGTATAATCAAAACCTAAACATTATAAGATTACTAAGAGCAAAGTAATTAAGAGGAGGGATGTATATATACTAAAGTAGAATAAGCTACTAGAGAAGCTAGTAAAGGGAAATATGAATTTTAGATACTTTTTATTATATTCCCTATAGATTTCGAGCTTTAGCTAATCTCTTCTCATAGGTAATACTATACAAGCTATAAGTCCTATAAATTACCTTTTTTTCAAAACATTTAGGCTCTTTTTTTTAGATTTTCTAAGATAATATACTATATTCCTTAGCTCTATATATTTCCCTTACTATTTTACTATATATATTATATTCTCTAATCTTTTTTCTGGATTTTGCTGGCATGAATATTCTTTAGCTTATAGTTTTTACTAATTAGATAAAGGGAAAGATGCTTAAGAAAGGTACTAAGCTACTAGTATAGGAATATAATTTATACTTATATTATAGCACTATAAATCACGTTTTTTTTTTTCTATTATCTCATATTTTACGGGCTTTTGCTAACTTTAAATAGAAGATACTAAGTACTAAAAATGTTTTAGATAATATAAATATATATAAATACCCCCCTTATAGCTATAATTTTACTGTATATTAAATTCCTTAGATTTTATAGTCTTAATAATAGAATGTTAATATATAGTATAAACTACTTATCTTAAATACTCATATTAGATATTAGACCTTTATAATGTAAGTTTTCTTCTTTTTATTAGATTTTCTAAGCCTTTATTAACTTAATGTTATAGCGTGCTAAATAATAGGTAACTAAGCTTTATACATAACGCATTCTTACTCTAAAGGCTTTTAGTTAGAATGTTTATTAGACTCTAATATACTAGAAGATAAAGTACAGTAAGTAGAGTATTATAAAAATAAATTCTAATTTCTCTAAATTCCTTCTCATATTTTCTAAGAGTCTGAGGTGAATTCGTTTATGTTATTTAAATATTTAACTTATATAATAAAAAGTCTCTACTCTTATAGCTGTTGATAAGAAGTATATTAATAATAATAAAGTTTCTAGTATAAATTCTTATTCTTTTTAAGCCTTAGATCTTAACCTATAAACTCTTTTAAGCTTATTTCTTTAAAGCTCTTTTAGTAATAGCGCATAAAATATATAACAACATGTTTAAAAAGGGGACAGGAGAAAAGAGAAAACAACAGGGTATATATAATACAAAACTTTTATAGTAAATTCTAAGAGTTCTATTAAATATATTCGTAATCTTTATAATATTTTTAAACCTTTATATTTATAGGTTACAGTAAGGTTAATCAACGCATTTAATAAATATTTATTATATTCTAATTAAAATTTACGACTTCTTTACTAGAATTAAGCTATTTGTTTAATTTTTATTTTCTTTTTTTTTATTCTCTTCCTCCCTACCTACTCTAGTAGCAGGGGGGTTCTGGCCTTTTTTATAGAGTTTTATTAATTTTCCTAACTTTTTCTGCTTTCTCTTATTAATATCTTTTTAATTTATGTGAATAATATAGCCTAGATTTAGCGCTAGGTAGTAGTTAGGAGCAGGTAACTTAGCTAGTAGAAATATTAAAAATAGACTATAAAAATACTAGACTTACTAAGTTTAAACTCATCTTACTTTTTTTTATTATAAAACACTCTTATTATACTTTTCTATTTTCTACGAATATTAAATATCTAAGCCTTAGAGGTTATAAGATAGTCTTAGAGAATTATAGAAAAAAAAGTAACTTACTACTTTTAATTTAAAATAACTAAATAGTATTTCCTAAAACTGTAATAAAAGGAGCTTATGTTTACTAAAGGACTTTAGCCTAATATATTTAATTTACTTACTACTTTTCTTATAGGTTTCCCAATCAATTTTAGCGTCCTATATAGGTATATAAGGGAAAGACTTAGAATCTATAATAAAATAACTAAAAGACGTATAATAAAGAGGCCTTTTTTAATAGCCTATATCTCAAGCAAAGTAATCTAGTAATAATAATTAAATACTAGAAAATCATAAGGACTAATGTAACTTATATAGTATAAGTATTTATATAGTAAAATATTTTTATTTTTTATACTATTAGGGGCATCAGCATCACTAAGAAGGCTCTATAGAATTTTAAGTAATTATCTTATAATTTCTAATATATAAGATACTTATTATACTTAAGACTTTATAGCTGTAGCAATATAGCATAGCTATACTACTTTACTAGAATTTTAATCTATATAATTATTAGAGCTGCTAAAATAATCTTTAAATATTAAAAAGCTTAGGATTTACCTTAGTTTCTCTTTAAGCGTTTTTAGATTATAGGGCTTATTAATTTATCTTGCTTTTTATACCTTATAGTGTCTCTTTACCTTAGCCTTATTATAAAGCATTCTTAAGTAACATAATAAGTTATTTTTTTTTTTTTGTTTATTTCTAATATTTACTAGATTTCTGGGTAAGCGAGCAGGCGTTAGTATATATAAATAAAAAAAGAATTAAATAGCTTATATAGTATAAAAAAAGGTTACTTAAGATTCATTATTACTAACGCTTTAAGCGTAGGAGCTTGATTTTTTATAGTATTTTATATCTATAGCCTAGTATTATTAAATATACTAGTAGCTAAACTAACCTACTATAGCTCTAAACTTTAGAGTATAAAAGATTAGCTTTTCTAAGCTTCTTATACCTGTAGCTTAGTATTACTAAAAGGAGTAAAAAACTTAGTAAATCTCTTCTTAGTATTCTAGCGTTATATTATTAGTATTAATTTTATTAATTTTTTCGATTTTATAGCGCTGCCCATTGCGGTAAATAAGGAAAATAAAAGTTAATAATAAGTAATAAAAAAAATACTATAAAGAAAAGCGAAAATGTTATAGTAGATAACTATAACTATAAAGAAAAAAAGTTAGTTAGAAAGGGAATAAAAAAAAAGACAGGTATTAGTAAATACGTTATTATTTATACTAGAAAGACGTATTGAAATTAGTGTTTCTAACTAGAAAGAGGCTTTTGCGTTTTTAGAAACTATAGTTTATAAAAACACAGTATACTATTTATTTAAAATATATAATAATAAACATTAGAAATTACGACTTTTAATGTTACTAATCCCGGAATTAATGATAGCTATATAAGGTAGTTATAGGTTCTACTATAATATAGGCATTCCTCCCCGCCTTAATAGTTTAAATTTAGATAGTTTTTTCTTTGCCTTCTAATCTCATTAAACATACTAATTATATAATAAATAATTGTAGTTAAATTAAATTCAGGACTCTAACCCCTATAATGATAAAGCTTTTTAATATTTTAGTTTCTATTATAAATAAAATACTGTGCTCTATCGCGTTGGAAGGAGTAGCTATTATAAAGCTATATATTCTCTCTAATCTCATAAAGATTTCGTCAGAAGTCATTAAGAAATACGGTACTATACTATTAAATTCCGTTAAAATTAATATTTTCTTAACATTATATTAGAAATACCTTACTAACTTCTTTGTTTTATCTAAGGTAAGTTTTAGTTAGTTAGATGTAAAGAATAAATAAAAGATATAACTTTCTATAATTCTTAAAACTTCTAGCTATTTATATAGAAGCGCTGGCATATTAAGTTATAGCTTCTTTTTAGTAAAGTACAAGAAAAAGAGTTCGACCTCTGTGAAAATAATAAGTTAATAGAAATCTATTAGAATCTACAGCTACTTACTATTAGTTTAGTGAGTTTTATAGAAGTTAAATATAAACTTAAGTTTACTCTTATCTTTAGTATAAATACGGAAATTCCTGACTTTAATATTTAAAACCTTATTAAGTTAGAGTAAGCATATAAATAAGATAGTGTATATAAAACTTATTATTAGATACTACCGCTAGCCAGCTTAGGTTCTGCTATATAGGGTATCAGAGTTACGCTATATACTAGTAAATTAAAGGAAATTAGCGTTAAATTAAAGAAGTTCTTTTAATTTCTTTAATATTATTACTTAAATACTTTCCTAGGTCTTATTATTTTGTATCTGCGTAAAAAGGTAATGCTTAGTATATAAATTCTTATACCTAATAATATTTCTTTTTTACCTTTTAGCGCTTTAGACTTCTCATGTAGCGCTTAATAAAAATACTATTATATAAATTTTCTACCTATTTTCTATTACTACAGTCTGTAAATACTGAGCTTTTATAGCCTAATTTATATACATAGTAGTATAATGCTGCAGCCCGCATGGTTGAGATAGAAAAAAAATAAGTTTAGAAACTAACTAGCTTCTAAGTTATTAGATATTCTAGGAATTTTACTAGAAGTTATCGCTTCTACGCTCTTTCTGTAGTAAAACTTGATTTATAAGTATATAATCTCTAAAGTGACTATATAAAGGTGGTTAGCGTCCTAGTATTAAGATAGCATATATTTCTTAATATATACTTTATATTTATTAATCTAACTAGAAAGTCTTGTTAGCTTTAGCGAAATACTAGAGACTACTTGGAACTTATAAGCTATAGTTCTTACGCGTTAACACTATAATCAAGTCCTTTATATCTTCTTATATATAAGTAAATAGTATATTAAACTTAGCTTATTATTTATAATAACCTATAAGCTGAAGCTCACTTAGCTTATTAATTACTAGATTCTAGTTATTTATCTTCTTATTAATATTAATACTTGCTTTATTAAATTCTAGATAACCCCCCTTATCAGCTTCCTAATGAATATTACTAAAAGTATCAAATTCAGGCAGCATAACTGATATTTTTATTAGGATTTACGGCAAAATAATACTACAGCCAGAAGTAAGAAGAGATAGTGTAAGAGTTACTTATATTATAAGATAAGATTTAAATTACATAGAAACTACGTCCACCGAATAGCAAAACAGTAAGAATACGAAATTATAAAGAATTAAATATAAAAGCTTACTAGACACGATAATAAATTAAAGTATATATAGATAACATATCTCGTGTAATAGAATAAGCTAAGATTTATTTACTTATTATATATACTAAGCTAACGCGCACTAAATATCGGTCTTTTCTAAATTAGCATAAAGGGAACCTTTTTCTGTTTAGTTTTATATTTTCTTAATATTACATGTAATAAGGCACTAAAAATCCTAGAATAAAAGACAGGCTCTTAAATCTTATTACCTAGTAAAATACAAGTAAAAAGAAATACGTTTAATAAACTAGAAATAGCTCGTGTTCTACAATATTTGTAGCAATAACCTACAGAAAACACTAAAGAACTAAATGTAATATATTGATTTTGCTAAACTCCTGTAACTACTAGTATTATAGGAGTACTAACCTCCCCTTCTCTTATAATACTTTCTTTTGTATTTTCTAAGAAATGTATATAAAAGTAGCTATCTTGACTAATCTCTAATAACATATAAATAACGTGTAAGAGGATAGTGCTATAACGTTATAAAGCACCTTTACCACCATAATAATACAGAAAGAAAACGAAGAGTACTCCTAAAAACGTTAGGGATACTAAGGTGGCATTTAATGTCTAATTACTCTATACTACAGCTCGTAACTTTTTTACCTATAGTTAATTAACACAAAAGTAGATCACTTTCCACGAGAAATTATACGTTTATTACTAGAATTTGTGAGAGTAGAGGTTTATTTACTAACACCTACAGTAAGACACCAGGACGGCATTACAGATTTACTACTTATAATAGATAAAGAAACAGACACTATAAATCCACTAGCTATTTACCTTTAATACGCTGAGATCCTGAAACCATACACATACCAGTTTATAGACGATGTTGTTGCAGGAAAACGTCGCGTGCGTGAGCTATTACCTGGGTAAAGTATCATACATAACGACAATACCACCTCTTATGATGTAAATACCTATCAGCCTATTCCTTTATCACAACACAACGAATAACCTTCTCGTATTGTGCTAGGACACCTACCAGACTTGTCAGCATATACCCCAGATAGGCATGCTAATCTCGCATTTCACGAGAACACACTACTCTCCACTAATATACGGCCTCCTACTCCGGACACACCATCACGTCGCTCGCCTGTACACAGACCAACTTTCCAAGTTGTCATTAGGAACGAGCTAATCTCATATAAAGCTAGGGATATCCAGCCTCCAACTAGGAAGAAGGTGTACAAAAACGATATTGAGGGGCTATTGCATGACTGGAAGCAGGGAAGCTATGACCTCGTAAATTACCAGAAAAGGCCAATACCTATTTGTGTATAGCGACAGATCTTCCGGAGATCACACCCAGACTTCTGGCAAACGTACTCGAAGAATTACAGCAAGCAGAAGGTACGCTTTTCCCGGTATATACGATAGTTCTCCCTTGATAACTGTCTCCTACAGCTGGTCATTGGCATGTATTAATCGTATTCTAATGTAGACGCCTTCTGGGCCGACTTCTCACGCCAGAGAGCTCATGGAAAACGAGGTCAGCAAGCTAGTGTGTGGGAACGGCTTCCATGGAAAGACATTGTTAAGAGGGCACGGTAGAAGTGAGTAGCTATCAACAAAAGGGCAGCAGCAGAGGCAAGATCTGTGTATTCCGTCGATTTTAACGAGAAGTTCTCGTACCGGTAAGGATCTCACACCAAGGTATATTTATTGCCCTGGAAAATTGCAACCAAGTTTCGTAGTCTCCAAGGCTGTATAATGCCATGGGACGATCAAGAGGACGACTAGTCAAGCAAGGAGTAGGGTGTTAGTAAAACCAGGACTTTAGAAATTAGAGAACGTACAACATAACACTTTCTTATTAATATACCTATATAGAGACTCTTTTATTTCTATAACTCTATTAAGGTCCGTCCCTATATATTGCGGGCCCTGTAGCTACTAGATAATTATCTTTATTAAGCTTATTACCTCTAATAAATCTAGCTTGGGAGCTTGATCTAATGTGTACATTATAATAATACCTAAT